>MNCI01028124.1:0-110074 GCA_015680685.1 Gnetum montanum
TTTCTTTGTTGTACCTTATTAATTCATTCCCTCTTAGAGCAAACTGACATTTCTTGTATCATGCTAGAGTTATAATACTTATAAAAATTAATAGAGCTAACTGAAATTCATAACTAATATAAAATGATAAAATAAAATTTTAAAGATATAAAATGAAAGACAATTGAAAAGTAGTTTGGGATATTTACTTTTCACTTCTTGAACAACATCCTTTTCTTTTGTGATATCTTTCACCTACATTTTAAGAAATGAAGATAAATTCAATGACTAAAATTTAATGGTCATTCCTATATGGCATTTACATTTAAATGAATATTTCTTTCAAGACTATTTGTCTTTTTTCAATGTTTTCTATTGAACCTTGTCTCTACCATGCAATGTTGATGTTGAACTTTCTTGTTTAGTTCCTTGTTAAAAGATTATGCATTGAGATTACAAATTTAGTCTAACATACTCTCAATTGAAATGTAATATTGATCCATATGTTCTAATATACTTATTTTTTCAATTATTTTTCATCATCCCCTTTCTTGCTCTTTATCTTAATTTTCTTTGAAGGTCATTCCTTTTATTCTTGCTAACCATCCTACTAGATCATGTTACTAATTTTTTTTATCATATATTTTTAATATAATATATAAAGATAAAAAAAGTTTTGTATGATCTAATCTTTGATACTTTCACAATGCTTAATGACTTTTCAATAATCACTACCATGGATTCCTTGATTTATGTTAAGTCCTTTTTGGTTGTTTCTTAAAATATTCTATAAATTGAATTTTAGTTTATTATAATTTATTATATTCATGCTCAATGAATATCCTATTTCAAAATTATTTTTTAACAACTACCTTTGATCTCCTCAATTCATGTATAATTTGTTCTAGTTCCATTATAGTAGACTCTAAGGTATCAACTATTCTTATCTCATCATATGTTGCTAGTTGAAGCACATGTAATAGCTTAACCAATTGGAGTAGTTGAACAACACTAAGTACATATTTATAAATTTTTAAAGAAAAGAGTACATCATGTATTTCTTAATTCAATCTCTTACATAATCATCTTAGAATGACATTTTTAAGATCTTATCTGCTTTGAGGATCCCTAGTTTATAAAGTTATATACTAAGAAATTTTCTTTTCATAGGACATCTTCAATGTCAACATCCTCATCATTCTCTTTTGATGCTTTCTTTTCCTTCTTCTATTGATTTCAAAATGCAAATATATTAGCCTTTACATAGAATACTTAAATAATATTAATTGTTTCATACTATAGTAACTTCCCTAATGTTTCTTTACATCATGAATATTGACCTCTATTTTTGTATATCTAGCTTGTCTCCTTGATATAATCCTAAGATTTTCTTTTTCATTTCATTTTACATCCTCAATAGGCTCTTTAGATTCACCACCTATAATGCTATCCATATTTAGCTCTTTAACTATTCTTCATAATAGCATAGCCTCTTCATTTGCCTAAATCAATACTATTCCTTATATTTTTATGTTTTTAGCTCTTATAATAGGTTTGTGTAATATTATAGACATACAATGTTTACAAAGTAGTCATCATCACTTTCTTACAATGAAACGTATTCTAGTATCTTAGCTTAGAGTGTAACCATTCTTTCAATTGAAACTAAAATCTTTCAAGTTCTTGCATCAGGTTAATAAGTTTAAGATAGAAAACTAATCTCCCTTGGTTCATTTGTATGTCTATAGCACTAAATCTTTTCAGTATCCTCCAAGCTATTTAAAACAATTCTACTAAATTTAAAGAAAACTAGAAGATACATTTTCTTATTCTTATAGTGATAACTTTTATTAATGCTTAAGCTTGAACCTTCTGTAATTCTTTCCATGTAATTTTCATAAAACCTATTCAATAGGTGTTGATGATCATCTAGGATGTTTACAATCAAATTCATCTTGATTATTGTTATCTATTAAAAAAGCTTAAATAGTACCTCAAACAAAGGGGTTGCATTTGTTATTTGGATGATTTTAAAATAGAGAATGTACAAAGGAATTTCCTTACCAGTATTCAAAAGATCATTCCTAACTCTATAGAGATATAATCTCAAATACTATGGTGGCTACTAACAAACAAAAAAATCTTTTTCAACTACTTTTATTTATGCATTAGGATTATCTTATGATATTTTTCATAGATGTTGATACAGAATATATTATATCTTAGGAGTTAGTACTAGTTTTTATTACTTGATTTCAAGTCTTAAAAATAGTTTGTTAATCCTCTCTTGATCAAGTCTAATACTTTCATGTAAATTTTTGGTTGAAGATCTCATGGCCTCTCTAGATCATACTTTTTATAAAATGAAACTAGCACCACCCTTAATCCATGAATGCATTTCAAATCATTGTAGTAATCATTCATTTTCTACATCACAGTGATCCTAGCCTTTTTATTTGTTTTTTATTTTGACATCTTTAATAATTAATTATCCATTTTTTATTTTGTTTGTGACATCCCTAAGCTTAGCCTCAATTAACCCACATACTATATGAGAGCTATTTAGCATCAAAAGCCTCAAGTTATTCTTTGTGTAAACATCATCAATGGTGACATGTGGGCTAAACATCATCAATGGTGACATGTGGGCTACTTTCTAATTAACTTGTCTAAAACATGCTAAATATCTCATTCCAAAGATTGTAACAATTATCTAACATTGGAAGGAAATGCTTATGATCTTATACAGATGTTTTTATACATATGCCCATAGTTCAAGTGATGTATTTAGTTAGTCATAAGTATTTTAGAAAGATTGAACTATACAAACAAAAAATCAAATTCTCACTCAAAAATATGTGTTAGTTCATTATATGCTCTTGATATATTCTTGTCTACATGCTTCCTAACAATACGAAGCTAAATATTATTATGAAAAGAATAGCTTCTTGCATATTAAACCTCTTCAACATAGCATGGCTTGTATATAAGCTTCTAAATCTCATTTACATCCTTGTAGATTTTTATAATGACATTAATAGAAGTCTTCAATGATAATTTCTAGTTGGCTTGCATGTCAAATCAAACTTAGTTAACTTATTAATTTATAATCAACACTTTATTTTGAATATTTGTAAATGTTACCTCTCTTCAAAATGTAAATAAACAAGTGTGTTGATATCTTTCCTTTGTGGCAACCTCTTCATTGCATGAATTGTGTGCTAAGTATCAAGGATCCTAAAGACTACCTTTTCATCCTAAAGCTTAGAAACTATTTTTACATTGGTCTTCTTTCCAGTGTTACTATTCATGAGGATTAGAATACATTCTTTTAAAGTTGTGATCATACTCTTTGTAAAGTTATTGATGAGGCTATTGACATAAGATAGATTCAATGAGTGAATAAAAAAAACTTTAGGACTCATATGCATTTGTTGATGTTTATCTTCATCAATTCATTAGAAGAAGTTATGAAATATTGGTTGAATTTAGCTATTAAATTGTAGGTCTTTTTGCCAACTTATATTGCCTTCTTCTCTTTCTTTATTTATTTCTTAACATTGACAATAGATTTGATATTAAGATTATTCAAGGATGGAAAAATCTATGCAATAATCTTCTTAATATCTAGTGTTAGCTTCTTACCATTATATGTCAAGTAAGACTACTTGACCTTCTTCCTCATAAGTATCTCATCTAAACTAATTTTTTTTATTTTCCCTACTAGATAGAATATGGTTGATGAAGGTAATAATGCTCCCTATTGTCCACTCTAAAATTACAAATTAAATGTCATATTTAATTGCAATTTGAGTTTCCTTCATAAAATCATGCACATAGATTTGGCATTAATGATCCCTCCTACATCTTAATTGATGTTGGACCTTTGCGTATCTCAACCTACAACTAAACTTTTCTTTGTTATTCTTTTACGACAATATACAATAATCCTAACACATTTATACACATGGGATTCCTTATTCAATGTAAATAGGTATAGATTCTCAAATATTCCCAACTATCCCATAACATCCACATACCACTCTTTACATCTTAATGTGTCAGGAACCTTCTAAATCTTACTTTTCGATGAAACTTGCAATTTCATGCTACTGCACATATAATAATCAAAATATTATGTTCATAGGATAAATTCCATATAATTTATTATTAATAATATTATATCTTCATAGTGTAGTTTCCTTATGATTCACATCCATTTAGAGTGATAGTCATGACATGGTTGTCATATGCAATGTGATAAAGATGTGAGCATAAGATTGATTACATTTGAATATTCATAGCATGGTCTTCATATGATATTTTAAACACTACTAAGTGTTACTCAAGACTCCAAACATGACATCATACCATATCTATAGTATTATATTACTTATGACTAGGATCCCAAATATATTTCAAAACTATGAAATCCATATCATAATATAAATTCAATATTACTGATATTAGTTAAGGCTATGGATAGGACATCATACGATGTCCATGGCATGATGCTTCCTATGATAAGGATTACTAAAAGAGTTTAGTACATGTGAACATATATTGTAAAGAAATTTGCATAAGTCACATCCTAATAGTTGAGATATACTTGCAATGATCATAGTGTGATCTTCATATGATGCATTCTTTTCCAATTCATGATATTTTCTTAAAAATGATATTATTTCCAAGAGCTACTAATTTTGAGCTAGTTAAATTATAAATAAAGGAGTTCATAGAATATATGACATTCGAAGAATCATAGTGCAATTATCTTGTGATGATTTCAATACTACTAAGCACTATTGTAGCTAAAACATTGAGGAAGCTTTACAAGAATCATAGTGTAGTTTTCGTATGATGGTTACTAGGACACTTAGCATTATTCTTACTAAATTTTTGATGGATTTTTCCAAGGCTCATCACACAATTATCATATGATAAAAATACTATATGATCTCTCATTTATCATAGGAAGGTGTCAGTATGTTATTACCTAGTATCAAGATTCCTATAATAGTTTAGTATTATGCATATCAATCAAAATAATGGATAGGACATTGTTGCATGGTTGCATTATGATGCTTTCTAAAACTAGGATTACTAAAATAACTCAAGTCATAGGAATATATATTATAGAGTAATCTATATAAGAAGACACATTCCAATAGTTACAATAGCTTTGCAATGATCATAGTACAACCATCCTATGATACTATTATCAAGAGCTATTGATCCTACACATTTGTCATATGATGGTTGCTAGAATGCTAAGCAATGTTCTAGCTAAATGTTTAATGGATTTTTTGAAGGCTTATCATGTGATTATTGTATGATAAAAACTTTACACAATCCCTTATTTACCTTAATGATCAAGCATCATAATGTCACGTCGATGGACCCCTATTGAGATGTCCCTATTGATGTGGTATTGCCCCATTGATAAAGTCACGCTGATGTAGTGTTTGCTACAATTATGAGGCCCCATCGACACAACTTCACAATAAATTCTATAAATACACACTCACCCATCATGTTTATATCATGTCTTGTCATAGTTGTAGCAAAGCTCTTGCAGTTTTATCATTTGAAAGTTAGAATATTTTTCTTAATGCCTGCAGTAGGAGTTAGAAAGTGTACAAATATTTATTCAAGTAGTAATGTACCTAAGCATAGTAGTGTGAATAGCAATAAAGATGAGCCTTTTGATAAACCTTGCAACACTTGGAAATAGATTAATTATTTATTTATGCATTTAATGTTTTATTTGATCTCCTTTAATTCTTTAACTAATTAAATAATTAATTAGGCTAAACTAAGCTAGATTAAGTAGTGATTAATTAAGTAGATAAGTATGACCACTTTGAGCATACACTTGGCACTTCGTAATCCCAGTAACGCTTAACATTTGGTAACCCAATAATGCTAAATGTGTTCAGGATGTGTACGATAAGTGGGAACAAATGCCTATGTTAGGATTAGTTAGGTTTAGTTAGTTAGCTTAAATTAGCAATTGAATTACCTCATTCCTTCCATCCTTTGTTTTAAGCACCCAAAACATAAAACATAAAAATAATAAAAATCATATGCCTTGATTACACTTAACCATACCTTTGCATATCACAAGTGTAATTGGGAAGACAACGAATGACTATTAGGGCAATTTCACTTCCTAGAGACTAGCGTACCAAAAGATATAGAATTTAAAGAATTCAAGTAGAGTGATTCATATGGTTGAGTGTAGGAATACTCACTACTTATCATTGGTATCATTTCGAAAGATTCATTTTATTTGAAACATGCACTAATTAGGTATAGTGAAAATCATTAACATTGTTGGATGAACCCTAAGGTTAAAATCATTCTCAAGATAAATATAATAATTTATGCATGCTGATATTTTATTATAATTACAAAATTTCTTCTTCTCATAGGAATGATGATACTAAACCACCAGTGACTCAAGAATACAAGGTGATATATACTCATCCAGATGAATATGTGCCTAAGTTCACCTTCATCTTGCATCAAGATGAACAACTATCATGGTGAGGTATGAAAGGCAACATTGTAATGCCTCATAATCAATCTATACCTACGATGCTACTCTAAACTCTTAAGAGGTTGGGCATCCAGGATCTTTAAGAAGAGTATGTTATACATGACTATGACTACTGGGACTGCCATCCCACTAAAACACAATGTAGGAGAGATCAACATTAGGAGAAGCACCATGAGGCTATGAAGAAGAAATGGTTTACCAATCCCTTGTTCCTACTTACCCAAAACAATAATAAGAATCCTCCCTTTGGGGGTTCTCAACATGAATATTCTCCACCCCTTGATATTGGTGATGGGGGCTTGAACCTAAAGCTATAGTTCACTATCAACAATTTGGATTCAAGCAAAAGTGGAAGTCTAAGCAGGGACTCAAGCAAGCATCAGGGTAACAAGAAAGTTGATGAACATGGCTATGATAAGCATAGAATAGGTGGTAGATACCATGGTTGTGGCAACCCTCCTCCTTCTTTATCCTCTTCATCCACATCTTCTTCTTCCTCTTCTAGTTTTGACAAATGCTGCTAAAAGGATAATTCTGATGAAGGTGAATAGTAGGAAAATAATGATCGCCAAGCCCACAATGAATGAAGGGTTAGCATAGGAAATCATAGGCATAATCAAACTAATGATGATGATGAGCCTTTACTAGCAAATCAAAGTATGTTGAATATCACATAGGCAATGAAAATTTCAACTAGGCATATGAAAGATAGTCATTTCAAGTGACTTAACATAAACAATATCCCTAAATTTGAGTACCTATATAACTCTAATTAGCAGATAAACCTTCAAGCCTTTCACAATGCATGTTCCATATAAAACATTGAAAATGATTTGTAGAAATTAAAGCTATTTCCCAAGACACTCATCAAAAAATCCAAAAGTTGGTATCGGTTCTTGAAGCTAGAATTCATCCACAAGTGGAGTACAATGCTAGAGTTGTTTAATGACAAACATCATATGTACTCTGAAGTGTCTAATATAAGAAGATAAATCCAATAATGAAAGTAAGGAACACATGAACCCTTGGATGCCACCATGGGTAGATATTATTCTCTCATACACTGATGCCTTGTCCACGATTATTCTCAGTAGGAACAGTTTTGCCACATCATAGATGGACTGAGATTAGAAATGAGAAGAATTCTTAGGGTTGATGCCCAAGGAAAACTATCAAAATTAGAGTATATCAAATCCAAAGATTGATAGAGTAGGTAGAAAAAAGAAGGAGAGCTAAGGAAATGAAAAAGCGCTAAAGAATATAATAAGGATCCTTCCATTAGAAAAAGGGAGGTCTGATTTTATGACAATGAGGAGGAGTCACCACTTGATGAGGTGGTGAACAAAAAGACCTTGCCAATCGAAAAGTCTACATATAAAATTTTAGCCAAGGTAGATAATATGTGAATAAAAAATTCCAAACTGCTCTAAAAATAGCAAAAGAATTAAGAGAGTAAAGTAGTGACTATAACTACAAGAGGGAAAAAGAAGTTGAATGTGCCTACCAAAGGGGTTAGGATAAGGCTACAACAATAAAGAGGTTGTGAAGTCAAAATCAAATGATGATGAAGGATGTGACATCTACAAATATGAAAATCCTAAAGGATGTTACCCTATCATGTTACACTTGCAGGAGTTTGGGGTATACATACTACATCCTAGATTGGTAAGAAGGCAAGCACCTAGAAGATTTCCTTCATCTCAACAAAATCCAAGGTAGTTCCATCAACAAAAATAGGCTTATTATCTAACTTGAGCTTCACCATAGCCATGTGAGCAATACCAACAATGGCAACATACACAGTCATGGGGGATGCCACCACCAAGGCAGCAATACCCTTATAGGTAGCCAAATTCATATGGATACTATGTTCAACAACCAATGTCTCCATGTGACTCTTCTAGTCATGTTTCTCTTAAACATCACTACCACCCTCTAGAGTATCATAAAACTTATTCTTCATCTACTAGATGGAGACCCCATATCCCTATTACACTTTTCATCCTTTAGCACATGCTCCTCCACCCTCCACCCAGTTACCCACTACTCCATCTATGCAAGATGAAATTCCACCATAGCCACAACAATGTAACGCTACAAGGGCTGTTAACTTACAACCGGCTTTCTAGCCAAATGGCTCAAAACCTAGAACCTAAAAATGATCATTCTTTTAACTCAATAGTCCTCAAATTCCTTATAGACTAATGCAACTAGTCATCCTATCTCTCCATCATCCTCTACATCAAATCCTTTTGATATCCTTTCAAACCAAACACCTCCTATGATCCACACTATCATGTTAACCCACATTATATTTAATTGGATCAAGGCTAGCAACCTTCCCAAGAAAAGATCTAACCCTATAAGTCTTCTCATTTGCTTAGAGATCATTGGACATAAGCCATGCAAGGCTCTTCTTAATTCAAGTTCCGATGTCAATTAAATTTTCCATGACATGTGCAAAGCATGGAACCTACCACCTCTCAAGAAGAGCAATATCCATCTACAATTGGCAGACCAATCAATCATGATTCCCTTGGAACTTATGGAGGACATTGTGATCATTTTTTATGGGTGTTTCTATCCTACCAATTTTCTAGTATCAAGGTTGACAACTACAAGGAAGACTTTCCACTTATTATGGAAAGGGCATGGTTGAGCACTACTAGTGCACGAATGGACATCAGAGATCTCTTCTTAATAATTTTCAAGGAGAATGAATTTGGAAAGATTAAGAAGAAGAGAGTTCCATGCATCGTGTACAGTGATACTAAGTGCCACTATGTACAAAAACTCTAGTCTATCAACAGCACATCCATCAAAGCATGCAGATAGTATGCAAATAACTCTAAAATTCAAAGGTGATTGTACATAGTAACCATTAAAAAAGGAGGGTATCTAACGGCTAATAGCTAATCTTGGAAGTGACACACTTTGCATGAAACTTGTTAAGAGTCTAACATGTGCCTATATTGAAAGCATGGATAAACTAGAGCAAGTTCATTACCAACTCTCTGATAATGCAAATGATGATACCTATTGGGAAGAGTTGGAAATCCCTAAATATTTTAAACAAAAGCCCTTAGAGTTGAAAATGCTACCTGCTAGCATGAAGTATGCATTCTAAAAAATGGTAAGCTGCTAAATAATCAATGTCAATCTTACTTCTGAACAAAAATAAATGCTATTAAAGGTGGTCAACAAATGATCAAAATTCCTTACTTGATCATATCCTGAACTCATAGGGATTGATCCTAGGATATGTCGGCATTGTATCTACATTGATCCAGCCATAAAGCCAAAGAGGTAGCCACAACGGTGATTAAGTCCCAAATTGAAGTAGATCATCAAAGAGGAAATCAAACAACTCCTCAAGACTAGGTTTATTTATCCCATTACAAATAGTGAGTGGTTTAGTCCAGTCATGATTGTGCCAAAGAAAGGTGGTAAGTGGAGGGCTTGCATCAACTTCCAAATTTGGAATATAGCAACATTCAAAGATCATTGTTGGCTATGTAAATAGGGTCCTGTTGATGGAGCCCATGTGTATATGTAGCCCTATATACATAGCCCCATCAACACATTACAAAAATCCTATATATATGCACAACCCTCTTTTGAAATTTTCACATTTTCTCTCAAATGCCCAAGGAGTTTTTGTAGTTTTCAAAGCCCAAAACCTTCAAGAGCTCATAACTTCCTAACTATTTATTCAAATCTCTCCGTTCTTCAACCCTATAGCTTCTAAAGTTAAGCTCTTAGTCTTGGGGACCACAAACATGCCATTTTTATAGAAAATGTTTCAACATGTTTCTAACTTCCACAAAGGTTTAACTAAGGAATCAACATTGAAATACCACATTACGAGAGTTAAACCTTTCCAACAAGCTTCAGTGATACTTACAATAAAAAATTAATTAATTAAATAATCAATCTACCATGATCCAAGCATAGCTAAATGTAACTAATCAATGAGATAAGGTATTCAAATATTCTAAGTTACACATTATATCTACTAATCCACGGATGTGTCATGACCATCGATGGCACCAAAAGGCAAACACACATAGAAAGGACGACCATCTCAACCAAAGGAAAAATGGCCAAGAAGAACCAATCACAACCCATGCTATGAGGCCTCTTAGGAAGGAGGTCAAAGTGGAGTCTATTTCTCATATTCCATAATAAGTGGTAGCAACAAAGCATTCCCACT
This sequence comes from Gnetum montanum, assembly GCA_015680685.1. Classification (NCBI taxonomy): domain Eukaryota; kingdom Viridiplantae; phylum Streptophyta; class Gnetopsida; order Gnetales; family Gnetaceae; genus Gnetum; species Gnetum montanum. The sequence goes on from MNCI01028124.1 coordinate 10,755, forward strand.
AGGATGAGGCATTGGCTCAACAAGCAAACCTTCAAGTGATCTTGATGGAAGCCTACCTAAACCAAATTACATTAAGGGAGGTCCAAAAATAGTGCTCTAAGAGTTGAACTTTGGCTCTTTCTTGGAGTAAGCACCTAAAGAGGTATAGGACCAGCTAAAGACCTCTCCCATGTGGTCAATTATCACTTTCAGTAGACACTAGTACATCAGAGAGATGATCCTATTTTGTAGCAATAGGTAGGCCAATTCAATGGTCAAGATCAAGGACATTTCTTTGTCCTACTTAGTGCAAGCCATTATAGAGGCACTTGGGTTGCCTAAAACTAGGATGAATCTAACCATGATTCTAATGTAGGTGGATCCTAGCATTATAAAGGAACAAGTTCAGTGGTGCTATGGTATCAATCGTAAGGAGTAAAACATGCTCACACTAGCAAAAAAAATCCATTACAAGATTGCTGCCTTTCACCAAAATCGCATAGTTAGGCCCAACAAGATCATTGCCTATACTACCCATGCATGTGCCACTCTAAGTGAAAGCTTCCCAATCAATCTTCAATAGCTAATCTATCTAGAGATAGAGAAGTAATTAAGAGAGAATAAATGTGAAAGGATGACACTTTCCTTTCCATGCCTCATCAAAAAACTATGTTGAAGGGGAGGAATAGCTTGCTATACTAATGATGTTATCTAATGCACTCCAATTGCTAATTAAGCAGAGATGATGAAAGATAAAACTCCTACAAAAATAATCTAAGAAGAGTAGAAATAGCCATCACCTCAACCTACCACTCAAAAAATAGTGACAGATGTCAATGCAACATCCCAATAATTACACAAGTTTCAAGAATGGCTCTTGAGTGAGCAAGAGAAATAAGAAGGCACAAGTGATGGAGACCCATCTATGTACTAGTCAATAATGAGTCACTTCAATGAGATGGCCCAAAAAATCAACCTGAAGGAAGGAGGTGGATCCATTTTCTCTACCCAATGAATGTAGTTGTCCATGAGGTTGAATCTTAGCATCAAAGAGGTAATGGTATCTCTCTCAAAATAATAGCAACTCCCAAATATTTCTGGGAATGCCACAACCTTTTCAATGCACTTGGAGGAGGATGAGGGGGCAATAGTACTAGTGATGCAGTACCAAGGAGAAGTAACAATAGCAGAGGTGGTTGCTGATAGAATTGTTGAGACACTCAATGAACCTACGATGTCTATACCAAATGTTTGTAGGGACCATAAGTGGTAGACTAAGCACAGCATAGCATGAACAACTACTAGACCAACTGGTAAGAACTAGGCAAGTGCATTCATATCTCTTTAACTTTCTAGATAGTATAACTACAACCTAGTTAGAGCTGCTAGAGGCAAGGGGAAAGAACATTATTTTGGAAGGGTAACTCAAAACAACCTAGGAGAAAAATGAATGCTTGGCTATAGAAGTCGTTGAACTGAGAGCCTAGATTGCTGACTGTACATTTCTCAATCCAACACTGACAAGATATGAAGTTCTTGAATAGATTCACACCAAGTTGAAAGGGGTTGTATGTATGATGGAGATGGTGATGTTCTACCAATACTTGGCAAAGGCCACCCAACATAAAATTCAGAAGGCCATAGATCTAACCCACTAGGAGAATGTGCAGCTGACCATAGAAAATCATCATCTGTAAAAAATCAATGTGCATAAATACCAATTAACTGATTTTATCCATCAATAACATGAGAAACTAGCTAGAGGAAATACAAAGTTAAGGAGATTAGCAACCAAGAAAAAAAACCTCTTCATGGAGAAGGTTTGTGCCCTTTGCCAAAATATTGTAATAGATGTAGTCGCCTAGAAATCATAGGCTCTCAAATTTGAGAGAGTTAAAAATCACTATAGAGACCAGGTTAGTCTATAGAAGGAAATAAATGAGAAACACATTCAAGTGATGAAGGAAAACATGAACCAGTTCCTCTAGCAACTCCAACAAGGACATGAATGATGGAAACCCATCATTGATGGGATTGATCACTGCAATAAATTAGAAATTTCCATGAAGGACTTGCAGATAGAGGAGATGAATGAATACATGGAGCTAGCCAACCTTCGATATGCAAACCTAGCTATGTTGACTATCATACGGTTATAGTCAAAACTGGAAAAGCAAGTGGCCAGCTCTTACTTGTTGTATGAGGCTGAGTTTAAACACCATAAGGATACCAAGCAAAAGCTTGCAGTGGAAAATGCTAAACTTGAGGTCCTCAAGGGTAAATATACTAATTAGAGATCCACTACTGAGAGCCTAGCAAAAAGAATGAATGACTATTAGGAGCTGAAAAACATAGTCTAGGCATTTGATGTCGAACACAAACAATTCATTGCCTAGTTCATCAACATTAAGAAGTTGTTCCCATTAATTCTCTATCCATGGGATATCCCCATTCCAACCTACATTAGTGATGTTGTGTGGGCTATCAATGATCCTGAGAGCAAGGAGAAGAAGATGAAGACATTACTAAATACCTTTTACCTTCTACAAGCGGTAGCAACTACAACAAGATAGCCATAGCATCCTTAGCTATCACATGTGCCTAAAGTTGGTGAAGGTCCTTCAAAACCTTAGAGACCTCCACCACTAGGATTGTTTGATCTTCTTAACCATCTTCGTGTCATCAAGGGATGTGCCATCCAATTGCGAAGTCACATCATGGTATTTAATTTTGTGTCATAAAAAACACAAATTTTGTAATGATGTTGATTTGTATAATAGAGCACTCAGTTTTGTTGTCTCGGTTTATTGTATCAAGTGTTAGTCAATAATCCCATTACCTTTCCAATTTAAAAAAAGGAACTTGAGGATGAGCTTTCATTGAATCATGGAGGTATGATGAAGCATCATAGTGTTGCATCGATGGGCCCTATTGATGTGGCCTCATCGATGGATCCCTATCAATGCCATGTTTTGCCATCGATAGGGCCACATCAATGTAGCATTTACTGCATTTATGAGGTCCCATTGGTGTAGCTCCATAATAAATTCTATAAATATGCACTCACCCATCGTGTTTATAGCATGTATTATCATAGTTTTAGCAAAGCTCTTATAGTTTTGTTATCTGAAAGTTAGAATATTTTTCTGAGTGCCCACAGTAGGAGTGAAAAATTCTATGGATTTTTTTTTAGCACTAATGTACCTAAGCACAATAATATGAACAGCAATAAAGATGAGCCTTTTGATAAACCTTGTAGCACTTGGAAATAGATTAATTATTTATTTATGCATTTAATGTTTTATGTGATTTTCCTTAATGCTTTAAGTAATTAAATAATTAATTAGGATAAACTAAGCTAGATTAAGTAGTGATTAATTAAGCACATAAGTACGACCAATTTGAGCATACGCTTGATGCTTGGTAATCCTAATAACACTTAACATTTGGTAACCTAGTAGTGCTAAACATGTTTAGGATGTGTACAACAAGTGGGAAGAAATGCATATGTTACAATTACTTAGGCGTAGTTAGTTAGATTAAATTAGTAATTGAATTACTTCATTCCTTCCATCCTTTGTTTTAAGCACCCAAAACATGAAACATAAAAATAATAAAAATCATATGGCTCGATTACACTTAACCATACCTTTTCATATCACAAGTGTAATTGGGAAGAAAATGAATGACTAATAAGAAAATTTCACTTCCCTAAGACTAGTGTACTAGAAGACATAGAATCCATGGAATTCAACTAAATTTCACATGAACACTTAGTTATTCATATGGTCGAGTGTAGGGATACTCATGACTCATCACATAGCAAGGTATCACTATGTTGTTGCCTAGGACTAGGACTCCTATAATAGTTTAGTATCACTCATAATTATCAAGACTATGGATAGGATATCATTTCATGAACATGTTATGATGCTTTTTATGATCAAGATTACTAAAATAGTTCAATCCACATGGATATATATTATAGAGTAATATACACAAGAAGGAATATCCCAGTAATTGCGATAGCCTTACAATGATCAGAGCGCGATCATCTATGATACTATTATGAAGAGCTATTGATCTTATGTTGGTTAAATAATAACTAGGGAAGATCATAAAACATGAAACATTCAAAGAATCATAGCATGATCATCATATGATGAAAACTCTATATGATCACTCATTTACCATCACAACACCTTAGTATGTTATTTCCTATGACTAGGATTTCTATAATAGTTCAGTATTATGCATGTTATTTGAGACTACGGATAGGACATCATAGGATTGTAGTAGTATGATATTTTCTCTACCACTACACATTGCTCTAGGAATATAGCTGAGTAAGTATTATAAGGATCATAGTGTAATCATCATATGATGATGGTTCCTACAATGCTATGCATTACTCTAGCTAAATGCTTGATAGGGATATGGAAGGATCATAACATGGGCATTGTATGACATTTCTTGTAGTGCTAAGCATTGCTTTAATAACATAGTTGAGGGATCATTACAACAATCATGGTGTGGCCAATTATTGTAACAATAATCATCTCTCTAGCTAAATTATTAACAACATTCAACAAGGATCATAGAACAACTATAGTATAATATTTCCTCTATTGTCATGCATTGCTCTAGCAAGATAGTTTGGAAAGTATTACAAAGATCATAACATAGTCATCGTATGATGATGGTTCTTACAACACTATGTGTTGCTCTAGCTAAATTTTTTAGGATCATAGTGTGGCAATCAAATGATATTTTCTCTTCCACAAAGTATTACTCTAGCAAAATAGTTTAGGGATTATTACAAGGATTATAGTACGTTAATTATATGATGTTTATGTTATTGTTCAACATTTCTATAGCGAGATAGTTGAGAAAAGTATTACAAGGATCATAGCACAATCATCATATGATTGTTCCTATAACACTAAGCATCATTCCTACAAAGCTAAGCATCACTCTAAGATAGTCTATTGGACATGCTCTTTTATTGTAATCTCATCATACGATGTTAGTAACAGTGTTAATATAAGTAAAATTTTTCTCTCTCATAAAAATTTAAAAACTTTATAACGTAATCTACAACCAATAATGCTATGAAAATTTTTTCTAAAAATAAAATAATAGTATCTTTTACATCTATTTTATCAAAAAATTTGCAAAATAACTTTAACAATATCATGATGCATGATGATTTTAGAGACACGATTCAATGAATACTTTACATATAAACTACAATTATCTATTTCAAGAATACCTAGTAAAGGCAACGAGAGAGAAACAACAAGAATATCAGTTGTGGTATGAGTTGTAGTAAACATTGCAGATGTAGTAATAACTTTACATGTAGTTAGTGAAAACACTATGGCAACAAATGATCAACCACTACATATGAAGCATAAGAGTAGAAGAGAGCAAAGAAACCATGGCATTGAAGGCATAATGACAAGTAGTGTAGCACAAGAAGAATTGAAGTAGAAGAAAGTAGAGAAGCACTAGCATGGAAAGCACAACAATGAATGACGTGGCATGAAAAGCACAGAAGTAAACAAGAGTGGAGTAGAATAGGACTTGCACAAGGAAGAAAATAGTGATGATGACATGAGAGCCCTAAGATACATGGGAAAATGGTTGAGCATGTAAGAACCTGTAATGCAAGCAAAGAATAATAATTAAAGCATGGTGGCTAACAAAGCATGATAAGAGGGATAGCAGTGCAACAAACAGAGCATAGTGGTGATGAAAGCACAAGGATGAGCAAACCCAAGCATGGGAAAGAGTAGTTGCAAAGCAAACTACAAGAATGTAAGACAAGCAAGCACACTGTTTTTGTAGTTTTCTCAAAATAAAATGCATGCTTGATGAAAGAGAAAAGGAAATATGAATTTAAACATGCTCTTTAAACAATAAAAAGAAAATATGAACTTAATGGTATATTTCATCATTAAAATTATCTTCTATGTCATGCATGTTATAATTCAAGTCCTCAAATACATGCTAATCATCAAATCCTTGAAAGAACCCAAGGTACCATTTGCTTGAACTATGCTACTAGTTACCATGTCTTCATACACTATGGATTTGTCTATGATTAGGTGAGATAAATTACAGTCATGATGAGAGTTGGGAATTTCTAGATTCTTCAAAACCACCTACTTTGAATGCATGGTTTTCAATCATCTTATCCTTGCAACAACACAAGGCACCATGTGTTCATCCCCCATGTGTTTAGACTACATGAAGTATTTATGTAATACATGCTAGTGAGTTAGGATACTAAGTCTCATTTACCTAGTATGAGTTTTTCTCTAGTTAGATACACCTAAGATGTGTTTAATAGCCCAATTGAAATCCTAGATTCCCAAAACAAAACAAAGATTATTGCATGCATTATGAGACAATCTTTAGATGCTTGGATTTTAATAATTGATGGACATGACAATCTAAAAGCATAAGACCATATAAGCTTTTATAATACAAAACACATGATAATCATCCCCATCCTTGGGGTAATCTAAGACATCATGTGCTTAATCTCCATGTGTTTGGACAACATGAAGTACATATGTAATACATGCTAGTAGGTTGGAATACCAAGTGTCCTCTCCCTACCATGATTTTGATGGACTTAGTAACCTAAAAGCATAGGATCATATGAGCCTTTAAAATACAACAATACATATAAGAACTAATACAATATCATTTGTATATAACATATACCAAGTGATTGCATCTTGTATTTCCTTTGTTGATCCTAACTTATCATCATAGTATCTTTATTTCATCTATGATGGGCTAGCCATTAAGTTAGTTGAAGGATTTAATAATAACTTATTATGGATGACACATGTCTCAGTATACTTATTGGAATCAAGCCTATGACTTGGAAATCATAAGTGGTACGATTAATCTCTTAATGATTAGCAAAAAATATAAAATTATAGTGCCCAAAATATATCTCTCATAGAGATAACCAAGGAAGTAGAGGATGGGATAGTTGAAAAAGTAATAAAGAATACTATTTGAAAATGTATAAGATAAATAAATAACTCTATATTAATATCTTAAGGTGTTGGTCTAGTGATAAGACAATTCATTTAGCAACTACAAGTTACGGATTTAATTCTAGTAGACAATAGTGAGTTATAAAGATCTAATTTGACTATATTTCTTGGGAGTATATTTTGTTAGAAATAATTTAGATTCCAAAGCCTCTAATATCTTAAAACATAGGTAAGTATAACTTATAACTTTATTATATATTACAACTAATTTCTTGATAAAATTTTATGTGTATGCATTTAAATGAACTGAAAGGTAATGTGTAGCATAATATGATATTACTTATATAATGATGTTATCTTTAACTTATAATATATGAATACTTTATTACATTATTAGCTTGTCTAACCAAAAGATATAAGAGTGTTGCTACATGACCCTAATTTCTTGGTTACTAATATTTATGCTTACCTATATTTAACACTACTTTAATGAACCTTAAATCAAATTCTAGGTCATTTTTAAGTTAGATGATCCATAGGAATCCTACATGTTCAATAAAAGCAACTTCATTAAAAATAATTCTATAATGTATGAATAATCCCACATGAAATAGGGGGTGATGACTAATAGAATATAAATGAATGACTTGTGCATTTAGAAATGGAATGAAAACATGTTTCAGTTAAGCTCCATCTTGCTATAGATCATGATTTGTAGCTAATTTTAATTATGGTTGAATGATACAAATTACTAGAGTCTAGAGCTCTAGTAATTGGTGTTACTTAGTCACCATCAAAATTAGCTCCAACACTACTCTAGTAATGGAGCATAAGAAAATCAAGATCTCATTTCATTTATTATGTTTTACATTTTTCTAGGATATGAAAAATGAAGTGGCCAAAATTAAGCATGAAAATTAATTTTACTTTAAAAAATATTTAAAAATAACCATTTTCAACTTCATCAGATAAGAAAATAAATTAAATTAAACTCCAACATTTACGTTACTGCATTTACTTCAAGGTATATCATATGATAATTAAATCATTTTTTGAAACTAAAATTTAAATTATATCTATAACAATGAAGAAATTAAAGTCTCATTTCATTTATTGTGTATTACATATTTCTAGGATAGAAAGAACATAGTGATCCACAATTAAGCATTAAAACTACTTTTATTTTAAAAATATAAAAAATCATCCTTTTTCACTTCATCAAATACAAAAATAAATTGAATTAAACTCCAACATTTACTTTACCACATTAAATTCAAGGTATATCATATGTTATTTGAATCATGTTTGAAATTGAAATTTAAATTATATCTATAACAATGAAGAAATTAAAGTGGATGAAATATACATTCTTAATTAACAACATTTTGTAAACATAAGTTTAGTAAGCAATCCTAGAGAACTAGGTTTGCTTCTGCTTCATTTAAATCATGGTTTCTATTAATGGGTGTTACTCCATTTCCATGATGAAGAGCTTTAAATCATGATCTCTAGTAAGATGGATTTAACCTAACCCTCAACCAAGTCTCATTTCATTTATAGTGTACTTCATTTTTATAGGATACAATTCCATACAGTAGAAATAATCCTACACTGAACAAGAAAGAACCACTAACACAATATAAATGAAAGACATTTTTGTATTAAGAAATGAAATAAGAACTAAGTTTGGTTTTTCTTCATTCAAATTATGGTCTTTACTCATGGATGTTACTCAATCCCCAATGCAAATAGCTTTAAATCATTCTCTCTAGTAAGATGGATTTGCCCTACCCCTCACCCAAGTCTTATTTTATTTATCAAATATTACATATGTTAATATTACATACCTAATATTAACTACCCTAACAATATTAAAAAATTTTATGACCAAGACACTGAACAAGAAAATGAGATATACCTAAAATCTTATTTGAACAAATTTCATAACTTTCTAGACCTATGAAACATTACATTTTTTAAAAGATAGTGAATGCAAAATAGGAAATTACATCCTAATAGTGGCCATAGGTTTGCTTGAAGATAGTGACTACAAAATAAGAAAACACATTGGAAAATCTCAAGTATTCTTCCAATCTCCCTTGTAATGGAAATGTCATTTTCTCTAGTACTTGATTTCTATTGAATGTGTTAAATGTCTTTTTCTTTACCTCATACACCTCACTACTAACATGGGTAAATTAGAAAGCTCAAAAATTTTCAAGTTCTCTATTGGATTTGTTTATGCTCTAAATGATTGATTTAGTCATTACTTGTCAGTTATCTAGAAAATGACATTAAACCTCTCCATCTATTATTGCAAATCATATTTAGTAAATGTAATGCACACACAAGATAGATAATAAGAGTATTTATGATTACTTAGTCCAAAATTTTCTGGCTTCTTAGTAGATTTGGTCTAGTTTGTCTTGTTATGGAAATGTCATTTCTTCTACTAATTGATTTATGAATAATGATTATGTTAAATGCATTTTCTTTCCTATTGTGATGTTTTTGTACCTATTGGAAGAATCATTACCACTAATTTTCTTACATTGCAATACTTTGTAAATATCCTTAACTAATTTGTTCTTCCATTGCATTAATTTCGAGAATGATTAGACCAGCTACATTTTCTATTAACAGTCACAAGCTTCACTGAATCATATAATGTTTTTTTGAGTTTGTACAGTCTATAAAATCTTCATTGAAAGCAATTTCCTCATAGGATGATGATGCTAAGAAACTTAAATACTTTGTCATAAAAATTTTTGAGTCATTTTTTTTATAGCACGTTGGCACTATATTTGAAACCCATTGTAACGTCCTATCCCTTGTTAAGGGTGGAAACAATTGTAAATAATGTAATTAACCTTCTAATGAAGGGGCACCTCGTTATGAGTTATGACTATTCATGTATCCCTTGGGAAAGGGTTTGACCTATGCCATTTAAGGCCAGGGTTAGAGGCCATGCCGATATGGAGTTAGGGAGCCTTGAGAGGCGAGTAATGAGAGCCAGGTGAAGTAAGAGAAAAAGGGACTAATCACCCCTTTGGTAGGATAGCTTAACCATGGTGGTAGTGCTAAATTACCTCTAAGGCTTAAGTGGCATAGGAAGACAACCCAAAATAGCATTACAATACTCTCTTCCATTAATATAATTTTTCCATTTTTTTCCTTGCTTAATTCTTTAGTATAAATTATTTATTTTCTAATTAATTCATTATTTAAGTGTTTATAATATTTCCAATATGTTATCCATGATAAATATAATAAATTAGGTGTTCATATTTTTATGACATTCAGGAAGAAAAATGAAAGAAAAACTCTATTTTATTATTATCATAGAGTACAAGTACATCTAAGAAAAATAAAAACATGGAGGAAAATATTATTTTATTTTATTATCAAAAGGAAGTAGATCGTAAAATAAAGTAGAATGGAAAAATTAAAAAAAGGGCAACTGTAATTATTTGTTATGACTAAATAATTTAAGAAGATCTATAACTATCTTCAACTGGGATTCTCTCTCTTAAGTAGTAGCATCTACTTTGTTAAGCACTGCTTTACATCTAGCCACCTTGCGGCAACTACTGATTCCTCTTTTCTTTGAAATTGAGTTTTCAACATTTTCATCTATATTGATTGATCATCTATGTCTCTTTATCATTCCTTTTCCTTTCTCTATAGAAAAAAAATTTAAATTATGAGTTATGAACAAATCAACAAACCAAAAGGAGAAAAGAAAAAAAATAGAATAATAAATAAAAATATATATATTACCTAAAATCAATTATTATCAATTTGAAAGAAATGTGCAGAAGTAGCTAGATGGCGAGCATAACATGTTACACTTTCCAACTCTCCTAAGAGTTGCTCTATATTTTTTATAGCATCTGGAGCATCCTTAGGAATTAGATGCCATGATAATGAAATTCCAGCCTGTACTAAATCATAATCTACCTTGAAATTTCATGATTGTGACTCTCATACATGATAGACATCCTCACAAAAAAAATAGGGTTTGTTGTCAAAGATTCGTTAATTAATACATCAAAGAGGCACAAGTTCTTCTTCAGCAGCTGCCACTATCTTTTCCATAGAATAAGAAGAACTAGAGATAGAGAAAGAAGAAATTACTAGAATAGATTTAAAAACTGTTGTTGGTGCTACCTGTAGAAGGGAACCTCTTCCAAGTGTCAAAGAAAAAGAAGGTATGAGTGGTGATCTAGGTGGTGGTGGAATAGGAGTCTGTGTAGAAGTAGCACCTGCATCACCTTTATCCATCTCTTGGATAAAATACTATCGCTCCATACACCTATGCAACACAAAAAAATTTTAAATTATTATTAACATTATACAAGGAAAAGAAGAAAGTATTCAAACCTTTAAATAATTAAAACCTACCTCTGGTTGCTTCCCCATATCACATCTTGAACCTTGTCGAGGAGTTGGTTGGGATTGTTGTTGAGCTTGTTGTTGGGTTGATTGTCTTATAACTATTGAACTACCATAACTTTGCCCAGTATGTAGCCTCTGCAAAAAAAAATTATTAGAAAAAAAATAAAAGAAAATATAAAAATATAGATAAGACATTTAACTTAGTAAACTATATTTAAATATATACCTTGGAAGCAAAAACTATGACCTGTTCTTGTGATTGAACCTTATCAAAGGTTGAAGTACCTTGAATTTCTTCAACCTGTGTAGCTTTAGCACTCTACATTGGTTCATCCTGTAGTCCAGATTGCACTATCAAATAAAAAAACATGAAAATACCTCACTAATTTCCTCTTGACTCCAATCTTGCTATAAAGCTAGTTAACCTTTTTGGGCATCCATAATCTTACTCCTTATAACCCTCTCATCTTCAAGAAATTCAGGGCACAATTGAGGATTGTAACAAGTAAAATGTTTTTTGGAATGATCATAACTTAAGATCATACACATGATCAAAGGGATTTTAAAGAATGTTGGTGGGCAACAAAAATTTCAGTCATAGCAGTATAAAAAGCAGAGAAATAAGACATCAACAAATCATAACCTCTACTGGTTATGGCACCATGAAATATGAAAATAGAATAAGAACTAACATTGGATTGTTGTCTCTACCATTGAACCTTGCTACTGATGAATAAACACAAGTCAAAGTAAGCATCATTAATGAAATCTTTACAAATGAATTGATTTTTACAAATAACAAAATCAACAACATAATTGGATAATTCCATCTTATAGAAAAATTTAAATTCTAGAGAATGAGTTGAAGGAATCAATGGATCCTCTCCTGGCTGAAAGCCTAAGACTACTTTGATATCAAGAAGAAGGATTGTTATCGCTCCAAAAACTAATTGAAAAATAGTACTTTTCTTATTATCATACTACTTAAACCACTTTGCAAGAACACCCCTGCAAAAGAAAAGTTTAAAAATTGAGAAAATTAGTAAATCAACCAACCTAGAAGTAGTGAAAAACTAAAAACCATCCTTCCCAAGTAAGCTAGGAACATGATCGGAAGTAGTAAGGACATTATTTTAGAGTAAAAAAATATTATTAAGCAATAAAGAGTAGCTACCTGAAGAGGCCTGAGGTGAAGTTTGATATTTGAATTCTTTATAGTAAATTTTTAAACTTCTTTGTAGATAATCTTTTACTGGTTATGATGAGTAAATCAACTTACTTTTTATATTTATAATGTAATCATAGAAATATTGGTTTAAAAAAAGAGAAAGTATAACTTAAGATAACAAAATATTTAATAAAAGTTAATGTATACTTTTTATTTTACAAGAAAAAGTTAATGTTTACTTTTTTTGATTTTATAATTTTTAGATTCACTAAAGCGAAGTTATCTATAGTTTAACACAAAGTACTCTCCTAGATGATTTCAAAAGTACCAGTTTNGGAGGTCTTGGGTTCGAACCTAAGCCCCAATTACCAAGTTTTAAATATATATATATTGATAAAAAAAAAATTCATCTACGGCCAAGCGCGATCAGCCACTATGGCCAGTTGCGGCCAACTACAACCAACCACGGAAGGGACCATGGCTAAAAAGAAATCTAGCTCTAAAGGCCAACCCCAACTAGGGCAAACAAAAATCGCATCTCCGCTATTTTTCCCACTATCGTTGCCATTATTTTTGCCACCGTCGCTGCACGCCTACCTGCATTGGCCATCACTGCCTCCCACACTGCCTATCACTGGCTCCCATGCTGCCCATCACTACCTTCTAGCCACTACGCAAACCTTGAATCAATCATTCGTCAATTAACAAAAAAATTGAATTTTCTCCGACAATTGATAGGAATTTTAAAATTTCCATCAATTGACTAAAATTTTTCAAAAACAAAAATTTTTTGCGTCATAAATAAAAATTTTATCATTAAGCGCGCATGTTTTGGAGTAGAACTAGGATGGGTGAGAAGTCTTGAAAAACGTAAAAGATTAAGAAAATTTAAAATGGCTATAACTTTTGAATCTAGAGTTCACTTTTAACTAAATAAAAATCGATTCCAATAGATTTGAACCTTATAGACTCAACGAATGGTAGAATTTAGCTTTTTGAATTATAGAAAATTAACTTTTAATTGCTTGATTTAGGTCCCAAAAATAATTAGGATTTGGTGAGAAATCCATAACAGTTTCAACTTCTTCCACAACTGACTAAACAATCTCGAATTCCATAAAAGGGCCATAGAGGCTAAGGATTCTCAACATACCTAATTTCTTTAACTTACTGATGTCTAGAACTCGAAGAGTAAATTGGAGGGAAATGGAAGCTTGAGTCAATGACTGAATGAATTCCTTTGAACAATAAATTAATGAGAATAGGGGTGTTCAAAAAGAACTTTGACACTCAAACCAAGGGTTCATAATAGAGATGTAAAATATATATGAAGAAATTAAAAAATTGTCCCAAAATTCAAAAGATAAATGGTTTGAAGTACAAGGAAAGATGGATTCCTTTGCAAACTCCATCAAGAAATTAGCCAACCATCTTATTCAACCTTCTAATCCTATCCATGGTCAACCTCGCACTAGGAATCCACAACAAACACAACCTACACCTATTCATGGACAGGATATTTGAAATCCACCTTGTAGACCATAGAACTGAAATCAAAAGTGAAGGATATGGGAACTAGCTTAATAGATCTATAGAATCATTGACACGCATGCTAAGAAAGTAAAATGATTGACTTGATACAATGAAAAATTACTTTGATATGTTGAATTTGTTAAGCCATGAACATCTAAAAGTTATCTCCTTGTATTTAAGTGGACTTGCAGCAACATGGTGGAATGGGCTGAGATCTCAAGGTTTGATTACAAATTGGCTTAATTTATGTCGATATTTTGAACAAAAATTTATTCCTAATTCTTTTCTCAAGGAGGGTAAACTTAGATTTGATTCCTTAAGGTTGGGAAAACAATCCGTAGATGATTACAATAAATAATTTTGTAATCTTTCTCGGTATGTAAGTCACCGAGATGAGGGAGAATTAGCTTCAAAATTTATTAAAGGATTACATGCTCAATTACATCCTCAAACATGAGCCCATAATCCCCAAACTGTTGATGAAGCATATAACATTGCTAAGAATTATGAAGAATTGAATTACATACGAGTGACCCTTAGACAAGCAACTTTTCAACAAATCCCTTTTCCACAAGCAATGGTAGAAGGGATGCCAACAAAAAAAAATCAACCAATATCTAGATGTTTCTTTTATGGTGAGGATCATCTTAAATGAGATTGCTCAAAATTTCAAGCAAAAATACAAAGGGCCAACCAAATCAAAAATCAAAAACCAAACCTAAGCATGAACAAAGGAAAAATTCCAGCCACTACAATAGCCATCAAGAAGATATATGCATCCACTAAATCAGGTTTGCAAAAATTTCAATTTACTTACAAATTTTTGAAGGTAAACAAATTAAATTTTTGATTGATAGTGGTGCTAGCGATAACTTTACTTCTCCAAAGTTAATTAATTTATTGAAATTAAGTCTCCCTTCCAAGAAAATTATTAAGATAGAATTGGCAGATGGAACAACTATGAGCAAACATATCATGTATGGAAAAATAAACTCTACCTTGCAAAATATGTCCTTTGTTAATGAATTTTTTGAATTTGAACTAAGTAATGTTGATGCAATTTTAGGAATGTCTTTCTTGCAAAAATTTGATGTTACTGCCCACTTTGGAACTCATATTTTAAAAGTCCCTACCACTGATGGAGTCAAGATTCTAAGGGGGGTAGGAAAAGTAAAGAAAATTCATATAATAACTATTAAGCAAGCTAAAATATTAGTTAAAAAAAAGAGCTACAATGTTGGTTGTTAAAGCAATCTAACCTCAGAAATTTTCAAGTGTTGAGATCCCAAATGAACTTAAAGAATATAAAGATTTAGTATTTGGTGAAACTAGAGAATTACATCCAAAAAGAACTGTTGAACATGTCATTGATATTTTTCCTAGTACACAACCTATCTCAAAAGCTTCTTATAGATTTTCTACTTCAAAATTAAAAGAATTAAAAGTACAATTAGACCAATTATTGGAAGAAGGAAAAATTAGACCTAGCATATCACCTTGGGGTGCAGCAATTTTATTTGTTAAAAAGAAAGATGGTACTCTAAGATTATGCATCTATTACAGAGCATTGAATAAAGTGATGATTAAAAATACTTATCCTTTACCTAGAATTGATGATTTATTTGATTAACTCATGGGTGCATGTTATTTCTCAAAGATTGATTTAAAATCAGGTTATCATCAAATAAGGATTAAGCAGAAAGATATTGAGAAAATTACTTTTAGAACCATATATGGATTATACAAATTTTTTGTGGTGTCATTTGGATTAACTAATGCACTTGCAACATTTATGGTGTTAATGAATAATATTTTTCATGAATATCTTGATCAATTTGTTATAGTATTTATGGATGATATTATTCTAAACCAAGAGAAGCACATATCGAACATTTGAAAACTACAATGGAAATTCTTAAAGAACATCAATTAAAAGCTAAATTGAGTAAATGTGAACTCTTTAAGGAAGAAGTTTCATACTTAGGACATATAGTTTCCAAGAAAGGATTGCAAGTGGATCCAACAAAAATTAGTGTGATCCAAGATTAGCCTAAATTAAAAGAGGTTATAGTAGTTTGAAGTTTCTTAGGATTAGTTGATTTTTATTGATGTTTCATTAAAGATTATTCTACCCTGGTGGATCCATTAACTGACCTTTTGCAGGAAAAACCTGAGTTCAAATTTGATGAAAAATGTAGAAAATCTTTTCTCAAATTAAAGATGCTACTTATAATAACACCTATTTTGATAATTCCAGATGAAGATCTACCATTTGAAGTATCCACAGATGCCTGTGGAAAAGGAATCAATGCAATTCTTTCATAGGAAGATAAAGTGGTATGTTATGAATCTCGTAAATTACAAGAAGCTAAGGTAAATTACTCAACCCATGATTTAGAATTACTAGCAATTGTTCATGCTTTGAAAGTTTGGAGACATTATCTTTGCAGAAAGAAGTTTGTACTAAAAACATATCATAAAAGTTTAGAATATTTGCAAAGAAATTCTAATTTGAATACTCATCAAAGGTGATGGATAGAATTGTTAGCAAAATATGATTTTTTAATCAAATATATTCTCAACAAGAAAAATGTGGTAGCTGATGCCCTTAGTCGAATGTGGAATTTAGTGATAGGTGTAGTAATGACCCCTATGAAAGAAGAAATTAAGAAACAAATAAAAGAAGACCCTTACTTTAAAAAGATTCTAGCCAATATTTCTGATGAGCCTTAATACCAACTCACTTCTAATGGTTTATTGATGAAAGGACAAAGAGTATGCATACTAGAAGAGAATTAGAGACTAAAATTGGTGTGTGAAGCACATGAAGTACTATATGCAAGAAACCCAAGTTATATTAAGACCTATACGATAATTTGCAAATCTTATTCTTGGCCTGGAATGAAGAATGATGTGCCCGCATACATTAAAAATTGCCTAACATGTTAAAGAATAACAACTGAACAGAGGAAACCTAGTGGATTATTACAACCCTTGGAAGTTCCAACCTAGAAATGTAAAGATATCACTATGGATCTCATTTTGGGATTTCCAGTAACCAAAAAAGGAAATGACTCGATTTTTGTAGTAGTTGCTCATCTATCAAATATGGCACATTTTATAGCTTTGAATTCTACAAACACAATAAAAGAAATAGCCCAAAAACTCATACGAGAAATAGTTTGATTACATGATTGTCCAAAATCTATCACTTCAGACAGAGATCCTAAATTCATATCTGAATTCTAGAAAAATTTCTTGAAAGAGCTTGGAACCCAATTGAAATTTAGCATAGCTTATCACCCTGAAATTGATGGAAAAATTGAACAAGTGAATAGAATATTAGAAGATATCCTACAAAGCTACATTGTGAGTAGACCAAAAACATGGGAGAATTATTTTCATCTAGCAAAATTTTTCTACAATAACAATTATCAAGGTTCCTTACATCGAACACCATTCAAAGTATCATATGGACATAATTGTCATACACCATTAACCTGGGAAAATCCAACCTTAAGAGCGGAATGGAAGGAAGAAGAAATGAAAATAATGGAAAAAATTGTCACAATGGTTAAACAAAATTTGCAAGCTACCCAAGATAAATATAAAGGATATGCATATCAACATCGACTTAAAAAATAATTCCAAGTAGGTGATCAAGTATTATTGAAAGTAAAACCTGCCAGAAGTTCTCTTAAATTAGGAAAATATACTAGATTAGCACCTAGATTTTTTTGACCTTTTGAAATCTCTGAAAGAAAAGGTGAAGTAGCATATTGACTGAATCTTCCAGAAACCTTAAAAATTCATCCAGTTTTTCATCGAAGCTTGTTAAAGAAATTTCATGAAAATGATGTATCATATGTATTGGATTGGAATACTTTGCCATTACGATCCAACACTAACTTTGAAGTAAAACCCATTACTATTAAAGACCAACAAACTAAGAAATTATGAAGTAAAACTATCAATGAAGTACTTGTTCAATGGTCAAATTGTGATCAACAAACTTGGGAAAACATGGAGTTTATTTTAAATACTTACCCTCAATTTTTTGATCATCCAAATATTGAAGGATAGGTTGAATTTATTATGGATGTAATAAATTATGTTTATAAATTTTGATCTTTTATTTGTATAGATGATAATGAGGAAAATAAGGGAATTGAAGCTTAGGAGCATAACGATGAAGTAGTCGTTGAGCAGTTGGATATCGAGGAAGCACTCGAGGACAAGCTAGATGCTTAAGGGGGCTAGATTGTAACTTTCTATCCCTTGTTAAGGGTGAAAACAATTGTAAACAATGTAAGTAACCTTCTAATGAAGGGGCACCTCGTTATGAGGAGTTATGACTATTCATGTATCCCTTGGGAAATGGTTTGACCTATGCCATTTAAGGTTGGGGTTAGAGGTCATGCTGGCATAGAGTTGCAGAGCCTAGAGAGGCAAGTAATAAGAGATAGGTGAAGTAGGAAAAAAAGGGACTGATCACTCCTTTGGCAAGATAGCTTAATGATGGTGGCAATGCCAGATTGCCTCTAAGGCTTAAGCGGCATAAGAAGACAACCCAAAAAGGGCATTACAGTACTCTCTTCCATTAATGTAATTTTTCCATTTTTTCCTTGTTTAATTCTTTAGTATCAATTATTTATTTGCTAATTAATTCATTATTTAAGTGTTTATAATATTTCTGATATGTTATCCATGATGAATATAATAAATTAGGCATTCATATTTTTACAACATTTGGGAATGGGATGTCACACCCATAGTTTTGTAAGCTCTAACTTTGCTCATATAATGGTCATGCTATGAGTAACTCTTACACTCTATTATAAAAATTCTAAATATATTCCCTCATATAAAAATAATGCTATGATAATTAGTATACATAATTAACAAAACACATTGTTCTTTAAGCTACAACTTCTCTCATATGATGATTGTGTTATAAGTAACCTAGATACTTGTTCATAGTAATTCTAGATTGATTTCCTTATATCATGATGGCCCTATGAGAACTAGGATATAATATTCAAAATTAGTAGTTCTATAAGCTCTAACTTCTCTCATATCACAATCTTGCTATGTGTAACTCAAATACTATGTCATAACAATTCCACTATCTTTCCTTCATATATGATTATCAAAACTTGTTGTTCTATAAGCTACAACTTCATTAAAATGATGGTTGTGCTATGAGTTTCCTGGATACTCTTTCATAAAAATTCTAAACAATTCCCTCATAGGATAACAACATTATGAGAACAAAAATATGGTATTCAAGACTTGTAGATCTATAAGCTCTAACTTTGCTTATATGATGATTGTGCTATGAGTAACTCAGATACTATCTTAAAAATTCTAGTGTCTTTCCCTCATAGCATGATGGTACTATGAAAACCTATATATGGTTTTTGAAACTCATTATTTAGTAAACTAAAACTTGGCTCATATGAATATCATGCTATGAGTAACCTAGATACTTTGTCATAATAATTCCAAATTGATTCCCACATAGCACAATGATGCTATAAGAACCAAAATAGAATATTCAAAATCAATCGTCCTATAAGCTCTCACTTTGCCCATTTGACAATTGTATTATGAACAAATTTGATACTACCTCATAATAATTCCATTACCTTTTTCTCATAATGCAACGATGCTATGAGAACTTATATATGATTACCAAAACTTGTAGATCATAGTATGGTTGTGCTATGAATAACTTTAGTAGTTTGTTATAACAATTACAATTTTTTTGGTATGTGAATTATTTTTCTATTATATAAAAAAATGTATATCTTGCATTTTCTTTATCTTTACATATATCATTTGGAAATGGTTTGCAAAACTCAATGACAACCATGAAGGATGACAATATTTCAGATAGGAAACAAATTTCTAGATAGAATGTGCAACTGCATCATGATTTTCTTGAGGGTACTATATTGACAAAGGAGATAATATATTATACTAAAGAGGGATATTTGGTGCAAGATAACTGAAAATACTAAGGATAATAGTCTATCTAAGCTAGTTTGACTAGATGTATCATAATTTGACATTTTTGTAGAATATATTTATAGTGAATGTAATGCTTGCTTTTTTTCAAGAGAATAGATGCTTGCTATGATAATATGAAATGTAAAATTCCTTCAATATAAAGAGTCTAAGAGCATGATAAAACTAAGAAAGAGGCATCTAGAAGCTTCTTAGGAGATTTATTAATGGAAGAAGATATCAAAGAGTAATCTAATTACTTACCAAATAAAATATCCTTTATGTAACACTATGATAGAAACTTATCCTTACAAGAAAAGAAAACATCATCATATATCTAACTCAAATATATTACTTGATGAAGATTCTACTAGCATCAATTCATTAGGTGAAACCATGGCTTCTGCATCTATATCATCAACTCATTCTATCAATGAAATTCATTACTATAAGAAGCAGTTTCTTGGTATAATAACATTGGCAAAGCTAGCCCAAGTAAGTAGAGTGATGCATGAAATAAATTTAAATATCAAAAGAGATTTCATTATCAATTAGCTTCACACAAATAAATAAGTGATTAAAGATATATTTATAGTCAAGATATTGAAATTTAGTGGAAAGAAAATATATAAACCAACATGGATATTAATTCATAATATTCCATGTTGTACATTTTACAACCACATGAGTAGTTTTTAAAAATATATTTTACAAGTATGATAATACATGAAAGATAAAATTAAGGTCACATAGAATACCTACATTCCATGTCATTGAGGAGTTAATAGAAGACTTGAATGATTATTCTTCGAATACATTAAGAGAAATTATTCAAGATGGTACCTCAACACTAGTGGAATCATTACCAATGACAATAAATCAAATAATTCTTACTGATGACTATGTTAATCCCAACATAAAGGCTATAAATATGCCTACCTTAAGTAGAATCTTGATGTTTAACTTGTTTTCCAAACATTTTCTAAATGTGGTATTCATAAAAGTGCATGATTTTAGTGTGTTGAACATGTCAGAATTTAGATTATAAAAGAAAAGCATATTATGAACATGTTGAATGGAGCAAGTTCACTTTAATTAAAAATCATCTTTGATCCTACTAAATCCAAATATCATAAAGACACAAATAAATTGCTAAAAACCAAAAAAAACTAGCTATCTTCAATTATTAAAATAAGATTACATTAGGATTCCAAAACCTACAAAACATCCAACAACCTTTCAAAAACACTCAAAAAATGTTGTAGAGCATAAGGCTCTATAATAACATAATGACTATTCTCAATGAAAGATACAACCAATGGAAAATCTCTACCATAACTTGGGATTGAGATTTGAACACATTTGTACACAAGAGATAGTTGGCCAAAACATACACAATTGACTAAGAGCTACATATAGAATCATGCACTCTTCACGTATGCTCTTATGACGCTTCACTCTCATTTCATGGTGGTACAAGCATAAAACAAAACCAATATTTATTAACATAGTAAGATAAAAAGACTAGAAATCCTTTCTTAAGCTTGACTTGAAGATCCCATGATATTTCTTTCTTTCTCTCCATCATTTTGACTATTTCTTGATTTGGAATGCACAATTCCATAAGTTTCCCTAGTTGTATGGGTAGTCTCTAGCCTTTTGGATTTTCTCTTGTCAAAACTAAGAATGTTTATGAGAAGTCTTTCCTTGACCTAAGACATATTTTCTAAAGTTGAGATGTCTCAACCATACTTGCAAAGTCTTAGCTGAGATGTCTCAACATTTCTTGAGATGTCCCATACTCAACTATGATGTTTCATGCTCTTAAGAGACATCTCATTTGGGATGATTGCCAAACATTTCAGACATCTCCTCTAAGAGCCTAGATCTCAAAAAATACATCTCTTTGACCTTCAAGATATCTCCTTAGAGCCTAAAACATCCAAAAATTACATGTAGGAAAAAGAATAAGCAAATAAAAAGAGGTACTTTTACACTAGCTCACCCATCCTTCAAAAAATAAACTTAAGCAAACAAGTGAGTAAGGGTACTAGTGATCCCCAACTCATGAAGTTTGGTCTTATAGACCTATACAGCATCATCCATGAATTGATCATCCCAATAGATCAAGTTCTCATGCCTCTTCACTCTTTGAGTTCTCAAAGCTTCCCTCCATTTGATTACAATTACTTTCTTATTCCTTGAAGGCTTGGACTACACAATAGTCCCCTTCAATCCATCAATGCTACATTATATGATCTCCTCATCAACCAATCCATAATATTGCATAAGATTTGAAACATTAAACATAAAATACATACAAATATCATTTGGTAAATTGGTTTCAAAATCATTATCATTAATCTTAATCTTAATTCTAAAAGATCCTATCTTCTTAGCTTTTAATTGAAGAATTTGACACCTCTCAACTACTTCTTCTTCAAATGCATCTAAATCAAGTTACCAACAGTAAAATTTGGCTTATGTTTTTCCTCATTTCTCTTAAGGACTCTTTCTTCAACCTTCGTTTCAAGTTATAATTTCACTTATGCATGGAGATCCCTTATCTCTTACACAAAATTAGCACTAAGTTAAGCTTCATCTTCAAAGATCTTCCAAGTATTAACCATCTTTTAACAAAAATCATAATTCATCTCAAATGGGCTTTTACCAATAACAAGATGAAAAGCACTATTATATAAAAACTTAAAATGACACAACAATTTTCCCACCTATTTGGCTCTCCATCACACAAACATCTCAATATGTTAAGGATTTATTCACTATCTCTATTTCGCCATCATATTATGGATGATATGTACTAGAAAAGTTTAGTTTTTTTTCTAAAATTTTCTAAAGTGACCTTCAAAATTGAATAGTGAATTTGGAGTCTCTATCACTAACAAGATTCAAAGGAATTCCATGCAAATTTACAACATTCTAAAAAAATAAATTTGTCACATAAGAAGCATGACTTACATTTTCACACATAACAAATTTTTCCATCTTGGAGAACGTATCCACAATAATAATAATTATATCATTCTCACTCTTGGTTTCTGAAATTTCACTCACAAAATTCATAGACATACTTTCTCATGGATCCTTAGGAACTGGAAAAGGCATGTAATGTCCATCCACTCCTTTACCTCCTTTGATCTTATGACAAGTTAAATGCTCCTTCCTAAATTTTGAAGCTTCGGTTGTCATACTAGGTTTAAATAATTCCTACCCGTAAGTTCCAATGTTTTATCCCTACCCATGTAACCTACCATGCCACCACAATAATTTTCAAACAAAATCTTTTTCCTAAAATCCTATTAGAAATACATACCTTTTCATTTTTAAATAACAATTCATCTTAAATATGATGGTCCCTCCATTGGTCAATCCTACTCAACAATGACTCTTTGAAGCTTCTCTAAATCTACCCAAAATTAACATCATGCTCATACAAATTAACAAAATCACCCATATCATCCATATGAGATACATTAAAATTCAACACATGCATTCTAGAAAATGCATTAACCATCACATTGACTTTTCCACTTTTGTGTTTCAACATAAAATTAAACTCTTGCAAATTTGTAGTCCATTTCATATGCTTTACACTAACTATTTTTGGGAATTTAATAATTGTAGTGCTTTTTTATCTATCATCAAAAGTAATGTCTCCAATGCTTGATTGCTTCAAGAATAGCATACAACTCCTTCTCATATACACTATATTTTTTCCTTCACTCATTCAACTTTTTAGAAAAGAAAGTAATAGGCCTTCCTTCTTGTGAAAGTACCCCACCCATGGCAAGTTCACTTGCATCCATCTCCACCTAAACAATCTTTTAAAAATATAGAATTGCACACACTAGTTCACTAGTAATTTTTACTTTCAACAAGTCAAATCTCCTTTGGGTTTCATTATCATCCCTAAAATATTTATTTTTCTTTAATAAAGCAAACATAGGCTAAGAAATACCATTGAAATTTTTTATGAATCATCTATAAAAACCTAATAAACTAAAAAATAATCTTACCTCCCCAACATTCTTAGAAGTTGGTCAATCCCTAATTGCCTTCATCTTGGTAACTTCTATCCAAATTTGATTTTTAGAAACCACATACCCCAAATATGTGATTTTCCTTTTGAAGAAATGACTTTTGTTCACATTGATCACCAACTATGCCTCCTCCAACTTAAGACACATCATCCTCAGGTAATCAAAGTTCTCTTCCTCATTAGAGATATACACAAAAATATCATCAAAAAAGATAATATAATACTTACCAATAATCAAGTTCTTCAATACATCATGAATCAATCTCATGAATGCAGTAAGTGCATTTGTGAGCCCAAATGGAATCACTAATCATTCAAACAATGCATTTAGTGCTTTAAAAGCTATATTCTATTCAACACCAAGCCTAATTCTAATTTGATAATAATCACTCTTCAAATCAATTTTTGTAAAAATCTCCGCATTAGTAAGCATATCAAGGATATCATCCATCCTTGGAAAAAGAAACCTGTACCTCACTGTTATCTTGTTTAATGGCCTAGAATCAATGCACATCCTCCATTCATCACTATCCTTCATTTGCACAAGTATTGCTAGAACTACACAAGGTAAAATAGATTTCCTCATGAAAATTTTTGCATGTAACTCCTCTACTTGTCTTTGCAATTTTTCTCTCTAATTTGGTACCATCCAATAAGCTCTCTTTTTTGAAATGGTAGCAACAAGGATAAAATCAATTTAATGTTGTACATCCCTCATTAGTGGCAATCCATCTAATTCCTTCTTAAATACCTTGGGAAATTTCTCCTTCGAGCCTAGCACACCTATTGGAAGTTCAACTTGCACATCATTATAATTAGTAGTAATTGTTGATACAACAATAAATCCAAAACACATTTCATCATGTTCCTTAATATACTCCCTCTATTCTAGAAGAATTAAGGAAGCATTAAGTGAGCTCTACTGCCTTACTTATTTAGCTATCATGGAAATCCAACTCATAGATTCCATCAAATCTAGCTTCACTTTACACATTTCTTGATTCATCAACTTGAGCACCATCGTCAAAATTCCAAGGTCTACTAAGAATTACATTAGCACAATATATTGGAAGCATATCATAATAATCTAGTAATAAGTAAGAATAAATAACATTTTCTTAGGATCCTCCATCAATCAAAACATGAATCCATTCCTCACTTAGCAAAAATCTAGCCCCAATCTGAAATAATAATTTTCTATCAAGATGGTTTCCTCTATTCACATTCCCTAGTAATGCATAAGAATTTAATTCAAAAACTTCCTTAATCTAGAGAGCATTAAGATTACCTCTTATAAGCGTTTGGTTGGATTTTTTCTTCACCTCCATGGTTTGTACATCTTTGCCCTTGGCTACCTTAGGAAGTGAGCATTCCCGTTGCTCGTGTTCCTATTCTTCACTAAGCATTATGTCTTGGATAAGCTACTACCTTAATCTTTCCATCCCTTACCTTTTTCCTTTTTGGCTATGCTCTTCACATTACCCTTCTCTATCTTCTTATTATGGATACCATCATTTTTTTAGATTTGGACTTGGATCCCTTCTCAAATTTTGACTCATTATCCTTCTCCTTGGAAGTTTTTTTACTTCTATCTTTGAATGCACTAAGTTTCTTTCTTGCCTTGAGTGCTAAATCATAAGCATCATCAATATTTTGTAGCTCATAAAAGAATAACTCCTACTAATATGCTATGTTAAAGCATCTTAAAAAGATTGAAGCTTATTTGTACTCCTCACTACTTAGTTTACCTTGATGAAATAGATCACAAAATTTGATGTAAAATTCTTTGACATTCTTATCACCTTGCCATAGGAATTTTAACTTCATGATGGTTTCTTACCTTTAAAAAGACTATTC
The DNA here is from genome assembly GCA_015680685.1 of Gnetum montanum. Classification (NCBI taxonomy): domain Eukaryota; kingdom Viridiplantae; phylum Streptophyta; class Gnetopsida; order Gnetales; family Gnetaceae; genus Gnetum; species Gnetum montanum. The sequence continues at coordinate 36,778 of MNCI01028124.1, forward strand.
AAATTTTCTTCTCAACCTATATTTCATCAAATTCCAATCTTTGATGGTTTGATCATGTTATCTTTCATAAACTTTGAACACATTCTTTCACCAAGTAGGAGCCATACCTTCTAATATGGATTCTACAATTGGTATCCTTAAGTGATTCAGGATCTCTTCCAAATCAAAGTATTTATGAAATACCTTCAACTAACTTGAAAAAGCATTGGTGTCATCCACATCAATTAAAGTCTTCAAATCAACATATAGAAATATTTTAGCATTATAAAATGCTTTAGTAAGCCTTGCTTTATCATCTTCATTAAGCTTGTCATGGGAAGAAGTAGGAGCTGACAATGGAGCTCTTGGAATTCTTATATGAGGAGTAGAATTCCCTCCCATTAAAATCCTTGACTAATGGATTTCAACACTTCCATATCTAGATTATCCTTCCTTATCATTCCCTTCACCTAGTTGTAAAACTTCTTTATCACCATCTGAACATGAATGTTCATCATCTCCATGTATTGGAATATGGCTAGGATTGGCATTCCTATCTACCTTTACAGTAATTTCATCCAATCAAGAAAACATCAGCTAGCAAGTAGACTTCATGCTCTCCATGTCTCTATTCAAGGTTGTACCTATTTCTTCTTAGGACCATTTGAGTTGGACAAAATCTATAACCAAGTCTAAGAAAACATTCACACTAAGCTTTAATACCAATAACTAGTTAGAGCAAGTTCACTCCAATGAGAAATCACCTTCAATTTTAATAAAATTTAGATATGATCAAAAGACAAATAAATTGCTAGAAAAAATAGGTATCTTCAATTATTAAATAAGATTACATTAAGATTCCAAAACCTATAGAACATCCAACAATCTCTCGAAAACAATTAAACAATGCTACAGAGCATGAGGCTTTGCACCCACATAATGGTTGTTCTTAATGCAAGTCACAACTAATGGAGAATCTCTCCCATAACTCGAGACTGATATCTCAACACACAAGTACATAAGAGACACTAAGTCCAAACACATACAATTGATCAAGAGCTACATACACACTCATGCACTCTTCACATGTGTTCTCATGACTTTTCACTCTTATCTCATGGTAGTATAAGCATGAATGAAAACTAATATTTATTAACATAGCAAGACAAAAAGCTTAGAAAAACCTCATCAAGCTTAACTTGAAGATTCCATGATTTTTTTAATCTTTTTCTCCATTTTTTTTGGCTATTTTCTAAATTGGAATGAGCAATTCCAAAACTTTTTCCAGTCATATGGATCATCTCATGTTAAAACTAGGAATTCAAGTGAGACATCTATGCTTGGCCTAAGATGTCTCCTTCAAAGCTAAAAAATCTCAACATTTCGTGAGATGCCCTTCACTCAATTGGGATGTCTCATACTCCTATGAGATGTCTCCTCGAGAATGACTACCAAACATTCCATATGCCTTCTAAAGTATCCAAACATCTCATCTAAGAGCCTAGATCTTTGAAAAGATGTCTCTTTGACCTCCAAGATGTCTCCACAGAGCCCAAAACTTGCAAAACTACACATAAGGAAAAGAACAGGGAAATCATAAGAGATGTTCCTACACCATTAAAAAGGAAAAAATACAAATAGAATGAGCTCTACATATGGATTATGTTATAGTGTGCAAGCATGTATACTATGCTCATCGAGATTTGGCAATAAGACATCTAGATATGTACTTAAGCATAATCCATTTTAAGATGGATAGAAGTATGACAACATTACCCAAATTACTTCTCTTTCCTAAGAGAGTATCAAGAAGACACAAACTTCAATTTTCATTGACAAGCATACTAGTCCATGGTAAGGGTAATGATGGATAGGACTATTTTAGATCATTTTATATAAAATGGGCACTCAATTTATAATTACTTCTCTTGCAAAGTGCTTATGTGATTTGGAGGTAGATCTAGTTAACTAGTTTGGTGGGTTTTCTAGTAATACTTAGGAATATTCAACAATTTCTTGATAACTGCATTTTCTTGAACATTAATAGCCTAAAAGATGAAATTAACAAGGAAAATGAATTTATAAGATGTTATGCACCTTTCCAAGACTCTATTTTTGAAAATGGATAACTGTGGTAGGAATAAAATAAATAAATATGTTTTTTATTTCTATCATTACTAATAACACAAAGGGTTTTCATTGTCATCGAATCAAGAATCCTTTCTATTGGCCACACTTATTAAGGCATAGATGGAAGCTTTAGTCACTTATAAAAAAATAATAATAATAAGTGATATATTCAGTCTACCAAAGCTTATGATTATGTATAGTATAGTAGAATCTAAGAGGGAAAATGTATTGTCCTTATTTTATAAAGAATATTTATGACATCAAAAGCTACTTGAAAGATTATATGTCAAATCAAATTAAACATCTAACTGGGATACAAAACATCCATTACATTAGATTTTATGGGATTGATGGAATGTAAGTAATGTCATTGAAAAAATATAAGGGAATAAGTCTAGTTTGATCCAATTAATCTATGAACAAAGAAGGATTCTCACTCATATCTTCCCATGGGAGATCCTCCAATGCTATCATATTTAGGTATAGATAAAAGAGAAATAGAAAATATTACATAGAGTATTCAAAGATATATTACAATCTAGAATGATGAAATTAGAAGACATATTCAAAATAGGGATTGAATAATATGGGAAAATACAATTGGACATTGCCAAAGGATTATCCAACAACTTGATGATTCAAAAAAAAACAAGAGTTTTCTTCAAATTTAAATTTAGGATTTTGACTAAGAATAAAGAAAAGTGTTTTTGAAACATGTGTAGACGAGCAGAAACTCCATAATATCATTGAAGAGGAATTAGCATATGCTAGACACTAGAAAAGTAAACTGAAGCCATATTTCAATCCATTTACAAATATCCATGTAGGAAGTATGCTTCTTGTATGTCCTAGAAATGATGAAGATATTATGAGTTGGCGAATGCGTGAACTTAGAAGTTAAAAAAGATGATAGGAAATTCAAAAAAAAAAACAATTTCTTGAGAAAGATTAGGTTGTAAATCTTGCAAATCTAGAATAGAAATATCTAAATCCAAATAACATTGTATATCCATGAGTATCAAAGTCAAAATACACAAGCAATATTAAGATGAATAAAAAGAACAAAGATACAATGGATGATCTACTTAACAAAATTTCTGGTGGAAGAATCATTAAACTAAGCAAAATAAAACATTATATTCTATTTGAATGTTTGTTATAGTATTGGAAACACTATACAAATGAACATTAGTCATGAAAATTGTAGTAATATCTTCGTAGAATTGTAAATTTATATGAAGAATTTATATTTTGTTAATGTTTGTAATTGAATGTTAAATGAGATTTACTAGAATAAGGGATTCATTTTATTTTTGGAAGGAATTGTAAAAATGCTATTTCTATTCCTAAAATTTAAAAGTTTACAATAAATTAATGAAAGTAATAAATTTTTCTTCAAAAAATCATTGTTTTAGTTGACTGAATACAAACTTGTATAACATGATTTAACAAAATGATAAATTTTTGAGGATATACAACACCTTGAATTTTCTAAAATTTATAGAAAATTATAGATTTAATAAAAACATGCTTTGGAGTACTAGATCCAAAAAATGAATTATAATTTAAAAAATATAAATTAAAGCTTAGTTAGTGGTTTATTGATCTCAAGGATTCTTGCGAAGTTTTTGCAGCAAAAATGTTTTAGTGAGGAATGATCTAAAGATGGAAAATACTAATATTTCTCATATTGTAAAGACTATGAAGAATTCTGAAACTTTCAATTTTGTTTTACCTTATGATTTATATGAATTCCTATCAAAAGATATCACTTCACAAAGCCTATTTTTGAAAATTATTAGATTTTTTTCCCAAATAAAGGTTTTACAATAGTAATTCAGGCTATTCTTAAACATTATGGAATTAATGTTTTACATGCTTGCTAGTTTCCTAAATCTTTTTTATTTGTTGAACTAGTCAATTTTGAAATGGTTGAAAAATCATTAAATCTTAAAGTTTTTATGGATCAACATAATACTTTTATTACTTGGGAATGAAAAGTGGATTTTGATCCCTATTTTTTTGATTACTCTAAAATTCTTTGCTTGATTAAATTAGAAAATATTCCTCTTAATTTTCAAAGTGTTAAAAGTAANTTCAATTTAAAAACCTTAAAGGTATCTCATTCTCTTTCTACTTCTACTACTATTCCAAATATGCTTTTTTATTAGACAATGATTTTTCACTTATTAGTTACATGGATTGTAAGATAAATATTGAGCTTGAAAAATCAAGGATGGGGCCCTCCTCTTTCACATCTCAATGTTAGCTTTATCATAGAATGTTTGGGGCCTCTCTGATACGTTCCAAGCAAAAATTGCCATGGAGTAACTTTCAAACTGGCATTTATCTTTATATTTTCTTTTCTTGCAAGAAATTCAGATTTTAGCTTATAATATTTATTATTATTTTTTTGTAAATGCATTTTTTAAAAATTACATTGTTTTTTGTACTACTCATGAAGTTAATAAAGGAGGTGTTGTTATTCTTATTAATAAATATTGGATTAAAAAATATTTAAAATTTGGTTTTGATAACCTTGGAAGAGTTATTTGAATTATTTTTCATAGTGAAAAATGTGACTTTGGACTTTATAATATTTATGTTCCTAATAATTTCAAAGATGATTCAGATGTTTAAAAATATCTTCTATCTTTGCCCAAAGTTCCATGGATTACTGGAAGTGATTTCAATATGGTTGAAAGTCATTTAAATCAACTTGGTGGTCTTTCTCCTAATATATCTTCCCAAGAAAAAGAAGCTTAGTGCAATTTCAAAGAAAAATGTTTTCTTACTGATGTTAACTCTTTATTCACATCCCATTTGAATGAGAAAGATTATACTTGGTGTAATTATGAATATGGAAATGATAGAATTTATTATTGACTTAATGAATTTTACATCTCTAATATTTCCTTTTGAGACCCCACAAGGAAAGTAGAAGTGTATATAGATGCTACTTTGTTAGATTATTTTCCTATTAACTTTTTTACCTCTCAAATTAATTCTTCATCCTTTCAAAAGTATAAGGTTTTTTGTATGAATACTAATATGTTCAAAGGACCATGTCGAAAAATTATTTTGAAGTCTTTATAGAATACATGAAAAAAGCCTACTATGATATTATTTGAACTAACTAGTGGCAATGAACTACTTATAGAATTAAAATTTATGCTCAATGATTTAAAAAGTAATTTGTTAAGCATAAGTGTCAAGTTGAAGAAGATATTGCAAAATTTATTAAGTAAATGCAATTTCTATTAGAATAGAATCTCTTTGATTTTGAAACTAAAAAAATCCTTGGCTAAAGCTTTTTATGCTAAATAATATTTGGATACTTTTGAATCTAACAGTGCTCTTACTAAAAGTCACATGAGTTGGCTAAAAATTGAAAATGGACCTTGCAAGGAATTTTTTAAATTTCTAAAAGGAAAGGATCATGTCCTTAAATTCAAATCATTTTATATAAATGATTCCATCATGAAAGATCCTAAGAATTTTTTAGCAAATTATTTTTCTTCTAAGGGTTTTAGCAAGGAATCCTTTCAAGCCTCTAGTATGTATATGCCTCATCTTATAACAAAAGTACATTGAAGTATTCTAGAAGTAGAAATTATAGCTAACGAAATCAAAGCAATGACTTTGAGTTTAGTAAATGGTAGAGCTTCAGGTTTTGATGGTTTTCATATTGAATTTTTAAAGAAGCATTGGGACATTATTGGAGATGATCTCTCTCATGTTTTCTAAGAAGCCATTCAAAAAGTTTCTCTTGGTAAAAATATTAATAAAGTTGTGATTCATATTCTTCCTAAGAGTGGAGATCTTTATCATATTCGTAATTGGAGGTCCATTACTCTTCTTAATAATACTTATAAAAGTTTAGCTAAATGCATAGCTTTCCAAATTCATAAGTTATTGAAGATATGACCTAAGTAGACTTGTTTTATTATAGGTAGACATATCTTAAATAATGTTATTGTGGGTTGGGAGGGAATATGGTGGGCTTCTAATACTAACCAAGACATTACTTTTCGTAAGTTATATTATGCCAAAGCTTATGACATGATTGAATGGAACTTTATTATTTGTTATCTATATAAACTATGATTTGGTGGTTATTTTATTTGTCTTATTCATACCTTAGGCATTGATGCTAGTGCTCAAGTTTCTATTAATCTTAGATCAAGTTCCTTTTTTCTTTCAATGGTCAATTCATCAAGGTTATCCGCTAGCTTCCTATCTTTTTATTATTGTTATAAACTTTATTTCACATAATCTACATTATGATTTACAAAGTAAATTCATTAAGGGAATTTCAATTGATAATTAAGGTATGCAATTACTTAATATGCACTTTGCATATGATTCTTTTTTTATGATCAACAATTATCTATAACATATCAACACTTTATTAGCTAGAGTGGGGGATTACTACATGTTATTTGGTTCTCAAATCAATTGGCAAAAATCAATTTATTGTAATGAAAATATTCATAAGTGGATTACTCTCAAGCCTTTAAAAATCTTGAAAAAAGACTTAGTCTTCAAAATTTTAGGAATATCTTTTTCCTTTGAGCCTAATATTACTATTTTGGAAAATTATGTGATTAACAAAATTGAAAAGAAGCTTGATGAATGGAAAGAAAAAAAAGCTCACCCTTGCTAGAAAAGTTTTAATTATTAAGAAAATGCTTTAATTAACTCATGTTCATTACTCTCATTATTAACCTCAATCTAAAACTTCTTATGATAGAGTTGATTGTATCATTCATTAATTTCTTTAGTTTTCCAAGCAACATTCACTAGTGCCAAGAAAGATGGAGGACTTGGCCTCATTAATTACTATAACTAGGGTATTTCTCTTCCAAAAAAATGGATTGCAAAGTGCATTAATGGAGATGATGATTGGATGCTTCTTTTAAGAAACAAACTTATGCAAAAAAAAAAAAACCTAAGAATGATAACAATTGATCTTCTAATAACTTTTTTCACTATCTTCTTTTTCCTCAATCTATTTCTATTTCTAGTTCTCTAATTCTTAAATAAATTTGAAAGATATGGTGCAAGCTTACTAAATATTGAAATTACAATCATATTATATTTTTATAAGATATTCTTTTGTAAATTAGCCCATGATGGCTTCATTTTAAAGAAGGAGCTTGGGCTATTAATGCATCTAGATTGTATGCCATTTAGAGCAGATTTGGTATCACTACAATTTCTTATCTATGTATGCATGATAGATGGATTCATTGGAATGAAGCTTTTAGCATTTATGGTTTGAATAAATAGAGGAAAAAGAATTTTAAAAATTTAATTTTTAATCTTAAAATTTTATTTAAAGTTGACAACAATTTCCATTAGGACTTTTCAGATATTTTTTGGAATGATGGTAGATATGTTTTTTCTTTTAATTCGAAATTTGCATATGAGATTATTATAATGAATGATTTTATTCATAAAAAATTCAATGAAGCCTAAAAAATGCTATTATCATTGCACTTTTGGATGAAAGAAATGAAAGATATCTGGAGAACTCCTACATTTCCTAAAATTTGTATTTTTTAATGATGCCTTATTGATCAAGGTCACCTTATTGGCACTTGTCTTAAATATATGAGAAATGTTTCTACTCAATGTCTTCTTTGTAAAAGTGAAGACTTGTTTTCTCATGTTTTTTTGAGTATCCTATTGCTCAACATGCTTGGAAATGGATACCTAAAATTGTAACAACTTTCAAACAAGTATTAATAAATGAGCTTACTAATTGAAGTTTCATTATACAAATCTTTTCATAAGATTTTTCTTTGATTTAACAAAAAATTTCACTTGTATCTATACTTTTAAATATTGTAGGGTGAAATATTACCCAATTGTAAATACCATATTATTGTGACAAATAATTGAGTCATAAAAGTTTAAATATTTGAGGATTGTATAAACCATTGGTTGAAGAATAATTGTAACCAAGGTAGTGTTTATGCTACTGCAAATTTGGGTGATTTGTTCCAAATGTTACCAAGAAAATTGATAATTTTCTTAATGTTATTTAGAAAACTAAAAGCATATATATTTACATTGTGGTGATTTGTTGTTACCAAGAAAATTGATAATTTTCTTAATGTTATTTAGAAAACTAAAAGCATATATATTTACATTGTGTAATAAACCCAAAGGGTCTATAGACATAATAAAATTTCAAATAATATGAATATTGCACAAAATAATATGTGTATAGTTGAAGTACAATTAGTTAGATAAATAAACTTCAACTATGATTATATATTTACCCAAAAACCTATCATAACCATCTTACATGTCACAAGCACCCATTTGGTTAAGTTAATAACTATATCAATTAATAAATAATATAAATTTATTATCTATTAAATATTGGAAATATAAAACTAAAAATTTATATGATATTTAACCTTTGTTTTTTCTTGGGACTTCAAACCATTTTCTTAAAAAGGAGTAAAGGATTTTTGTTTTGATAGGCAAAACATAGCTACCACAACCTGATTACGATATCAGCCACCTGGGTTCAAGACGGCTGTCTCGCTTTTGTCAATATCGGCCACCTGGGTTCAAGACGGCTGTATCGCTTTTGTCAATATATTTCTCGATGTACTTATAACATACGGCAACTTTCATCTCACTTAACGAGTAATAGTTCTCCTGCTTTTTCTTGAGTAATTGATAATATTTGCTCACCACACTTCAACTCTTCTAAATCAAATAGCATAATTTGCATATCAAAATTTGCTTATCCTTCCAACCTATCCAGACAAAAAACGAAGAAAAATCTAAGAATCCTATGCTGTATGCATTCAAAAGTCTCCATTGTGAAAAAGGTTGTTAGAACGAACACGTAACCTTACTCAATATCCTGCAAATGTCCAAGCGGTGTTAGAATGAACGTGCAACGTCGGCTGAGTGTTGGAGATGTTAGCCCCAGCAAAGATGAACCACTCTGGATTTAGAAAAATGAAACTATAGAGAGTAGATTACACGGATTTAAACAAAATGTAATCTTGAAACAATAAAGTTCAATAAAAAATTTAAGAAATAGTTGAAATATATGTTATATCCAGCTACAAATATTTCATGTTCTACAAGAGATGGCGAGATGAGTTTTCAACTTTCAACGGTTACCTCTGAACTGTTGACGGATAATTCACTACAATACAGACTGCAGTGCATTGTATTTCATTGAACGTCCCATGGATTTCTAGATTTCTGTGGAAAAGGACAACGCCTCATAAAATGGATGAATGAAATGCAAGGTGAGTTTTTGTTGCTCATGGAATTCATTGGATACAAGGCAAGCAACAACAACCCATCACAATCCAAAATGGAACAGATCAGAGACAAAAAGGAGAAAGAGAGGAAAAACAGAAAGGAGGAAGGGAAGGCTCATCAACATTGCCCTCACACTTCATCATAATCATCACAAGGATATATACTCTCTGTTGTATGTTTGTGAAATTATTCTCTGGGTCGGGCACACCAGAGCGAGCTTAGTGCACGGAGTCGGGAAAAGTATTCTCCAATAGCCAGAAAGCATTTAGCAGCCTGCCTGATGGTCAGGAATCTATTCAGTTCCTGCAGCGTTTGAAGCCTCAGACTATCGGCCTGCAGCAGTAGAGTTCAAGTCACATATGATAAATGCAGGGAAGATTTTGTGAGCCAGAAAGTAAGCGAGGGAATATCCAGAAAAAGGAAAAGGTAATTAAACGACAGCGAGATTTGATTTGAAATCGATGGTTGCTTTAATTTACTTTAGTTGAGTATACCTGACGAACGAAAATCTCCAGATTGGAAAGCTTGTTCATGGCTATGGCCATCTGGTTCATGTAGTTAGCCATGTTAGCTGGAGCGCTGAGCGAGCCAGCAGAAATGGTGTCAGAAAGAGAGTGCTGCAGCTCCTCCATTCCCTGCGACAGAGCCTCCTCGGCCTGCAAAGAGGATTGTTGCAGGTTGCATACGAACTGGTATTGCTGCTCCGTCAATGGCTCTATCTGGGGTATCAAAACCTGGTTGCCAAAGAAAAATGAGGAGGATGAGCGACAGAAAGAGAGATAGTGTTACACTTACTAATGAATAAGAAGAAGAAGAAGAAGAAGCTGAAATTCAGATACTTACTTAGCTTGTACACATTGAAAGTGAATAAATTGATAGAACTTACTCAGTTTGATTCAGCATAATAAAATTAAAGCAAAGCAGGTAAATTGATGAGACCTTGAGAAGATCAGAAGGGCGGAATCCACCCATCCACATGAAGCAGCGCTCGGCAGGCGTCTTCCACATGCCTGAGACGAGATAGAAGACATCGGACTTGATGGCGATGCTCTTGATGTGGTAGAGCTCCTCATGATGGGCAACACAGTTGGCCAGAAATACCCTCAGATCGTTGTCACCAAGATGCTCTTGAATCGCTGCTCTCAGATCACACGTGTGTCTGTGATGATCCTCCAACCACCGCTGATATTCCATCTCGAATGCAGCCGCTGCTTCATTTTCATTTATCATTTATCAATGATCCACATCACAAACAAACAAACAAACAACCCACCCACCCATCGTCCAGCTCAAGAATTCTATCACATACGCAAACAACTGCTCCGCATTTCAAGCAATTTGTGCTTTGGTTTGGCCTACTTACCGGAACTCAGAGCCCCATTTGCTGCAACAGCGTTTCCCGCAACATGTCCCTGCTGCTCTCCCAGAAAACCCCCTCCTATAAAGATGCCCTGTAAAGAAGCAGCAGCCCAGGATCGGTAGTGCTTTTTTTGTTTCTTTTTGTTGCTGTTTTAAGCAACGGTCGTCCGACATTAACCAGGAAATCGAAATTCTGCAATGAATTACCTACCTGTTGTCTTGCTCGCTGAAGTTCCTGCTCAAGCTGAGCCAGCTTAATTCGACTACTCTCCAACTGCTGCACATACGCCTGATGAAAAGAAATTCCTTTCAGATTATAAAACCAATCTGGTATGGATTAAAAGGATTGTTCGCTGGTTCGCAACTCGTAGATATATATACACACACATATATCATATATCATATACCTTCTTCCTCAACCTACTCTTCCTAGCTGCTTCTCTGTTTTGAGCCAGTCTCCTCAGCGTCTGTATGATTAAGCAAAACGTAAAGCAGTAATTTTTACTGGAAACCTCAAACCAAAACCAAAACCAAAACCAAAAGCAAGATTGTTCTATCTTATGTTTTCTGGCTTTCCTCCTTGTTTCCTGGGTAAGAAGCAGCAGAGACAACATACTGACCTTGGCATCTGGAGTCTTTGCGCCCTCGGGCTCAGAGCTGGACGCAGGTCCTTTCTTGGCGTCATGCTTTATCCCACCCACGCAAAACCAAAAACAAACGCGGTTAAGCAAATTAAAGGCACATACAGCAGTCAGAGGATACACGCCAAGGCTGAATCGGAGATGGTGACAAATGTGAAGGCATGAAAGACAGATGTAAAGGAAGTAGTTCCATCTGTACCTTGGCGTCTTTGTCAAGCTCGATCAATTGCTTCTCCGTGGCAGGAGCAGGAGCAGGATTAGCTAAGCTTCTTCCACCCATGTCAGATCCTTGCATGGGTTCTGTTTTCCTGGAGACGGCGTTGTTGTTATTGTTGCTGCTGGAAGACTCAAACTCGCCTGTCTTGTGCTGCTGCTGTTGTTGCAGATGGGAATTCCTCTTAAACGATATGGTGGTGGTCTGCTGCTGAGCAGACTCAGAATCGAAGCTTTCGGCACCTGATGCAGAAGTTGCTCGGGATAAGGCCTGCTGCAACATCAGCGCAAACCCACCATCATGATTCCATGAAGAATTGAAGAAGCTGCTTTTTATTATTGAAAAGCCAGGTACACAAGAAGAAGAAGAAGAAGAAGCAGTAATAATAAGCATTCGTTCATTCATTCATTCATTCATGGTTGTGGGTTTTGTGCGGCGTTGCGATTTATTCTTACCGGCGTGGATGCTTCGATGTGCATGGGCTTGGAAGGGAAAATGTTAAGAGTAGGCCTGCGGCTTCCGGAGGAGCATGCTGCACAGCACACCCAACAAAAATTCAACAAGCTGAATGAGCAGCAAAGTAACGTCAATTCACTTCATACGACCCATGCACCAGCAAAAACAAACATACAGATGAATACAGATGAATGAGGAGGAGGCTATGGAATTTGGCTGTGTCAAAGATTTCTCGAATCAAAGCAAGTTAGCTACAAATGAAACACAAGGCACTAGTCCTCCCTAACGCTAAACATGAACGAGGCATGCCATGGACTACCACTGCGTGGGTACGCACTAATCTCCCACTATGATTATTGTTTTTCGTTGTTTTTTTTTTTTTTTTTTTTTTTTTTTATTTTTTCCNTGTTCTCCAGGATCGTGGTGTGCATTAGTTGTTAGCTGCAGGCCGTCAGAGATAGCAGTACTGTCATCATGCATCGTTTGTGGGGGTGGGCTGGGGGCATGGAAACAACCTCCTAAGACACAGAACGAAGGAAATATCGGGCCTCAACTGACACACACAGACTGCAGGTGCGGTCAGACGGAAAGAATTGAAGCTGCTGGAAAGCCGTGAGGAGAGGAGAGAAGAGAAGAGAAGAAATGAGGATTGATTGATTGATTGATGGATGGATGGATGGATGGGTCGATGGATGGTTGGATGAGATTGTCAGCAACTCGGCATCATTGAGAATCTGCGTTTTGGTATTGACTGGTGCAGCTGTTTGGGTGAGAAATATTCCCCAATTGGCTTATCACGCTATTTTGATTTCCAGCCGAATCTCTGCATTTGGTATGAAACTATGAACAGATAAGCCTGTTTTCAAAGCCGTTCATTGACAGATTTGTTACATGTCGCAGTCCCCAAACCCTATACGAATATATCACACATGATTGATATCTGCACTACTGAAAGTAGTGCTGCTGCTGCTGCGCCTGTGCCCAAGGCTTTCCCTAAGGCCTACCCGCATAAAGAGTAGCAGTCCAACTACAGGTAACTCCACAGGGAATATTTTGATATGATGTTTGTTTTAATTTTTGGGCCAAACCCGTAGCTGATTTATATGATGATCTCTGTATGAAACAAACTCTATACTATGAGAGGAAAGTAAGAATTTCCGATTCTAATTATTCTGACGTGCAGCGTAAAGAGTTTTAACATTTTTGAAGAAAAAAACAAACAAACAAAAGAAATATGGGCACCTACGTTTCTGTAGTGCCGATGCAGTGTCCCCTTCTAGATAGAAAAAGAGGGCCTGGTCAAGCTCTCCGAGGTCGTATGCTCCGGCCTGGTTTTCTTTGAAGTAGTCCACCGCAGAGTTTGCTGCACTGAAGTATCCAAAAACACACACAGAGACACACACACACAAGCAAAACAGAAGCAAATTAAACCAGATAATCAAATACTCCAGCAGCAGCAAGGTCTAAAATTTCCGCTCAAAGATTTTCAAATTCTTAGGCTATTCTGTCTGGTGCAGCATAGAATTAGGCCACCGGCCAATGACATGCATTTTTTAAAGGGAATAAAAACACAGGACGCAATTCGGGCTTCCTGATTCTCATCTGTCGTCAAACGTCCTGCAATTACTAGTTTTTAGGATTCCGTATGGGGGTGGTGGGTTGCACGCTTCAAGTCACAATTGCACATCATTCGTAACACGCACGAGCCGGGTTCGAGTCAAGACCTTACTAATGAAACGTCTCTTTCTGTCGCCCTTGCTTCTCGTGTGAGAACATTTCAAGGCAGCAGGTTTGACAGCGCCCTTTTGCCAAGGACGGCAGATATATCATTTGTACAACGTAAACACTGGGATATCCGACTTTTCATGGTTCCTCCTTTACAAAACTATGGCTCACAGGCAGGGCAGCCTTTTGATTCTTCGTTTGTAGGTCCGAGTTTTTGTGTCCAGCAACGTTGTTGGGGCAATCGAATTGGGGACAACGAAAGAAGCAAAACCCGTCATCATCCATGATCGCTGAAGCTTGCTTGGCTGCATTTGTTAAGTATCTGGCTATGCAGAGCCCGGTCCTGGGTCACGGCACTTCTCACCAGCATTATTGTTGATCTTCCATACCATTCAAACCAAAGCCTTTGGCCATCGTTTTCACAATTCCGCAGATTCCTCTCTACTTTTCCTAAGACCTGCTTTGCCTTAATTCCCTCAAATAAAATTAAAGAAAAAGCCTACTTGATTTGTTTTTGTTTTTTGTTTTACCTTGTGAATAAATCTGATTGAATGATAGATTCTCCTTCTACACGCTTTTTCAGATTACTTTTCACGCTAAATCATAGCTTGGCATACAGTTGTGGGCTCATGTCTCGTCGAAATATACGTGACTACGGTGAGTAGATGAGCAAACATATGAAATCAGTAAGGGAAAATTTAAAGACAGGAGAAAGAAGAGAAACATTACAGTAGATTGGGAGGGCAAGATGATGGGATCCCTTGGATCATGCCGTAAGCCGAGGAAGGATTATTCTGATTCTGTTGTTGCTGCTTGTGCGTTGGTGATGATATCAGAGGACCCAGTTCCTGAATATGAACTTGATGTTGATGTTGTTGTTGGTGGTGCTGTTGAGGTGGTCTAAAACTATCAGCCATGCAGAAATATGCAAATATTCATGTCCCCCCTCGCTCAGCTCGTCGGACGGATGGATCAGGCTGGCACACCAATGGTCGTGTTTGTCTGGAATTTATATAAACCTTCCCACCCGGACTAATGCAGAGAGAGATCCCAAACACCTCACCTTGCAGGCTTTCATGACAGGATCAACTGCTGGACTGAATTTGATGAATCAGAGCAGGAACCAGATACATTTGATACCGTTGGGGCGAATTAATTGTCAGCGCTCAGCAGGCAGGCAACTTGATCGATGCTTCTTTCTGTGCCTGTGCCTGCTCGGTTGCGGCCAGGGGAGGAGCACAAATCCCAGAAGCCGCTAGCAGATACCTGAAAAAGCAAAAGGGGAGAAAAACGGGAAAACAGGCAAGAGAAGAAAAGGGCCGGAGAAATATACAGAGAAGGAAGGAAGGAAGGAAAGAAGAAGAGAGAGAGAGAAAGAGAGAGAAAGCCGATTATAGCTTGGCCGTTCTTTGCTGTTGCTGCTGCTGCTGCTGCTGGTTGTCCCCGTGTGTGTTATGCATGATTAGCAAAGGAGGGATGAACGAGTTCAAGATTTTACTGTGGCGCTTGTCTTGTATCCGAAGATGGAATCCCCCTGCAGGACCCACACATCTATATAGCTTCCCCCTAATGACTGATCATCCACAGGCCCTGCAAAAACTCCCATGGAAGTTGGGACCGGCGGGGAATTGCAGAAGATTTGGAATGTGAATGAATGGAACAAGAACAAGATAAACTAGCAGGGAAGCTTTCGCTGCAGCTGCAGCTGCTGCTGCTACTGGTAGCCGCATTTGCAGACAAAATTCCCGCATCTCATCCTGCCTACACCGTTTCAATTCAATGCACGCAAAAATATAATGAAAACCGTAGAAGGAACGAAGACCAGAAAAAAAAAAAAAGAAAAAAAAGGAAAAAACGGATGACTTAACCCACATCCAAACCAATCCAAATTCAGAGCCCAATCCACCCAATCAAACGTCTGCTGTTTTCCGTGGACAAATTTAGCAAGTACCAGAATCGAATTCATACTCTGCCGCCTCCCTTCAACCGCCCCGCTTCAAATACCGCCAAATTTAGTTAAAGTTGCCCACGAGTTGAGCCATTTTAACCCGCCGGTTCACAACCCCAACAACAAAAGGCGGTGCCGCAGGTCAACGTCCAGTGCTGACCGACACGTCAGCCCTACGATCCGTTCCTGCCACGTGTCCATCATCCAACCACGGCCCCTCCACGTGGCGGGCACTGGTTGCCGATCGTGGGACCCACGTTGACAGGCCAACCGGCCGAACCGGTCGGTAGGATCAGATACCTTTTTGCCACCAGGCAATGAACTTTTTTCCTTTAAATACCCGTTTATTTACGCATAAACTTGGAAATCGGACACTATTCACGCCCCGTTATAATATTAGGAACATTTTTTTAAAAACAAATTGCTCTGACCGACCTGGATTATTTTAATGCACGGGAAATGTGGCGTTGCGTAAGAGTTTGGCATACCAAAGCCTGCCTTCGTTTTCACCGTGGCTAAGCCTTTTTTGCGTTCCCCAGGCCCAGCCTTTGACCGGAGAAAATGATGTGGTGATTAAAAGCCATCCATGTATTTGCCGTAAATCAAATCAGCATGACGTCGGCAAGCCATTGTTAACAAAACCCTAACAGCCTTGCAAGGATTTGTTAAGGGGGTTCAGTACCAAGAATTAAAAGAAAAACGAGGCATGGCCGGTCTTGAAACGAATGCGGATTAAGTGCCCGGGTCTAAAATATTCGTTAGGTGTGTGTGGAACATCCGTTAGTGTTTGTCCGCGAGCAACACGTAAATCATTGACCGAAATAATGGCAATTTGGATTAGTTCTCTAAACTTGGTTTAACGTCACCCCTTGTATGGGATGGTTGAATTGTCTCATCACGGTGTTTACTAGTTTTTGTTTTTTGTCTTTTTTTGATACAACCTTGGAAATTGCTTCTCAATATTTCCTAGACCTTGGGTCGCTTTCGAGCGACAGGAAAAAAAAACAATATTCGATGGAATTTTCTTTAAATAATGCCACCGGCTTTGTTCAACTGCAAGGAGAAAAGGAAAGCTTCCGAGGCCTTGAGGGCCGGGCATGAGCTGCTTCGTTGCTCTTCCTTTGACTTAATATTTTCATATGTCCTTCGTATCATGCCCTCGATTAGTAAAAGTCACGTGTCTAAAAAAATGGTGGTATTGTGGAGCAAGCTAAGCCAAGCCAAGCCAAGCCAACAGGTTGGTCCCATTACAATGTGGTACCTAGGACATCTGATTTGATTAGCACCACCGTTTATTTGTCAACTTAAGGTTGGTAGAGGGGCAGTCGCTTCATCGTCATTGGACCAGACCAGCCCTTAGGTCACCGCATTGTTTTAATTAATGTTGAAGAGTTACCGTAGACTACCTTTCATGGCTTGTAAATTCTGCGTTTTAGGTTTGCTTGTACTTCCGGTGCATTTATTGCCATGAGGTTGTGGTTTCCATTTTACTTGCTTCATTGGATAAGGAGATTCTTGTTTTCAATGGGCTTGCTTGCCTTGGTTTCACCAGTGGCCTCAAAACTTGCTTTGTGTTAGTCCAAAAGTCCTTTTTATATTTCTTTCAAGAATGATATAGCAATCTTAGGGGTTGTGCATGATCGAAACAAAATTATAATCTTTATTGATGGTGTGCTGATTCATCCGCAACTAAGGATATGGATGCTTTTCCTCTATTTAGTCCTCTGCAAATGAGTACCGTACTTTATGCAAAAGAAAATTGAGTCATCCCATGTTATCTTATTATCTTAATTCAATATTAAGGAAATAACTAATTAAAAAAATTTCAGATACTAGGATAAGAAAAATATTCCATTTACTTTTATGATTATTTCATATATTTGATAATATTAATGCTATTTTATTAGCTCTATGAAGATACAAAGGATGTGTCAAATAAATGAACTTGTGCAAAATATATTATTGGCGATAAATTTTAAGTAGTTGTATCTAATATTAATGTAACTTAAACACATTTTTTATATAATTTCGTAGAACTAACACTACTATCTTGAATAGCTCATACAAAGGCTAACTTGAGATTTACCATTTTTTGTTAAGAACTTTGTTCTACAATATTCTAATAATACATGTTACTCATTAATAATACATGTTACTCATCTTCTACCACTTGCAATAAACACAATCAACATATTATATCTTTATGTTGTTTATTGTTCCATTTTCTAGTTTCAACTCAAAAATGGTGTGATCCTATTCTTACTTTGCTAATTAGCACTCTCATGAATATTGTAATTATTTCATATAGATATTTTTTTCATTATGTCTACTACCTCTAATGTTTCACTTGAAAAATTGAACCTTTTTTTTTTGTATTTTCATCTCATCTTGTTATCTCTCTAAAACTTTCTTTATGATAAGTTTCCTAGATTTTTCTAAATTTAGTATTCCATAAATATTATAAATACCCCATTTTGGTAGCCATAATCATACTTCATGCAATCACTCCTATTGTTGAGATTTTTGAATAATCTCTCATGATATCTTATTACTATTTTTATTATTTAAGGAGAATTTTAAGAAGAGATATATTACTTCAACTTCTAATGGCAACAAATTAGCTTTTAATAAAACTATTGCATATGGAACTTGAGTTTTCACCTTGAACTATTTTTGAAGGTTTTTTAGTTTTTTTCCATTAAGGAGACTTTCCTAACTTTTGGAATGTATTAATTTTGGAATTTCTAAAATATTTATTTTTTGAATACATAATAAGAAATCATATCCAATTGTTATAAAGCTCACATGACAACTAAGTTAGTTCTATTAATATTTTTTTTTTACTAAATAATAAAATCACAACCATGATGACCTAGAGAATCATTCATGATATTACATTTCCCTCTTCTATCATGTTTTATCATTTTAAAAATAATTCACAATATCTAATTATAAAGAGAGGATAATTATATTTACATTCAACATTTTGAAAAAAAATTGTATCATTTTAATGTATAGAATAATTAATTCCTAATTTCTATATAATTGTCAAATATAAGAGAATTAATGTAAACATATATTTTGTTACTAATATGTATTTTTGATACATAGGTTATTGCATCTAGTTGGCATTTCGTCACAACATGCTCTCTTATGTTCTAATCTATCATAACCTATCTACATTTTGATGATGATGGGTGAAACACCACAAAGAAAATTCATGTCAAAGCCCATGACCAAAATCACTTGTACTTTGCTGGAAACTAATGGTAAACACAATTGGCTTAATTTTCCCAATACCTAGGATTGCAACCTTTACCATTGGAATTTGAGGTAGAATTTTTATTGTAAAATGTGAAATTTGCAATTCATAGACTACAATCTCACACATCTTAACTTATGGAGGCTACAAAATGCTTTATAAGTTGTGAATGCCTCATCTTCTAGTTAGGAGAAGCTATATTCTGCATATATCTAGGCTTGGAAAGGTTAAAAATGCCTTACAGATTATCGAAGTTGGAATTTTTTTTTCAGGTTTTATGCTACACACAATACTTTATATGTTGGAGCAACTTGCAAGCCAACATATAAATTTGGGCTTTGGTTTTTTTTATATTGGGGAAACATACAAAGCTAGTGTATAACTATGACATTGAATTTTTATGTTGGGCAACAATGAAGCCAACATAAAAAGCATGGAAGTTTTCAAATTTAATATATAAGCTGCCTAGGGATAACCAATCTATCAAAAATCATGGCAAAGATCTATAGCAATGAATCAATCACTAAATGGCCTATTTAAATCGAAGTTGACCACATTGAAAGGACTTTTGGCATTTTGCATTTAGCACATTAAGATCTCAACATTGAAGAAACTAGTAATGAGCTTTAGGAGCAAAGACTTGGAACTTTTGGAGAGAAAAGCTGATAACAAAACACACCTTGCTAGCTGCATTGGGCCCCAAGCATCCTCCATTTAGCTCTTTGTGCATTCAAAGCACAAAAATTTGTACTCATCTAAACTTTGTTTCTGTAGATGATTTTATTATTTTAATAAAAAGTTGTAGTCCATTTTTTTAGTGCAAATTTATTTCCTATTTTCTCTACATTAATATTTGCATTTTTCATTTTATTTAATCAAATTGTTAACAAATCATAAGTTCTTGGATGATCAACAAGATCGTTTAGGGCATTTTGGATCCCTTTTTCAAGGCCCATAGGATCCAAAGTTAAACTATTTTATGCTGAAATTTTCAGCCTTCTAACACCAAATATTTCAAGCCTTATAGTTTCTAGCATTAGAAGGAAGGCCTCCACCCAAATTTGTCACCCAATCCTACTTTGCCTTTTCATAGAAATGAATTTTGACTAGTGTTTACCTTTAAATTTTTCTTTGGGATTCTTCTCGAAGGTAATGCACCCATTATTCCTTATAATTTTAATTGGTTTTTCTCAAAGCCAAATGTTGTTCTGGAACACACTTTTATTTCCTGTTTAACATAAAAATTAGTTTTGGGCTTTTCTTCGAAACCCAATGTAAAAATCATAGCTTGTCTTCTCACATTTGAATTTTGTGAGTGGTTTCTAGGCTTTATTAGAGCCCAATATAGAAGTTGTGAATATTTTTTTGTAATCTATAATTTTTATGTTGAGTGCTGGGCTTCTCCAAGCTCAGCATATAAATTGCAGCAAGTTGGCCAGTCTGCTATTTTCCAACAAGTGTTGAACTTTCCTAAAGCCCAGTGTAAAAATTATAACAACCTACACTTGTCATATTTTTTCCAAAATTTTTACGCTTTGTTTCTCTAAAGGCTAGTGTAAAAACCCACTATCATTTTTCCTATACTTTTTCAAAATTTTCCATTTGGACTTCTCCTAAAACCTAGTGTATTTTTCCACTACAGGGCTAGGTGAACCCAGCAGTTATTATTTTCATAAAAAGTTGTAGTCCATTTGTTCAGTGCAAATTTATTTCCTATTGTCTCCACATTTAGATCTACATTTTCCATTTTATTTAATCACATCATTAACAAATTGTAAGTCCCTGGTGATCGACAAGATAGTACAAGGTGCATTAGATCCTTTTCTTAGAGGCTTGTGGGAATTGAAGCTAAGCAATTTCTCTTTGAAATCTTTGGCCTTCCAGCATTGAAGTTTAGGTGTCATAGTTTTGGGTAAGCTTTTGACACCCAAAATTACTTAGAATTTCGATGGGGATGCTTAGGACCCTAGAGCAAGAATTGAGTTATATAACTTGATCTTGGTTGAGCATAAAAAATTTCAAATTTCATAATTTTTTACATTGTGGCCCAAGAAAAAGATGTTGTCCAATGTATTTCTTAGGGCCTAGTAGCCCACAATGATCTTATCAAGTCAAATCAATACTAAAATTGACTTATTCCCTTGCTTGAACCATTACACTAACACTCAAAAGCCCCAATGCCTAAAAATTAGTTTAAACAACCCCTAGAATCAAATTTCACAATACATATGTTGGCACCATAGGAAAAATATGTTGGCTAGCGTATTTTTTGCAAAAAGCTAGCATATAAACCATAAATTTCCTTTTTTCCTACCTCAAAATAAGCTTAAAATGACCATTCGAGGTGACTAAACCCTTCGATAGGCCCTGGAAGTTGTCATGGGACCCTAGGAATGTCCAAAACTAAGTCTAAACCACATAGAAACCTCATATTTTAGTCTAATATAGTGGCATACTAGTTCCCTACACTGGCCAACACATGGTCATAGTGTATGAAGTTTGGAACAAGTAGAACCCAGTTTAGGCTTACTAACTCTTAGCCTTGGAGATTACCATAAGTACCATAATGGCCCTACCTAGTCAAATAAGCCTTTCACCATGGCTTGCTATGGCCTAAAACTAGCAACATCACAACGTGCTAATGCCTAAAACTAGTAGCATCATGGCTTGCTAAGGCCTAAAACTAGCAACCTATGACCATGCTTGATCATATACTACCCTACCTTGCCTAGCTTAGCATCATTTTACTTTGAGTTCATCTTGGTTGATCTTATTTTGCTTTGTCATTATAATGTTTTACAATATTTTAACATTTTGTTAATAATTTTATCATGTAGATGCCACTTGATGTGTTTATGTTGACATGCAGGAAATGAGCTAGGAGGATGATGAAGCAAATTCAATTAGCCTTAAATCCTAAATGGGCTTCTCTCATGATGTTCTTAAACCAAGTTGACCTTACATACCTAAACCTTAAGCCTTAAAACCATTCTACCATACAACCTTAACATCCTAAAGTAGCTTGGTAATGAAACCCAATGAAGATTTTACCGAGAGAGAGAGAGAGAGAGAGAGAGAGATGAAAAAATGGCTAAGAAAATTGTTAGAGAATCCCAAACGTTAGATCAAAAACTCTTAATAAATAAAGGGAGGGGCATAATGGCCAAAGAAACCTTGGAGTGAAGTGCTAGTTTCTCAAAAACATTATTTGGTGACTAGTACTTCAAAACATAAAGTGTGAAAACTACATTAATTAGCAAACATGTCACTACCATATTGTAATCATGATGTGAACATGTTGGATTCTTTGTTAGCTTGTGTGACCATTTCTCAATAGCAAATATGACCTCTATCTCATCTCGAACCTATATCATCCCATCATAATCTTATCTCACCATCAGAAGCACTCTTTAGCATGGTTCAACATCTAAAGAATCAATTATGAAGAGTGATGAGTGGCGAGGTACCCCTACACTCAACCATACGAAACGAGCGTGCACGCGCGATCCGGTCGAACTNACTACTGGTGATGGACTTATGGTGGTGCTTCACATTTTTTGTCGATATCTCTCAAGTTAATCCTCAAAAAATCAATAAAGAGGGGCTAATGAAACAACATAAAAAATTCATGTTAAAGCTCATGACCAATATCACTTGTAATTTGATGGAAAATAACGGTAGACACAATTGCATTATTTTTTTCAATACTTGGCATTGCAACCTTTACCATTGGAATTTGAGGTAGAATTTATATTGTAATATCTGACATTTTCAGTTCATAGATTGCAATCTCATACATCTTAGGTTATGGAGGCTAAAAATTCTTCATAAGATATGAATGCCTCATCTTCTAGGTCGAAGAACTTGTATTGTGCATATATCTAGGCTTGGAAAGGTTTAAAATGCCTTACAGATCACCAAATTTGGCATTTTTTTAGTTCTTATGTTGGCAATGGCAATTTATACACTAGAGTAAACTACAGAGCCAACATATAAATTTAAGCTTTGGTTTTTTATGTTGGGCCTTGAATTTTTATGTTGGGGAAACTTATAAAGCTAGTGTATAAATATGGGCATTGAATTGTTATGTTGGATAATAATGAAGACAAAGTAAAAAGGATGAAAAATTCCAAATTTAATAAATACACTACCTAGGAATGACATGCACACACTCGAAGTTGTAGTAATTTATTAGCAATCAAGGTAGAGATCTACAACAACAAATTTTAATGCTTGAACTCTACCTCGTATAATAGATATGAGCTAGTCACTTGTTTTAATTTTGACTATGGTCTTTTGGTAGTTAGCATTGCCAAGTTTGCATATTGGAGATTGGCCAACTCTATGTATTCTGTCATTTCCTCTATTTGCAACTCCTTCAAGTATATCTTTACTTTGTTGTAGGCATCAATCCCATCAATGATGGGCTACCACATTTCTCTTCCTTGTTGGAGTTGCTAGAGGGCTTCATTCAATTTTGACTTTGCCATTTGAATTTTTTTTCATTGACTTCCTTTTGTAGGCCAACTTGGTCCCTATAGTGGTTCTTCACTTTCTCGAATTTGAGGGTCTCATTCTTCTAGGCGGTAATTTCGATGGTCAATTTTTGGTGCAAGGCATGTAGTTCCACCATTAATAGATTACAATTTTCCATGGTGAATCTCCTCAGTTTAGTATTTATCCTAGCAAGCCACTCCTACTATTGATGAAGAAATTCCTACATTTGATCCTTCTGAGCTTCAACATTTCTTAGGTGATAATTTTTTGCAGTCAAGGCTTCATTCTCCTTGAACATCTATTCCAAGTCCTTTTGGATTGAGTGTGTTTCTACTTTAGCAATGGATTGGTTAAAGATGGTGATAATTGCCTTCTCCTAAGCCTTTTGGAATCCTTCTTGAAGCTATTTGAAAGCTTTGTTTCTTGTTATTACTAGGTTGAGGATCACAAGATTTGCAAGTCAGGCATGAAGTTTGGAAACCTCTGTAGCCAAGTATTGGTTTCTTTCTTGGGCCATTTCAAGTTGCCCCTCTAGGATAATGCATTTGCCCCTTGTGTTTAGTAGTTTTGATTGGGTCACAGTGATGTCTTCCAGAAAATCAAAGATGTCTAAAGTCAGTTTCCTAGTTCCCACCAGTTGTTCCATCAACTTTTCATGCTGGGCTGTGTCTAATTTTCTACTAATTGTTCTTGTAGATGTTTACACATATTGAAGCATAGATACATTTAGTACAGATGTTGTGGGTGCATTCAATGCTTTTTCTACATGATCAACGACCACTTCAGCTATTGTCTCTTGCACATAGTGCTGCATCACCAAGACAGTTGCCTCTTTACCTTCCTCCAACCTCACCAAGAAAGTGATAGCATTCCTAGAGATTTTTGGGAATAAATGGTGTTGCAATAACAACACCATCACTTCCTAAGCATTAGGATCCAACTTCACAAGTAGCTACATTCTTTGGGTAGAGAAGATTAGACCACCCCTCTCCATTTGGCTAATTGTTCTTACCAACTCATTAAGGTGACTCATTGTTGGCTGGTACACAGATGGATCTGCCCCACTCATTCCTACACATTGCTCTTGTTTGCTTAAGAGTTGTTCTCAAATTTTGTGTAGATGCTTAATGGCTACACAGGTCTCCAGTGTTGTTTCTTGAGTGGGTGGTGGTAGTAGCTGCTCCCCTTCATGGGTTGTCGAGGCCAAGGGAGCATGCCTAAGGGTATTATTAGAGTAGTGAATGATACCTACCCTCTCGTAGAGTTTCTAGATGAGGCACAGAAAGGGAAAGGTCTTCCTTCCATGTTCATTCTCCTTGAAGTGCTTCTCAATCTCTAAGTAGACTGGATATGTAAGGTTAATAGGAAATTTCTTGCTTAGAGCAGAACATGCTAGGGCATAGAAGGAAGTTACCTTTCTTGTCCTCACTGTTGCATTGAGGTGATAGGCTGCAATCTTGAAGTAAATTTGTTTCGCTAGTGTGAGTGCACCATACTCCTTATGGTGGAACCTTGTAGCATTGCTAGGTCCACTCCCTCTTGGCCTCAAGATCACCTTTTATGGAAAGTTCAGCTAGCTATGCTCCTATATCAGGTAACCCAAGTGTCTATGCAATCGCTTCTACTAGATAAGACACTTGAATGTCCTTGATTTTGACAACGAAACCCATTCTTCGACTACTTTAGAAGAGATATGTCTCTCTTATGTACCATTCCCCATTAGATGTGATGATTGGCCACATGGGAGAGGCTTGCAATTATGTCTTGACATCCTCTAGAGCTTTCCCCAAAAATTCCCCAAAGTTGATCTCTTGAAGAATTGATCTTTGGATCTCTTAGGTCTTGATGATGTCTAGGCAGGCTTGAGTCAAAGTGACCTCAAGACTTGGCACAGGTCCTGGTGTTTCTCCTCTTTGGGATTGTTTTGTCAGCACTTCTTCTTCTGGAATCTATCAAACAGATTCCACTTTAGGATCCTTGTGAAGAGGTCTTTTTGCATGGATCACCTTTGGTAGTTCTTGGCCTTGTTCTTATTGGCCCCTTTAAGCTTTGGGCCACTTCTCCTATGGTTGCAAGGTTTCTCCTTCCTACAAGCATTTTTTTGGTGCCATCTATAATCATAACGAGACCATGGATTAGCAATCATTGTGTAACCTTAAAGTAATTGGAATACCTTATCTCTTAAGGATAGTTACACTTGGCTAAGTTGTGATTATGGCTAATTTAATTAATCCAATTATCATTTTTATGTATTATCTTTAATAAATCATCTTGAAGATTTTTGGAAGGGTTAATTGTCAAAAAAGTTGATGTTTATATGTTGTTAAGGTTATTAATCCTTTAATGTTAAGTTATGAGCTCTAGAAGGTTTTGGGCTCTGAAAAATTTCAAAAATTCCCTGTGTTATGAGGCAAATGTCAAAAATTCCTAAGTGCTAGGTGGTATCTATGGCATGTATGCAACGCATCGACAAGGCCTCATTGATGTAGCCATTAACCACCATTGACTTTTGTTGACTTTGGTCAAACTTTCAAAATACAAGAAATTTTTGGGTGAAGTTGGGATTAAATGAAAGCTTAAAGAACCAAGAACAATATGAAAACATGAGAAGAGAATGTTTAAGATCATAAATTTGAAAAAATGGAGAAAAATTGATTTAGTGAATGAATGAAATGAAAGATTAAGGAGCACTGAGTGATATACTCAATAGAATATGTGAAAGATAGGATTGTAGTGATGTCAAAGGTAAGGAACCTTAACTAATCAAGCCAAGAGTTATAAAAGTGGATCCTCCCCATAGTAGGCTCATGCCATTTGTAACCTTGATTAACCTCAGTTGAAGAGTTTGTGGTCCCCATAGTCGATTAATGTTCATGAAAAGTTAAGGACCAACCCGAAAGAATCTACGAAAGAATCCCAACATATTAGACCAAGACATAGAGCATAACATAGAACTTGGCAGTGAGGTGAGTTATGGAAACATGGATGGATGATAGAGAAGGTGGAATAGAGTTCCAAATTGAGGTCATAAGAAGTCCTATGTGGAATTTGTATTTAAAATGACTCGAGAAGATCAATCCTCAGTCTAGACCAAAACCAACTACTTTCAGTGACTTCACATCACCATTCTAAGACTAATCCACTCACTTGAGATACAAGAGTTCTTCCACAAAACAACCACCATTTCACAAGGAGAGAAAAAGAGAAGTAGAAAGTGAGAGAGAGGGCCTTAATTAGAGGGGACTATTAGGGATAGATGCATGCTATTCGAGTCCCATAACTAGTTCTTGTAGCCTATTTTTGTCCAAGGGATGTGCTTTGAATTCCCTTTTCTTTTTCTTTGAATGGGAACCACACCATGCAAGGACTTATTTGTGTTAAAGGTGTGTGCTTTGAATTCCCATCATTTCTTTGGATGGGAACTACACCATACAATGATGTTATTTGACTTCCTATTAGTGATTGGTGTGGAATGGTAAGAATTTGGTGGAAAAATACACAAGCAGTCAAGCAAGTAGAAGAGTACAAAGAGTATTGAGTCCCCTTGAAATCACACCCTTTACAAACCTTTGAATCATTCCTAATTTTAGAACTACCAAGGTCATAGAATGATTAAAATTTTCTTTAATGAAAAGGGACCTCAAATTTCTAGAATAAGTATAATGATAGAGTTCATTGGATGGGCGGATGATGTGCACTCACTGCCTAACCATGTCAAAGTCATCAAATAGTAGAATTCAAAAATAGATACTAGACATTGACAATCACACATTAAACACAAACCATCATTAGTAAATAGTAATAGTGGCATTGTGTCTTATGACAATAAAGCACTTTTTATTAGCAAAAATAAGAAAATATCACACTTGGACAAAACAAAATCAAATAAAGTAAAATATATAAAAAAGTGTAAAATAGTCAAGAAGGTTCAAAGCTACTAAATATGGTGTAAAATTAGAAAAATTTAAAACTCAAAAATTTGTAAAATAAATAGTTTATAAAAATAAAAAATGTGACAAACAAAAAGTAGAAAAACTAAGAAGCTAAATGGATTTTTAGCATGGATGGCCATCTCCCCCATGACTGAGTTGGAAGGTGGAGATTCAAAAAATAGAATGTGGTTGTCTATTCATTGAGGTAGTAGTTGTACTAGCCTATCTTAGTTCCAAGAAAGGCTTAACTTGTTGGATGTTGACCAACTATTTTTTATTCGAGTATTCAAGCTTGTAGATCAACATGGTCCTAGAGGAAAAGGTTTGATCAATTATATAAGGTCCCTTCCACAATGTTTGAAAATTTTTCTTTTGGGGTACATGTGTGGGGTTCCAGTAGAGAACCTTATCTCTTGGTTGAAGTTTTACTTTTTTGATTCTATGGTCATGACGTTGCTTGTTGAATGCCTTGTTCACCTCATTCAAGGATAGAGCCACTAATCAATTTTCATCTAACACGTTCAGGTTGATTAATCTTTCTTTCTATGCTATACTTAGGTCAAGATTTAGATGGCAAGCTGTTGGGAGTGTATAGAGCTCAAATTGAATTGGGAGCATTGGAAGTTTCCCATACATTGACTTGTAGGGAAAATAGCCAATAGGAAGTTTCCAAGTTCAATGATAAGTCTAGAGAGCATCATTAAGTTTTGTACTCCAATCCTTCCTATATTTGCTAACGATCTATGTTAGTGTTTTGGTGATCTCCTAGTTGGTTACCTCTACTTGACCATTAGCTTGGGGGTGGTAAGGTGTTGTTAATTTATGTTCTACCCTTAAGCGTTACATTAACTTTATAAAGGTGGCAACTATGAAGTGAGTTTCATTATCAAAAATTAGTGAACATGGCATCCCAAACCTATTCAAAATATTTTTTTTTGTATAAATTTAGCAGTAGTGGATGATGTAAAATTAGTAATGAGTGCTGCTTCTACCCATTTTGTGTAGTAGTCAACTACTACTTTAATATATGCCTTTTCGTTAGACATGGCTGTGATGGGATCCATGAATTCAATACCCCATATGTCAAAAGGTTCTAGTGGTTGAATCCATTGTTGAGGATATTCCATGCGAGCGATCATCCCCCCATCTCATTGATAATGTGCACAAGACTTGATGAACTAGTGGGCATCCCTAATTTTGTAGACCAATAGTATCCTACCATTAGGATTTTTATGGCCATGTGTCACCCTGGATAGTGGCCTCCACAAGGCCCTTCATGAGCATCCTAGAGAATGAGCAATTAATATTTGTTAGGGACACACCAACGAATAAGGTCATTGGCCCACACCTTGTAAAGGTGTCCATTGATTTCCATGAAGTATTTGGTCCAATGAAGAAATTGTTCCTTTTTTCTAAAATTAAAGTCTTGTGGTATCTCTTGAGTAAGAAGAGAGGTGAGGATGCCATTATACCATATTACTTTTGTAGGTATTTGTTCACTTATTGCTCATGTAAAGAGGAGTTCATCTGAAAATTGGTCAAAGAGCGAGCTCTCCTCCTCTTTATTATCCCATCTTAAGTGAGAGAGGTGGTTAGTGACCACATTCTCAGTTCCTTTTTAATCTACCATTGTGAGATTGAATTCTTGTAATATCACCAACCATCATTTTACATGAGGGCTCACTGTTGGCTTTTTCATGAAGAAGTGGATTGCACTGTGGTCCATGTGCACAAATACTTTGTAACCAAGCACATAGTACTTGAACTTTTCTAGCATGTACACCACTACCATTGGTTATTTCTTCATGGTGGTGTAGTTTAAATATGCTCCCACAATGCTTCAACTTAGGTAGTGGATGTATTATGAATGTTTCTAATCATCCATCTATGTGAGCACTCCTCCCAAAGCATAGTTAGATGCATTTGTCATGATATGAAAAGGTCTAGACCAGTTTGGTACTTGTAGGATTGGTGTTCTACAAGTTTCTCCTTTAATTTTTGGAATGTGTGTTCACATTCCTTGGTCTAGATGAAAGGTGCATCTTTCTTTGTAAGCTCTACCAACAGCTTTGCAATCTTAGAAAAATTCTCTATAAATCATTGATAGTAGCAAGTGTGTCCAAGGAATGACAAAACATCTTTAACAATTTTT
Source organism: Gnetum montanum (assembly GCA_015680685.1). Taxonomy (NCBI): domain Eukaryota; kingdom Viridiplantae; phylum Streptophyta; class Gnetopsida; order Gnetales; family Gnetaceae; genus Gnetum; species Gnetum montanum. The sequence goes on from MNCI01028124.1 coordinate 66,375, forward strand.
GGTTGGTGTGTTATTCCTTAGATGATCCTTATTTTTTTTGTGTCTACCTCAATCCCTTTTCCAAAATTCGATGCCCTAGCATGATGCCTTCTTGGCTCATGACATGGCTTTTTTGCCAATTGAGCTATAGGTTTGTCTCTAGGCATCTCTTCAGTACTTGCTTAAGTCAGTTCAAGGCTTGCATAAAGGTAGCTACATAGGTGGAAAAGTCATCCATGAAGACTTCAACACCACTACCAATCTACTGTTGAAAGATACTAAGGACTAAGCATTGAAAGGTTGCAGGGGCATTGCATAGAACAAATGACATCTTACAATATGCAAAAGTCCCCTAGGGACTCATGAATGTTGTTTTGCCTGATTTTTGGGTGCAATTTGGATTTGGTTATAACCACTATAACCATCCAAGAAGCTATAATAACAATGCCCATATATGGTTTCTAACACTTGATCCACAAATGGCAAAGGAAAATTATCTTTAAACATTACCATATTCAACAGCTTGAAGTCAATGAAAACCCACCATTTGCCTCCCTTCTTTGGTACAATTATGAGTGGACTAACCCACTCACTATCCGTGATGGGATAGATGAACCCTACCTTGAGGAGTTTCACTATTTTCTCCTTGATGATTTTCTTTAATTTGGAATTCAACTACCTCTGCGGTTGCCTTCTAGGCTTCATGACTAGGTCGATGTAGATGTGATGCTAGCATATCCTGGATCAATTCTTGTTAGCTTTGGATATGATCAAGCAAAGGTTGTTGACCATTTGTTCACCACTTTCAACAACTTTTCTTTTTGTTCAAGAGCAAGTTTAGCATTAATTATGATCAATTTACCATTCTTTAAAAGTGCATACTCCATACTGATTGGTAAAGCCTTTAGCTCTAAGGGCTCCTACTTGAAGTTATCTGGGATTTCTAACTCTCCCCAATAGGTATCATCATCTTCATTAGAGAGTTGGGAATGGACTTGTTTAATTTTTTTCATGAATTCAACATATGCACATGTTAGGCTCTTAGTTGGCTCCATGCATATTATGCTACTATCTGAATCAACTATTAGCCATTGGATATCCTCCTGCTTTGTGGCTACTACATATAGATACCTTTGAATATTAGTTTCTTGTGCACACTGATTGCATGTCTTAATGTATGTACTCTTGATTGACCAAATATTTTGCACACAATTACAACCGTTATCACTATATGCAATGCATGGAATATGCTTCTTCTCAATCTTACCTAGTTCATTTTCCTTGGATATTTCTAAAGATAGATCCCTTATACCTATTCTTGCATTGACTGTGCTTAACCAAGCCCTTCCCATAATAATGGAGAAGTCACTTTTGCAGTTGTTCACCTTGATTACTAGAAAATCAATAGGATCAGACCACCCACAAATTGTGGTCACAATGTCCTTGACTAAGCCCAAAGGGATAGTAATTGACTGATCTACTAATTCTAGATGGATGCTGGTCTTCCTACGAGGTGGTAGGTTCCAAGCCTTGTACATGTTATGGGCGATGAGATTAACTCCAGAACTAGAGTCAAGAGGAGCTTTGCATAACTCATGTCTAGCAATCTATAGATAAATGAGTGGACTTCTTGGATTAGATCTTTTTGTATAAAGATTGCTAGCCTTGATCCAATCAGAAACAACATGGTTAGCATTATAGTATGGATCCTAGGTGGCACTTGGTTTGAAGAACACTTGAAGGTATTTGATGTAGAGGATGAGGGTGCTAGAGATGCAGGACAATTAGGCAGACTAGATTGTGAGGGCTAAAGAGGACTACTGGGCTAGAAGAAAGGTCTTTTTCGTGATCGATTATCCAAACCACTCAGCTGAAAAATTAGTTGTGAGTGTATAACCCTTGTAGCATTTCATTGTTGTGGCTATGGAGGAGTCTCATCCTGCATGGACAAAGAAGGAGGTAACTAGGTTGAAGGTGGAGGTGTATGTGCAGAGGGATGTGGAGGATGGTATGGATATAGATATGGGTTTTTCCCTGGAGTAGATGGTGAATGTGTTTAGTGGTACTTTAGAGGGGTTTTCCCAAGTACCAAAACTCTTTCATCAACCCCAGAGCCTCTCACCATGGCTTGCTAAGGCCTAAAACTAGAAAAATATGATCTCAGTTTATCAATATTGATCATGTTTTACCACATGTTTTCCACCTTGATTGGTTTGGCCTTATTCCATTGTGTTTTGACTAGGTTTGACCTTGTTATATATTATTGGACTTCATTGTAATATCATTTGGTGTTATTTAACTTAATTCTCATCATTTTCTAATCATTTAACCTTGTTCCACCAAAGTTTTTTGTCATTTGGCATAATTTGACCTTAGTTGACTTGATTTGACATTAGTTAATATCATTGGGCAGAAATATGGCCTTGTTATGACCCTTCTTGACATCATTTGATATTCATTTGTCATAATTTGTCATCATTTGGACCTTCATTTGGCCTCATCCTATGCTATTTGGCCTTTGATTTATCTTATTTATAGTATATTCTCTCTTATGACCTCTGTTGACCATGCATTGACCTTGTGTGACATCACTGAACAAGGTTTGATCATCATATGACATTATTTTACATCATTTAGCTTATGTTTCATCATATTTTCTTTAACCTATCTTGTATAACCTTTGTGGACCATGTTTGACCATTGGTGTAATGTGTTTTGACTCATTTATGCATTATTACTAGAGTACTTTGCATTACTTTCACATTATGGTAATGCTTAATGTGCTTATGGTTGACATGTAGGATTGAAGTATGAATATATAGAAGTAACTTAGTTTTCCTTTAAGCCTAATTGGATCTCATGGTGATGTTAAATGATTAGATCTTGAGATTGAGATCCTAGTTGACCATATAGCCTCTATAGAAAAGCCTCTAGAATGGCTAGAACACCTAGTTAAAACCTTTGATCTTGAGGCTAGTGACATTACTGAAGACTTTCTATTTGAGGTTCCTATCATGACACATAGTGGTGAGGAGAAAAAATTGAAATTAAGTTCATCACTCGAATCTTAGTAGGCTCAAGACATTACCAAGATCCTCTAAGAAAACATTGAGGCCTTTGCCTAGTCATATGAAGATATGCTAGGTCTTAACCCACACCTAGTAGAACATAACATCATAATCGACCCTAGTATCAAGCTAGTGAAGAAAAAAACATTTGCAAGATTAGATCATATTTATCCCTTGTAGTTCATGATGGGATCATGAAACTATATCAAGTTGGTTTTATTTGAACTATTTATTAGGCTAATTAGGTATCCAACATAGTGGTAGTCCCTTAGAAAAATGGAAGTATATGTATTTGTATCAATTTTTTAGACTTAAATAAGGTAACTATCAAAGATGATTTCCTTTGCCTAGTATTGACCAATTTATTGATACTACGGTTGGACATGCCTTGTTATCCTTCATGGATGGGATTTTAGGATACAACCAAGTTAGGATTAAACCTAGAACATCAACTTTGTACAACATTTATAACCCCTTGAAAAATCTTTTGATACACCATGATGCCTTTTGGTCTAAAGAATGTAGGCACAACCTATCAACAAGCAATGCTATATATCTTTAGTGACTACATGATGGATTACTTAATAACTACATGGATGACAAAGTTGTTAAGTCCAAAATGGCCAATGACCATGCACATGACCTTAACCTTATGTTGAAATAATGTATTAAATACAAACTCTAGCTTAATCCTAAGAAGTAAGTTTTTGGCATCATAACCAATAAGATGCTTGGCTTTGTAATGTCCAAAGCAAGGATAGTTGTTGATTCTAATAAGGTTAAAGCCATATCAAACATGGCAGTACCAACTAATCTTATGGAGCTTTGTGGATTGCAAGGCAAATTTTAGTTTATATATAGGTTCATCACTAGGCTTACAAATAAACTACAACTAATGCAATACTTGCTTAAGAAATAAGTTTGCTATGAGTGAATAGATCAATGCCAAGAAGCCTTTGAAAACCTTAAGCAAGAGTTGGCACAATTACCCATGGTCTATCCACCACAAAAGGATAAATATTTTTACATCTATCTTACTATCTTTGATGCATCCATATCTTATTTACTCTATCAAAAACAAGATGATGAAGTAGAGTTGTTGGTATACTACCTATGTCATGCATTAATTTTTCATGAGACTTAATACACTAAAGTTGAGAAGTAATGTCTAGCCCTGGTCTTCTCATTGAGGAAGTGGAGACACTACCTCTTCAGGAGCAAATTAAATGTCATATGCAAGGATAATGTGCTTAGAGACATAACCACCAACATTTATGAAAGTGGCCATATAGCTCATTGGAAAGCCATAATTGCTAAATTTGACCTACATTAATTTCCCAGGTCTTAACTAAAGGTCAAGGTATAGCCACACAACTTACAGTCTTTCTAATTGAAGACCATGCAACCATTGACCTTGAATTCTCTGATTAACATATTAACATTATTAGTGAAGTAGTTGAGGGCTATGAGGTAATTATGCACTTTGACTGAGCTTTAAGTACCCATGGGGCAAATGCTACTACCATCATAACATCATCTTTCGGTGTAGTCCAATTCTTCACACATTGTTTTACAAAGTATGAAGGATTTATAAGGGGAATGATGGTAGTTCATAACCAAGGAATCAAACACCTAATGATAAAAGGTGATTCAAAACTTATGGTTAACCAAATAATAAAGGTTTATGCATGTAAAGCCAAACATTTGCAACATTATTATGACCTAGGTAAGAAACTAATGCAATAATTTACAAATGTTGGTATCCAACATATACCTCAAACAAAGAACATCTTAGCTGATGCCGTTGTAAGATTATCCCTATGTATGACACTCAATAAGGTACCTTTTTTAACTATGAATTGTGCTATTCCCATCATGCAAAAAATTAAAGACATCTCTATAGCCTTTGTCAATACTACTTCTTAAAAGAAATGGTATGATGATATTAAGTTTTACCTAATGCATGGTGAATTTTCATTGGGCTTGAAGACTTATCAAAAGGATGTTGTACATAAAAGATGAAGCCAATATGTCATTATAGGCAATAACACATTCTTTCAATGATCTTATGAAGACAAATTGTTAGTGTGCTTGGGTAAAAACAAAGCCTACATAGTCCTTGAGAAAGTTCACAAAGGTGTATGTGAAGGACAAATAGAACCTAGAGCCATGGCTGTAAAGATTAGATGACTAGGTTATTATTGGCCCTATATGGAAAGTGATTGATTATAGAAGGTTAAAACTTATGATACCTATCAATGACATAGCAACGTGATACATGTACTACCAATTGAGTTACATTCTACTTAGATAACTTGGTCATTTCAATGATGGAGACTTAACATTATTGGACTTATAATGCCAAAGTATTCCACATGGCATAGCTTTATCATCACTACAACTAAATATTTTACAAAATTTATTGAAGCTATATCCCTATGAAAAACAATGTCTCAATGTTCGTAGATTCAGACTAGATAACATAGTAGTTCATTTTGGCATACTTTTGACCATAGTCATAGATAATGGACCAAATTTTAATAGTTAAGAAATGCAAACGTTTGTTAAGACCTAGGCATTAAACATTCCTTTTCATTGCCATACTACCCTCAAGCCAATGGGCAAGCTGAAGCTAGCAACAAGGACATCATAAACTTGCTTAAAAAGATGCTAAACAATAGTAGACACAAGTGGCATGAGTAGCTTGTTCACACACTTTGGGCCTATCGAACTACCTTTCAAATCATAGCTGGTGTAATCGCATATAGATTAGTTTATGGATCTGAAGTTGTTTTACCTTTTGAATTGTAGGTTCCATCGCTTAGAGTGGCTCTATCTAACTTCATCAACAATAAGCATAATAAGGAGTTGTGTACCACTAATATGGATTTGGTGGAAGAGCAATAGATACAAATGCATGTTCAAATTGAACAATACTAAGAGAGGTAGAAGCAATAGGATCATCATGATCTGAAAAAATGAAAGATTAATGAAGGAGACTTGGTCCTCAAGGTTGTTCATGAACATGTGGACAAATTCTTAGCCAATTGGAAGGTGCGTTTCCTCATCACCAAAGCCTATGAAAGTGGAGCCTTCAAAGTGGTAGGCATGGATGGGAATTAATTGGTCAATCCAGTTAACCATTCCTATCTCAATCCTTATTACATCTAACATAATCTTCTTTATAGGTACAAACCAATAGTTGATGTTAATGGCCATTACAACTCCTAGGAAGCAAGCTTGCATGATCTCTACCTATCTCTCTATCTCTCTTTGGTTAGCACAATGAATGAACTACAAAACTTTGTAAATGTAATGCACATCACACATATTTCTTTATGTTGCATTGATAATGTTCTATGATGGCCTAGTTTGTTGGTTATCTCATGTAGCCCTATGCATTATTTTGTAATAACGTGTTTTCTTTTTCTTGCTTTCTTTTTCTCTTGGATTTGTGCTTGTAGGATGAATATTGAAGTCATTACGAAGGTGTAAATCATTGTGGCAAAAAGTTACCACATGGCCTTGATGTGTGAGATTTGGTTAGCTTGTCTTGCCACACTAGGAGTGCTTATTTCACATTACTTCTATTATGCCTCTTGAGCCATAATTCCATAGCCTAAATCATAACCTTCCTTATCCTAAACAACAATAATGACCTACGCTTCATGCTCATGCATTGTGGCCATGTGACGTTTTCTTTGTCATACTCCACCATCAAGTTTTTTGGATGTAATACATCTCAGTTAGTCAGAAAACCAAGTCAAGTTTGGCCTTGGTAATGAGACCCAATGAAGGTTTCACCCCAAGAAAAAAAGAGAGGGAAGAAAATTGCTAGGAAAGTCAAAAGTTCAATGAAGCTAAAAAGTTAGAACAATGACTCTGAACAAGTAAAGTGAGGAGCCTAATGGCCAAAGAAGCCTTGGATTTGAGTCTTCCATCCCATGACCATTATGTTAACCCTTGTGGCCAATCCATTGTAACCAAATATAGCCTTTATCCTATGTCACCTCACCATAGCCTTATGTCATCATCACAAGTACTCTTTAACATGGTTTGATAGCTACAAAATCAAGCATAGAGAAAAAATTTTGGTGATGGACTTGCAATGGTGTTTTGCATTCTTTATTGATGTCTCTTTGGTCAATCCTCACAACATCAACAAAGAGGGGCCAATGAAACACCACTAAGAAAATTCATGTTGAAAATTGTAACCTTCACCATTAAACTTGAGGCTAGATTTTATTGTAAAATGTGAGGCTTGTAGTTCACAAGCTACAATCTTACATACTTTAAATTTTTGAGGCTAAAAAATGCCTCATAAGTTGTTATAAAAATTTATGTTATGTATGTATTTGGGATTTGGAAGGTTAAAAATGCCTTTGGAATTGCTAGATTTGGGCTTTTCATGGGTTTTATGTTGGTCAAACCAAAAAATACATTGGAACCACCTACAACTAGTGTAGTAATTGTTGGACTTTAATTTTCATAGCAAGGCCAATATGGGTTTCATGGAAGCCAATGTATCTTTTCAAGGACATCATAGTTTTGGTGAAGGTAGTGTTATTTTCAAGGATAACTTACTTTTTATAGCAGCCAATGTATTTTTGATGGCCTTTGTGCATCAAACTTACCATAAATCAAAAAATAATCTAGAATGGATGGTCTACCACACCTACAAATTACATCAATATGTGAGAAATCATGGTAGAAATTTGCAGCTCCAAATCAGCTCCATATGGCTTATAGAAACAAAATTTGAACACACTGAATAAACTTTTGGCATTTTAATCTGTTGGTACTTTTGAAACTTTTTGGTAAATTGAAAATTGACTAAGCATTAGAGACTCTTAGAGTAATTACATAGCAATGAAAAATTCAAGCAACCATTACACCATTCATTCAATTAGAGCAATAGCTCCAAGTCCGAGAACTAGTAAGGAGTTTCAAAAATTGAAGCTTAGCACCACCTAAATCATGCAACCAATTGCTAAACACAACCTACTAGTATCACTAGACTTCAGGCATCATTAAAAAACACTCCTTCTACACCTAGACACACACTTGTATTCATTTGAACTCTACTCTATCAACAATTTTATTATTTTAATAAAATTTACAGTTCATTTGTCTATGCAAGTTTATTTCAAGTTAATTCTCATGCTTTCTTTTGGGTTATATCTACATTTTCTATTTAATTTAATTACATCCATTTATACTTTCTAAGTTCCTAGGTGATTGGCTAGACTATCCAAGGCACCTTGGATCCTCTTTCTTGGAGGTCCTTGAGATTTGAAGTTAAACTATTCACCATGGATTTTTGGTTTTCGAGCACTAAATTTTTCTAGTACAAAACCAATGATAACAAGAAAAACATTATTATAAGAAAATTCAACACAACATAGAAAATTTTTCCACCAATTGGGCTATCCATTAGATATACATCTTAAAATGTTCAAAAAGGATTTATTAATCACATCCATTTAGTCATCATATTGTTGATGATATGCACAAGAAAAATTCAACCTTGTCCCTAAAAGCTTTCAAAGAAACCTCGAAAAATAACTAGTGAATTTGAATTCTCCACCACTAACAATATTCAATGAAATACCATGGAACTTTACAACATGCTAAAAAAATAAAGTTTCCACATAAGAAGCATAACTCATATTTTTTCATGGAATGAAGTGTACCATCTTGGAGAACCTGTCAACTACAATAGAAATAGCATCATTCACACTCTTGGGTTTTGAAATATCACTCACAAAATCCATTGACACACATTTCCATATCCCTTTAGAAATTGGAAAAGATATGTAATGTCCATCCACTTCTTTGTTTCTATTGAATTTTTGACATGTCAAATAATATCTCAAAAAGTTTGAAACTTTAGTTATCATACTTGGCTAAAAATAGTTCATATTCAAAAGCTTCAATATTTTATCATTGCCCATGTGACCTGCCATGCCACTATGATGCTTTTCAAATTTTTTTTTCTCAAATCACAATTAGGAATACATGCCTTTCCATTTTTAAATAATAGTTTATTTTGAGTATGGTAGTCCCTCCATTGGTCTATCCTACTCAATAATGATTCCTTGAGGCTTTCCCAAACTTTCCTAAAATATGTATATTGCTCATATAAATTAGCAAAAGCTTCCATACCTTCCATATGTGGCATGCTGAAATTCATCATATGCATCATAGATAATGCATCAATGACCACATTAGTTGTTCTACTTATGTGCTTCAATATAAAATTGAACTCTTGATACTATGCAACCCACTTCATGTGCTTTTCACTCACCTTCATTTGAAAATTTAGAAATCAATGTTTGTTATGGTCCATCATAAAGGTGAACTCTTGGGAAACATGTAATGTCTCTAGTACTTGATTCCTAGAAGAATAGTATATAACTCCTTTGCATATATGCTATATTTTTTCCTTAAATCATTTAATGTTTTAGAAAAGAAAGCAAAAATTCTATCATCTTATGAAATTATCCTACTAATGGAAAGTTCACTTGCAATCACCTCCATCTAAAAAAGATTTTAAAAATTTGGATCCACAAGCACTGATTCACTTATTATTTTTTCTTTCAACATGTTCAAGCTCCTTTGGGTTTCATCATCTGACTAAAATCTTTGTTTTTCTTAAATAATGTAAACATAGTCCAAGAAATATCATTGAAAGTATTTATGATTGTTTAATAAAAACCTTATAAGCTAGTGAATGATCTTATCTTCCTAACATTCTTAAGAATTAGGGAATTTCTAATAGCCCTCACCTTGGTAGCTTCCATTTGAATTTGGTTTTTAGAAACCACATTTTCTAAATATATGATTGTCCTCTTGAAGAAATGGCTTTTCTATACATTGATCACAAATTGTGCCTCCAATTTTAGACACACTCTCTTGATGTGATCTAAGTGCTTCTCCTTATTAGAATTGCATACTAAAATATCATTAAGAAAGATAATACAACACTTATGCATCAATCCCATCAATGTAGTAGGTATGTTCATTAGCCCAAATGGCATCACCAACCACTTAAACAAGTTGTCCAATGTTTGTAAAGTTATCTTCCATTCATCACTAAGCTTGATTAAAATTTGATGGCAACCACTCTTCATAGTTATTTTGATAAAAACCTCCACATTTGCAAGGACATCAAGAATCCTTGGAATAGGAAACTTGTGCCTTCCTATTATCCTATTCACTACCCTATAATCAAGGTACATTCTCCATTTAACACTATTCTTGTTTGGCATAAGCATTACTAGAATTGCATAATGTGAAATGGATTTCTTTAGGAAGCCATTTACAAGTAATTTCGTTACTTGAATTTGCAATTTTTCTTTTTGACTTGGTGTCATTAGGTATGCTTTCTCATTTGGAATGGTAGTTCTAGAAATGAAATCAATTGACTGTTGTACATTCCTCATTGCTAGAAATTCTTCCAATTCCCCTTTGAATACCTTGGAAAATTGCAACTTTAAGCCATGGACACCTATTGGAAGTTCTATTTGCACATTATCATAGTTAGAAGAAAATTTTGCTATAATAATAAAACCAAAACTAGTTTCATCGATTTCCTTAATGTATTTTCTCTTTTCTAGAAGGATTAAGAAGAGTAAGCTTTACTATCTTAGTTGTTCATCATAGAAATCAAATAATGGATTCCATCAAATTTAGCTACATTCCATATAGTTCTTGCTACATCAAATCAAGCACCATTGTTAAGACTCCAAGATCTAAAAAGAATTACATCAACATAATCTATTAAAATCACATCACATTTTACCATATCATGAAAACTCCCAATTTTAAATTTGAAAACACACTATTCTCTTACCTCTTGGGGAGTAATTCCTAAACAACTAAAATAATAGTTTTCTAGCAAGATTTTCTCCTTTATTTACATTCCTCATGAATGCACAAGAGTTTAATTATAAAATTCCTCATTCTTAGGAGCATTAGGATCACCTATTTAAAGAGCTTGGTTGGATTTCTTCTTCGCCTTCATATTTTACACATCCTTGTTCTTGGATGCCTTGAGAAGAGGACATCTTATTACTTGTATCTTCATTATTCATACTTGAATCACTAAATCTTGAAAGAGTTGCTACCTTAACCCTTGCCTTGTCCTCTTAGCCTTGATCCTTGACTTTGCCCACCTCATCACCATTTTTTGTGTTCTTGTCATGATTTTCATCTTTTTTTTTTTTAGATTTGGACTTGAATTCCTTCTCAAATTTAGATCTCTTATCCTTTTCTTTGGAAGATTTTTTTACCCCTATTCCTAGATTTGCTTAGTTTTTTTTCTACCTTAAGTGTAAAATCATAAGTATCATCAATTGTTTGTGGCTCATAACATGACAACACCTATTGATACCTTATTTTGAGAGCTTTGAGAAAGATTGAAGATTGTTCATACTTCTCCAAGTTCACCTTAGCTTGATTGAATAGTTCACAAAATTTGATATAAAAATCCTTGACATCTTTATTACTATGTCTTAGGAATTTCAACTTTATATTGGTTTATTATCTCTAATTAGATTGTTTAAATTTTATCCTTAACCTATATTTTATCTGATTTCAATCCCCGATAGGTTGTTCATTTTATCTTTTATAAGCTTGGGATTCTTTTTCCCACCATGTTAAAATCATATCTTCTAATCTTGATTTTGCAATATGCACCCTTAATTGATTTGGTACCTCTTCTAACTTAAAGTACTTGCCAAGCATCTTTAGTCAACTTGAAAAATCATTGGTTTCATTTACACCATTGAAAGTATTTAGTTTTATATAGAAACGTTTGCCAACATTTCTGAATGTTTTAGCAAGACTTGCTTCATCCTTCTCATCAAGCTTATCATGGAAAGAAGTAGGGATCAATGATGGAGGTTATGAAGCTCTAATATAAGGAATAGGATTCCTTATGATTGGAATCCTTTACTAATGATTTTCAAAACTCATATAGCTATATTTTCAATCCTCATCATTTCCTCCATTTCATTAAGAAAATTCTTTGCCATCTAAACATGAATGCTTATCACCTTTATGAGTCTGAATATGGTTGGAAGCTACATTTTTATCTACCTTGTCACTGATATCATTCAATGGAGAAACCATTAGTTAAAATATATACTTCATGCTCTTCATGTATTTGGTTAGTTCTTGAACTTATTTTTCCTTAGGTGTTAATTGAATTTAATAAGAATTCATAACCAAAATTTCCAAGCAATAATTAAGTTACTGTTATAATACCAATAAATGCTAGAGCAGGTTCACTTCTATTGATTAAACCTTTTAATCCAACTAAATCTAGATATTATGAAACATAATTCAATATGCTAGGAAATGCAAAAACTAACTATCTTGAATTATTGAAAGAGAAGGTTACACAATATCAAATCACTCACAATAATCAATGATGTTGTAGAGCATGAGGCTCTACAATCATACAATGATTATTCTTAATGCAAATCATAATTAAAAGAGAATATCTCCCATAACTTAGTATTGAGATCTCAAAATACAAGTAAGAACATAAGAAGCATGGGTCAAATACACACACTTAACCTTGGGATGCAACCACAATCATGCACTCAATGTACTCTCATGATACTCTTGTCAATCATATCAACTCATGCCCATATCATCATGGTGATGATACAAACATGAAACAACATCAATATTTATTATTAAAACAAGATAAGAAATCTAGAAATCTTTCCTCAAGCTCAACTTGAATATATTTTACTATTTCCATCTTTTTTCCCTCTTATGCAACTATTTTTCAATTTGGAATGACTAACTAAAACTTTTTTATGGTCATATAGGTCATCTTAAGCTTTGAATAGATGTATTTCTACAAAAAACAACTTGTAGGAGAGACATCTTTGATCTATGGGAGATGTCTCTAGAGGATGAGAGATGTCTCTCCATTGGCAAAGATGTTTCCAAGATTGTAGAGATGTCTTAGAAAAGAAAAATTTCAACTACTAGACATCTCAACTTTAACTAAGATGTCTTTCATACTTATTAAATGTCTTCTATGAAGACTTAGCTCTCAACGAAGACATTTCTTGGACCTCCAAGATGTCTTTCTAGATATTGAAACCTAGAAAAATGATTGTAGGGGAAGGAAAGGAGAATTAGTAGAGGTGTACCTAAACCATTATTCATATTACATTATTTGTTGAGATACCATCAATAATCCCTTTCTTTAAAGTAAAAAAGAAATCAAAGTCACAAAGCAAGAGAGTAGTTTGAGTTACTGATATAGGAATCAAGGCAACAAAGACGTAGAGGGGATATTTCCATCGTAGTTTCTTAACAAGCTATTAGATCAAAATTAACTAATGCAATCAAGCTTTTGAGAAGTTCAGAATTAGGGTTATAAGCATGAAGTATGTTGAGAAACTTCTTTTCTCAATGATAAAGAATCTTGTTACAATTGTGCACAATTATGTATTAATGGCCTACAAGGTTTCTAGTGGTAAGGACTTTATAATGGTAAATGAAACCAAACTTCATAGTAAGGATGTATAATTCTAGATTCTAGATAGATAACACTCAATTCAAGATGTCAAATTTTACTCAAAGGAGATGATGTGGAGCAAGTTGTTGAGAATCTTTATGGAGATCATTATGCCAAGTTTCTAAAAGTAGAGATCAATTTCAATAATTACAAAGATTTTTTATTCTTAGAATTAGCTACAAAGAATGAAATATGATCCTTCATATGTTGAGATGTTAAGGCATGCTAGAAGCTACTTGTCTCAAAATAACATTTGTAAACTATTAACTAGAGAAATATCTAAAGAGTTAGAGCCTATTTACCGTAGCATAGAATTTATATTCAAGTTATTTATATTTATTTTTTATTATAAGAAATCTAAGTACACTTATGAGTTATTTATGATATGATTATCTGGTCATATGTTATCTTTTTTATTTATTAAATTACAGTGTATCAACATTCAAGGCTCTACAAAATAGAAAAGTATTTCTTCATCTTAACGATTCTCTCTATAAGAAGTAAAATGAAATATGTACTATGTATCAAAATGGTATTATGTAGCATTATCCCATTATTTCATTAGATAAAAAATTCAAAGAGAATAACCTTAATTTTTTGAGTGTAAATCTTTTCCACCCACTACAAGGTTTGCATTTACATGAAATTGAAAAATGTGCTAGCATGGTAATCAATGGTGATGTGTGCTTTAAGCATCTAAAGAGAAAGGATAAGCCTCATAATTAGTAATAAATAGAAAAATCATTCTTAAACAAAAATGCAACTAGATGAAGCACTCACATTCTTTAAAAACTAGTTCTTGTGCAATATTTTATTGGTAGAGATTCATTAGTTGAATGTTGCATAGATATAACTATGGATTACATTTGTAGTAGGTATTTGAATTGTAATAATTTAACATTTATTAGTTTAAATTCATATAGTAAAATTATGTTTTTAGATATATTTATTTATAAATATGAATCTTATCATAGGTATGTAATTGATTTGTATATGTTCGTGAGTTTACTTGGTAATGTAGAGTTTGCTAAAGGTGAACTAAGGCTTAAGCCTTTGATTCAGTTATTGCTGCATTAGCACAAGAAGTCTCTATATTTAAAGGAGATAATGATCACAATCATTCAAGAAAGTAATGGATTTTTCTATGATAGGAAAAATTTTGAGTTTGTGAACTTGACATATTTAAAATATAAAAAGGAATTCTTCTCCATGGAGAAGTTAGTTATTTACTATTTTATGGATTTTGAAAATATAATTATTAATGATTCTTTCACTTTTCTCAAGAACTTATTTGAATTTTTTGAGAAGATAATAACTATGTCTCTAGGGTAGTTATAAATATTCATATGAAAAAATATTAATTATTTATTGACTTTAAGGACTGTATCTATAATAATATCTTATTTAGATATTGTAAGAGTTATCGTTACAAGAAAAAATATGTATGTTTTGATTTATTATTTCTTCATAATAATAGAAATAGTAGAATTACTAGAGGCATTGGAAGATGATGATTGTGATATTAAGAAAAATAATTCAATTGATGTCAAATCAATTAAAGATATCCTTTCAAATGTTGTTGTTCTAAAAGATGTAGATTACAAATTATGTAAATCAGTTAACTTTTGGAGAAGACTAATCAACTTGATCTTAATAAAGGATGAAATAATTACAAAGGGTGTCTCCTTCAATGTATCATTGTTTTGTTACAATAGCATACTTAGAGCATTACATGCATACAAAGACATCAGTGTTATATCTATGCATGATGATGATCTACATTTTTTCGTATGTTATACAACAACTAAGTAGTTAAATGTAATAGATGAGAAGCCATTTGATGTAAAATATGTTGAAGAACAAGATGAGAATATTTTGGAAATTAAAGATGTATGTAAGGATATAGTTATAAGTTTTAAGGATAGGTCAATTGATAAGATATATGAAGCTATAAAGAAAAAAGTAGATAATTTATTATAATTAATATTTATTAAAAGATAGTAATACATTTATCATAAAAAGAATACTTATGTCTTAGATAGTGATGACAACCAAAATCAATAAGAAGAAACAAAAGGTGTTGATGTTTCAAAATAGGTGAAACTTGTAATTCCTCATTCAAATTTGATTTTGCATTATTTACATAATATTTTTTGAGATTTTTTACTAATTCTTGAAATTCAACATATCATAGACACAAGATCAAAAGATTCATAGCTTTGACAATGAATGTAATGATGATGAAGAAACAAAAAAAAATGAGGACTTGGTAAGTATATTTTTTATTAACATAATTACTATCAAAGAAAACATCCTTATTGAGATAATAAGCTATACTATTGAATTCTACTTTTTTGTTTAGAAAATATCATTTGAATCCCTTGAACAAAGCATAGTAATTAAAGGTTTAGCAACCAAGCATAAAGTAACTCTAGTATAGGCTATTAAATTTAAGCCTCAATAATTAATTAAATAATTATTATAAAGGATTTCATTATCTATGTTTTAGGGAAAAAGTCTACCATCATTGAAGGTTTTAAAAAAAATTAATGTAAAGACATTAAAGAAATAAAAAAAAAAAGCATTGAGAGCACATTTGAAAAATATTTTATATCTTGTAATTTCATATTTATGGATATACTTATTTGTATATATAATTTTGTATAGGTTCATATAGATGAGAGTGAGAGTTCTGTGAAAAGTTCTAATAAACAAAGTATAATTTTGTATTTCATTATATCATATCATTTCAAATTAAGAAAATGATAGAGTTATTAAATGTAATTAGATATTTCATAGAATAATAATATTATGTTAGTTTATTTCTTAATGTTTGTGGTATTAAAATGGTTTGAATACATCTAACATTTGTGCTTTAATTCATGTCAATTAGATAAATTAAAAGAAATACTTGGAAGAGGCAATGAAGTCAAAATATATAATGCAATGTTCTTGCTAGAATACTATAATGATGTATTACATTTTGTGAATGGTGATGCTATTACAAGAAAGGAATTAAAAATTTTAAGATCAAAAAGGAAGAAAATATAGAAGACACAATATTCAGATGCTATTTCAAAAAGATGCAATCAAGCCTAGAATTTAGTTCAACTTAATATTTTTTTGATTGATCATTATTATTTGAATTGTATAGAATATCTAAGGTAGAAGATTAGGATCTCAAATTAAGACAAAGTATCTTGATGTTGATTTAGCAAGGAGGCATTACAATTAACAACTATTGAAAATTTAATTTTATGAGTAAATATCAAGATTGGAAGAATAATGTTTCATTATGTGCTTATTATTTTTGATTTATGGGCAAGTATAATATTAATCATGGATCCTCTTTATAGTAATATTAAGTGTAATGAGAAAATTGATATTATTTAGAAATACATTGAGGAGAAGGATATTATTTAGAATAGAGAAGGTTAATTTTATTAAGAACTATGGAGACAATTATTTTAAATAAATATACCATGATAGTGAAATTGATATGATTGTGAATTTATGTCTTGATTTATGTAATAAACATTATAAGTAGAAGGAAAATATCATTTAAGGCATCATATTACCAATGTATAGATGGATAATCCTATGCAATATATTAAATCTCTCTGATTAGTATATAAGATGATTATAATGTTCAATAACTATATTTAATTCGATATTGTTATTTCCAATTCAACAAGTTGATTATTCATATTAATGGTTTTTTGATATTTATGTATTTTCATGTTTATTATGATAGATTTTATAATTTCTTATATGCATTATCAATATATTGATATTTAAAAATTAGTTTTGATATGCCTTAACTTGAAATAATGATAAGATTTGTTGATGCATATATTGTGAATACTTGTAGATATAAATGAGAAAATAGAAAGAAGAAAAAAGTCATGTTAGATTAAAAAAGGGTACTTGTGAGTGATGTATATTTTTCAAATGCAAAAAAACTGAAGATGTTCATAGGAAAATATGACATCATGTTGGGGTAAAAGTACTACTATATTTAATGTGGTGTGCATGAGTTCCTTACTTAATTGAAGAAGAAAGAATTCAAATATGCATTCTAGTCATTAGATTAGATGGCTAATATAGAAGAATAACAAATTATCTTATCAAATATCTTGAAGTAAAATCTAAATTCACTTGTTATCGGACACAATGTCAAAAACTTTACAATAAAGGGACTATGCTTCCAATTTTTTAGAAGCCTTTATAATGCTTTTTTGAAATGTATGGAAATTGATATGGATGAGAGGATGTCAATATAGTTGATGACATAAGTCATAAAATTCTTGATGAGAATAAAAAGAACTTCATTTAGCTTAGAAACTATGATCCAAGTAATTCTATAGATGATTACATTCTTAGGAAATTACTACCATCTATTGTAAATCCCATTAGTGATCAATTCACCATTGAGGAAATATTAAGTTCCAATAAAAAAATTGTAAATATTATTCAATAATTTTATTTTGAAATAAGATGTAAAATAACTTACCTTCTAAAGAAGTTATTTATGATTTCATTGTTATTAATATCATTTATAGTTAATTTACCATTACAAAACTTTTAGCATTCAATGAATATCTTTATATTTATGATAAATATCATTATATAGAGAGTTAGTATTTTTTTAGCGGGTTAAATTATTAAATTAATTAGTATGTTAAATAAACTTATGCATGAGCATAATATAATCCTTGATTCAACAAAAATTTAGTTAGTTGTTCATGATGCTAAAGTAGTTGATAATTAAATCATAATAGAAGAATAAACAATTAACTATAAGATTTTGTTTACTAATTTGAGCTAGAAAGATAAATGAGGTTCATTATATCATAATAGAAAATACCAAACCTAAGATTATAAAAACTAATTTTTAGAATAAAATAGAAATGTTAGGTATACAATGAATTTAATAGAATGACTTTTACTATAATTCAGAAGTTTGGAATGAAAATATTCCAAATATAACAAAAACCTTCCTTGTAGCAATGGAAAAATTTGATGTTGGAAATCAAATCAATCCATGCAGAATAGTTTTACCTCAAGATCTATAGGTCTCAAAAAGGATCTACGGTATCTAAGGTGGCCTTGTTGAGCACCTAAGGACTTACTAGTTTATTACTAAAATAAATGAGTAAAAACAAATGAAAAACAAGTGTATAGTAAATCCAACACTAGAAAAATAAAAATAAAATATGTGAAAAAATAACTACAAAATATGTATAAATATTTTGTAAAAATATTTTTGAAATATAAGTGTAGATTAAAAAGCCTTTATAGAATACAAGGATCATGAGATCTATTTGAAATGACCATATGAGATCTGGTGCAAGTAGGCAAAGTGTGTTTTGAAATTGATCTACACACATATATCTTGATCGATCTAATCTTAGAAAAGTGTTGGAATATGTTTTCTCTTCTTATAGGATTAAATGCTAGGAAAGTTTCAATTTTTCCCCAAAAAGATCCTAAAAATGATGTCGATTCTTGTTTAAATAGACTACAATTTTCTGTTTCTTTGTTGATTAGACTCTAACAAGATTCTTGGGTGAATACACAAAATTATTGATGATTTTTATGGCCTAGAACTACATGTTTTTATCACTAGCATTTTTCATTATAGTGAATTTAATCATAGCATTTTTGGTAGCATATTTGATAATTTTAGGCTCAATTACATTGTTTTAGCATAATTCACAACATATTTGACAATTTATGATATGAATTACATATTACAAAGTGAATTTTTTTTTGCTTTTGATAAAATGGGATCAGAAAGTGAATATTTGAATGGAAATTAAGGCATTTGTATTTGCTCTTGAATTTGATCAAAATTACATGAAAAAATTTAGTTATAAATTTTTTCTACTTATGTCATAAATTTTCTTTGAGGTGTTTCATTAGCTTCTCTTTCTTGATGTTTTGAGGATTGAATTGAAATACATTAATAAAAAATGCAAAAAAATTTCATAGATTCATCACCAATGCTTCCCTCTTCACTTGATTTTATAGTTGTTGAATCATGTCAAGGAGTGCTCATGATGATCAAGTAAGGCTAAATGATTGATGATAGTTTGGGATGAGATATTTTTTCTAGATTTCCTATGAAATGATGGCTAAATAGGCTAATGAAGAATTTCAAATGCCCTAACATCATGTTTATGGCATAGTGATTTGCTCATTTGCTGATGATGTCTTCATGCTTCATGCTTATGAGACTAGTTATATATGATGTTTAGCAAAAGTAGTACCTTTTTTTTGGAGCCAATGGTTACTTTACTTTAGGTTACTTTGGCCTCTTGGATTTTTTGGCTTTTCTCCCCTTTATTTATTTTTTTATGAAAGTGAAGCATTTTTTGGGTTTCAATGCCAAGGCCAAACCTTTGTTGTCTAACTAAATGAAGGATCTGGAGATTCAACAAACTTGATTGAAGAAGCATGTTGCAAAAGATTTCATAGGGTCATGATGTATTAATGTTAAACATAGGTTTTATAATTAGCAAGGGTAAATAAGGCTAAATTTGATGAACGACAATGGTGATAAAAGGATAGTAGAATGATATGAGGAAACCACTATTAGCATTGTCAAACAAGCTAGTCAAATAACATGTCTTAAGGTTACATGGTTACTGCTGTGATGAGTCACACCTTTGCAATGACTCTAGGCTTATCTTGCAAACAAAACTTGGAGAGAACAAGAAAACAAGTTAAAGAAACTAGAGATTACATGTGGTCACATAAGATAATAAGAAAACATTAGTCATAATGAGCCCCAATTGGTAGAACTTGAGAACTCTATATCTTGCTTTGCATATTTATATAAAACTTGTAGTGTTTTTAGACCAAGAATAAAAGATGTCATGGAAGCTCACTTGTCAAAGGTTACAAGGGCTATAAATACTAAGTATTCATTCAAGTTTGCAAACAAAGGCCAACGATACTAAAAGAAAACATGTTAATGTTAGATGTAAAAAGGAGCATGTGAAGGCTTTAAGACTGCCTTGTACAAACTAAGGTTTTAGTGAGGAGATTATTTTTCGATGTTTTCTCCCCACCATCATGGATTATAATGGAAATCTCAATCAAAGAATCCTCTATGATGTTTTCAGCCTCAAGGTCAAGAGTAGTTAGGTCATTCTAGGGTATTAAGGCTATATGATCAAAAGGCTTCTAGGATCAAGGTTTAAATGTCCAAGGTCGATTGAACAATTGACATCACTAGAAGGATCTTCTAAGGCTAAAATGCAAGCCAAATTGTTATTATATCTCTCTAGCTAAAATCTACATGTCAACATAAGCACATCAAGTGATATTTACATGTTATACTTGTTAAAAAAAGTTTAAGATAATGAAAAATAATGTAATAATAAAGCACAATAAAGTAAGATAACATTAAAATAAAGTAAAATAAGGCAAAATAAGGTAACAACAAGGTATATTAAGGTAGAGGAGGGTAGAATAAGGTCCAACGGATGTTAGAATAATGTATAATAAGGTCAAGCAAGGTTAAACAAGATCAAAAAAGATGAAAGTAAGGTAAAACCAAGGAAAAATAATGCAAGATAAGGTAAAATAAGATAAAATAAGGTCAAAATAAGGCTAAATAAGGTTAAAAGCTATATTAATTTTTTATCTAGGTCATCTTAAGGCCAAAAAAGAAAAAAATTGAATAAAAAGTTCAAAAATTAATAAAATAAGGATATTTTAATGTCAAAATTAGTTAAACTAACCAAATGCTACCTATTGCTAGCATATTTGAATTAGTGTGGTAGTGTGTAATACCAACGTATTTGACCTAGTATGAGCAATGTATAAACCTTGGATCCTAGTTTCAAAGCATAGTTATGTTAATTTCATTATCCTAGCATATTTAACCTTGGGTATCTTGGATCTAGAGTTGGTGGGATCCACCTATCAGTGTATGGACTATGAATTCAGGCTTGCTAGCATGTTTGAGTTAATTTCATTTTCAATTTCATTAGTACAATATTTTTGACTCTTTATGCTTTTTCCTAGGATTTTTGGGACCCACTTGTCAATGTACTAGAGTATGATAGGCAGAGTTTAAGGCTATTGGAAGTCAATTTTACACCAACATGTAGTTTATTTTTTATTTTTATTTTTATTTCATGCCCATACTATATTTAGGTCAATTTAATTTTTTAATGCCTACAATGTATTTAGGTCAATTTCATTTTTTATTTTAAGCCCACAATATATGTAGGCTAATTTCATTTTTTATTTCATTCTCACAGCTTATTTGACCTATTTCATTCTTAATTTCATTTCTATAGCTTATTTGAGGCATGTTGGGATTATAACATTTCATCCACACAATGTATTTAAGCAAAATTGATTTTCTAGATATCTTATGATTAGTGTGTGAAAGAAAACTTGGGAACTTTAGGCTTGTATTAATGATAGTCAAAGGTAGAACACATGAAATCTAGCAACCAGGGTAGGTAAGAATGGATCGACTAGTAGGAATGTAGGCAAGGAGGAGGTAGAGGAGGTTGAGAGGATTGTTCTATCCAAGCTTTCAAATCCATTTTTAAGAGAAGGATCCTGATATGATGACATACAAGTACCCATTTTGTCTACATTTTTCTATTGTTTCTTGGCCTGATCTACCAATGTTCTAGGTTTACCTAGGTCTATGTATGGAAAAATTTTGGCTTTTGACTATATAGAATCAGGGTTTTATGTTCTTTGATAGTCATAGGAATGGAATTTAGTTTTTTTTTTTGGAATTTTTTGATAAATACTTGGATTTTTTTCCAAGCCACATGTGCAATGTTTTGGCCTATTCTGGTTATTTTCTAGCATTTATGGTTTTTTCTTGGTCACATTGATAGCGTTGATGACATTTTGCTCACTCATGATCAATGTTCTTGATCTTTGGGAATGGTGAATGCAACAAAGTAGGGTTTTAGTTCATGAATGTATTTTAAAGGGGTTTTCCAAGGTTTTTTTCTAGGTTTCGTTGTGTCAAATTAAGATTTTGTGGTAGAAAAGTAGGGTTTTGTTTTGTGGAAATTTGCCAAAATTGGCAACATTTTGGGTATTTTCCATGTTTAGAACAATTTTTTTAATTTTTAGTCACTAGATTGCTACATTTCTAGGTGTTTTATGTTTAAATTACCATGAATTAGGGATGCTTGAATTACCATGAATTAAGGTTTTTAGATCAAATTTTGGTGAATTTTTGGATTTTTCTACATCCGTATGTGCATCATTTTTGATAATTTTGACCAAATTGACAATCTTTGCAATACTTATGATCAGTAAGTAATTTTTAAAAAATTTTCCTACCTCTAAGACTAGTGTTTATCTCATTTTACTCCCTAAATGCATAGTTTTGGATTTTCTTTTGTCAATTTTAATAGCATTTTGGTGATTGGTGCATGGGATAGGTGTTGTGAAGGTTTCCTCTGGTCCTTACGTTTGTGTATTTGATCCTTGGCTCCACAAGAGTAATGCATTTGACCTTACCTACCTTGGAAGGTAGCATTTTTAGTACTTCTAGATTTTTGTAGGGATGAAATGGTAGCGTATATGCTCCTGAAACCAAGAATCCAAAGTGTTTTTGGTTTCTTCTTTCCTCATTCCTAGTGTTTTCAATCATCCCAATTTTATAAGCTTGTATTTTTTAGCATCTTAATTTCCCCAAGCCTTAGCATGTTTGATTTTGGTTACATGTTTTAACATAAATCCTATTTCATGTCAACTATTTGCTAAAATGTCTATTTATGCTTTGCATGTCAACTATTTGACAAAATAGCTATTTATGTTTTACATAATATCAAAAATTATTTTTCATATCAACTATTTGACAAAATGTCAAATTTTATTTTTTGATGTTAGGTATTTAACAAAATATTAAATCTATTCAAATTTGATTTATGATGGTTTAGTTTTAGTACAAGTGTAATATTATTTTTATTTACAAGCTTACTAATGGTTATGTGTTTTATTATCCATAGGTCCCCACTTAATGACAATGATGGCTCTAATAACATTTTCCTCCTCCTCCCATTGATTAGCTAAGCTAATGATTATGATGGAATTGTTATTTTTGATGTTGCCATGACTACATGGTTGTTATTTTTTATTGGTTATCATGATTTTAGAGACCATGTATTATTTATTATTTGTTACATAGTGTAACTATGGCTACTGTTGTTGGTTATCTAGTTCTACCACTATCACATTTTGGTTTTGGCCTAATGTTGCTCTTGGGTAGTATCTTTTAGTTTTGTCTTTTATATTTTCTATTTATTCTATGTGTTATGTTTTTATGAAAATATAAATAGTAAATATAATCTTTGAGTTAAGGAAAAAATGAAACACAAGAATAAAAAGTAAAGCTAGTAAATAAAATATGATGCAAAAAATAATTGTAAAAGAAGGAATAAACATGCCACTAAAAATTATTAACGATGCTATTAAGTAAATTAGTCAAAATGTATGTACAAGGGGAAGAAAGAAGAGGCTATCAAATTTACTAGGTTTAGGCCTTGGAAAGCCATAGTATCAGTAGTTTTAAGCCTTAGTAGGTTATGTTGTCACTATTGCTAGGCCTTGGCAGGCCAAGGCCTTACTAGGTCTAGGCCATGACATACCATGGTTTACTAGTTTTAGGCCTTGGAAGGTCATGAAATCACTAGTTTTAGGCCTTAGTAGGCCATGGCTACACTCCCCTAATAAACATGAGAACATTTTAAATGAAAATACAAAAGTTATAGGAATTTCAAAACATGGTATAATGCTACAAAAGCAAACAAATAATCATTGATAAAAGAAGGGATGAGGCATTGATTTTAAATTTTTTTGTTTAATCTTTGATAAATCAAGGAACCTATTTTGCATGATTCTAGGTTCACCATTCTTATTATTTAATATGGTAAGCAATAGGTATTCTTGTTTGTCATTTACTGTTGTAGAGTTGGAAATGTTAACATTGGTATTATTGTTGGCCCCAACTTGAATGTTGAGGAGTTCATCTTAAAACTCCACTTTTGATCTTCATTCAATGTTGACATTGTTGATAGATGACAGAGGTATGTTATCCCCATGGATCATGATTTTTCCATTCTCATATGATAAGTGAATCTCCTAGTGTATGGAAGATAGGGTTTCTTGAAGCTTAGCTAACCATGGTCTTCCCAAGATCAAATTAAAATCATGTGTTTTTTCAACTACTAAAGAATTGGTGGATGTGGAAAATTATTCTCTTACAATAAAGTCTAATGAGATAAAACCTTGTATGATTACTCGTAACCCATTGAATGACTTGAGTGTGGATGTAGAGGCTTCTTATATATTTTTAGTTAGGCCTAATTGCTCAATGATGGTAAATGGTATTACATTGGTTATTGTGCCATCATCCTAGTGAACATGATCAATCTTATACTTACCAAAATGTATGGTAATGAGGAGAGGAGAAGATAATACTTCTTGATTTTGTTGATCAATCTTCACTTTGCTACCATGAAAGCTGAGCATGGGTTGATGATTATTTTCTCTAGATAGAGTTTGCTTAATAATAAAGTGAATAGATTCTTTGTTAGTTGGCATGTCTCCACTCATAGCAATAGAGGTCAACATTTAAACTAGCATGTCTCTATGAGCAGGAGAATTCATGACTAGGTCATATAGGTTCAATGATATGTTCTTTTGTTTTAGGAACCTTTTAACTTGTTCCATTATTGTAAGAAAATTCTTTTCTTTGGCATGTAATATTTTGTCTTTGGTAGTTTTGATTTGCTCCATTCTTCTACAACGTTTTGGCTCATGTTTTAATGTGTATTGCTTGGGCCCCTTGCTCATTCTTGGTTTATGATTCTCTCTTGGTTGACTAGTTGATGCATTTTGAGCAATGAAGTTCATAGTTAGAGCTAATATTAGTGTAAGATTTCGTTAGTCAAGTTGCTTATTATATGGCCTAGAGATAGGTTGTTTTTGTCACTATTATGTTGTGATTTCTTGTTAATTGATAATGACAATGTTTATTTATTAGCCATAATGGATGAGAATTAGTCACGATCTATCGTAGGTTTGCTTGTGGATTGTAGAGGTACCCTAATAACAAATGGTTTCCTAGATTTATAGGAGTTGCTAATGCCTTGTTTGGGTTGTGTTGTTGTTTCCACCGAAGATGAAACACATATCACAAAAGGTTAGTTAGGGGATATGGGTGGTGGTACTTGTATGATGAAGGGTATTCTAGGCTTTGGATTCTGAGGTCAAGGTGGTACCTTGATGACAAACAATTCTCTAAAAGGAATAGATTGGGTAGATGTTGTAAAAAAGCTTATGATAGTGGGTTCATTATTGGCATTTGGAGAATTGGGTTCATTTAGCATCATCTCTTCATGATCGATCATCTTTTTAAGACCATCCCCTTTAGGACTAAGAAGAAATAATTATCATAACTAGCTAGCTAATGATAATGGTAAAAAATAGCAAGCTTGAAGTATTTTAGTACTTTTGGATCATCTTTGGTTGTGACCATTAGGTCTCTAGCTATCTTAGAAAGATGATCATGTCTATTACAAGCTTCCTCAAATAGTTGCTTATGTTAAATATAGTTATCTTTAAGCAACTATTCTAGAATCTTAGAAGGATTCATAGGCAACTTAGCATATGTAGACCTATCCTTACACTCAAAATTTGATCTTGGCTAGTTGGAAGTATATGACATAGATGGTTGCAATAGGTTAGAGGATATGTTGTGTGGTGGAGACTTTCATCCTTTTATTTATTTTGAGTCTTTTGCCACTATGGTCATGGTTGCTTGTTCTAGCTTATTCTTATTCCTATACCTCCTTATGTATTAATGTTTGTAGGCCATATAGGCCAAATAATTGCTAGCTTAAATGAGCTCCTTAATGTTCTTAGTTTTTTAAAAGGCTTAGCTCAATGATCAGGATTTTAAGTAATAAAGTTTTGACTTGATGAAATCATTGACTACTCCCTTGAAAAGGGCTAACAAATGGATCTTAGAAATGGGCTCTAGAATCTCATTAAGTGTTGCATTCCATCTTTGAATAAATATTTAAACTACTTCAAGTGACCCCTACTTCATTTTCATGAGTTGGATCAAAGTTGTATTAGACTTTAGGTTGTATTTAAATTTGTCTACAAATTGGGTTATCAACACATCTAGGGAGGAGATAGAACCTCTAGCTAAGGTTTGGTACTAGTCGAGGATCTTTCTTATCAAGAACATAGGACAGATAAGGAGCCCTATGTGAGTTCATGCTTGTAATAAGAGGCATTCAAAGTGAAAGATGATAAGATGTGCATTTGGATCACCTTTGTCATTGTACTTAGGGAACTATGGGATGGGGATACTTGTAGGTAATGTTGTTTTCATAACGGCTTGGCTAATGGGACCATCTTAGTAAAGGTTCACGACTTTTACTACTTGGATGGTACTAGCCTTAAGTTTTTGTAGATATTTAGTAAGATTATAGATCATTTAAAAGGATTGATCTAGCCCTTGTAATACTCTTGAAGGTTGTACTAATTTTTGAATGACTAGAGGTGTGACTATTGTTGTGGGAGGGTTAAACATGGAAAATGAAGTTAGCACAAGAATATGAAGAACAAAGTTTGTATTAGGTATAAATAGGTTACAAGACACATGTGGTATTTGAGATCACATAGAATGATAATCTAAAATTATAAATGGTTGTGACATGGATGAAATTAGTGGAAGTTGTGACACTATAGTAAAAGGTGCTAAGGTAAAAATAGATGTGAACAAAGAAGCAAGTTGAGAACTTGGATTTGTAGAGGTCACATGGAGAGTCTTGTTTATTATAGAAATGGAAGGTATAGTGATGAGACACGATATGCATAAGCCGCAATATTGCATCCCATGCGATATCACGTACGCGATATTGCGTCATCCCCTGCGATGTCGCGTACGCGATATCATGGTCTGTCGTCAAATCTATAAATAAGAGGTGGCACTTCTCTTATTTCCCATCCTGGTCTAGAGGTAGGGAAAATTTGGCAGTTTGATCACTCCAGAGATAGATTATTTTCCAAGTGCCTGCAGTAGGAGTCCTAGAGTGAACGAATCTTTATTCGACCAACATTGTACCTGAACATAAGTTGTGTACGATATTAAAGACAAACTTGATTGGATAAACCTTGTAGTGCATGGAATAGGATTTTATTTAATTTCTATTTATTGCTTTCCTAGAGTGCGGTATGAGTACGACTTGATTATGAGCATTTAAGGATGTGTACGGTTAGTCAAGGAATCGGCTGCTCATCACATGCGGTATGAGTATGGCTTGATTACGAGCATCTCATGTGACTACTTGGTAACCCAGTGGCATATCTAGGATCTATGGTTGGTAATCCCATTGGTAGTTGTGCATGGCAGATGTGTACGGTTAGTCAAGGAATTGGTTGCTCATCGCACTATGGCTAGATAGCTTCCTCAACCCTTTTCTCCTAGTTAGGTGCCTCAATACGACCACTTCGAGCACGTGCGTTACGCGTGGTGATCCTAGTAACAATTAGCGTTTGGTAGCTACGGTTGCATCAGTTTAGGGTGTGTACGGTAAGTGGGAACGGATGCTGATGCTAGGTAATTTAGACTTAGTGCATTAGTTAGAATTAGCCTTAGTTTCACAACCCTTCTCTTGTAGCATAGAAGACATAAAACATAAAAGACCATAAAAAACATATACCTTGGACTTACTTAACCATACACCATGACAACTACAAGTAAGTCTGGGAAGACAACGAATGATTAACCCCAAGTGTTCCATGGGGCATGTAGGCATTTAGTCTGTGGAGTTCGACTGGATCATGCGTGCTATGCTCATTTCGTATGGTTGAGTGTAGGGGTACCTCGCCACTCATCATTGGCATCGTTGCTGGGGACTAAGTGTTTGTGCATCATATAGAACATAAGGGATATCACTCACATCATTGTGAGCCTTAACAAACCTTCGGGTTAATCAAGATAAAAATTATATAACGGTGAAATTAGCACATCGATAAAAATGCCTTCTTGTCATAAGAGCAACTCACCACCTAAGGACCATACACAAGACAGTTGGCAACATAGAACACATAACCAAGATCAGCCAAGTCCTAAACAATATAAGATGACATATACTCATCTCAATGAGTATATCGCTAATTTTACTTTTATTCTCCATCAGGACAAACAGTTGCGCTGGAGAGATCAGCAATATAACATAGTGTTACCTCCAGATCGTGCAATCTCTAACATGCTTTTTCGTGCCTTGGCACAGATTGGCATGACAGAACTATTCGCCAAATATGTTGCGGAAGACTTTGACATGAGGGATTATCATCCCACAGAAGCACAACATATGAGGGACTTAAAGCAGGAGAGTTAACATATACTATTGAAGGGCAAGGGCTTGCACGTCCTTAGTGAAACTAGAGATGGTGAACCACTCACAACGGGTTCTATATCAAGAGATGTTCCCCTCCTGAATGATGATGAGGAGGTTGGGTATCAGAACTTATGATCAACGATACATAACCCTAGTTCTGATGCCCGTGAACACCAACTATTCACAAAGGGAACAACAACAAAAGATAAGGACGGGCACTTAGATCGTCATCACGATCGGGGCGAAGCAGCTGAAGAGAAGGTAGGAAGCATCGCCATGGCAATGGTTCTCCTTCTTCTTTTCCTTCTTCTCATCACTCACCTTCTCCTTCCACATCTGGGCATAGCCACCATGAACATAAAGGTAAGGATAAAGGTAAGAAAAATGAAAGACCTCGAAGGGAAAGTCGAGAGAGAGGACAAGGGAAAGGATGTAGGGAGAGTAGGAAACAACGCAGACATCATAGGCATCATGAAAGAGATGATCATGATGAGTCCCTACTCACAACCTGAAGTATGCTTGACATAACAGAGGCAGTTAGGATTCCCACAAGGCATTTAAAAGATAGTCGAATCAAATGTTTAGACATGAACAATATCCCACGATTTGAAGGGGGATACAATGCTGCAGGCATTCCATGATGCCTGTGCCTTGTAGAATATAGAAAATGAGTGGCAAAAACTTATGTTGTTCCCAAGGACACTCACCAAGGAAGTAGAGAGCTGGTATTGGTCCTTAGAACTGGAAACCATCAGGAGGTGGAGTACGATGCTTGAATTGTTCAACGAAAAGTATCAAACATACTCCAGAGTGTTCAATTTGCATAAGCAGATCCAAGGCTAGAAGCAAGGTACTCATGAACCCTTGGATGCTACCATGGCCCACTACTACACATTGTTACATTGTTGCCCAAGCCATGGGTACGCTCAGCAGGATCAACTCCACCACATCGTAGATGGGCTTAGACATGAAACTAGAAGAACCCTTGGGACTTATGCCCAAGGACGATTATCAAAACTTAGAGCCCATGAAGTTCATAGCTTGTTGGAGTAAGTAGCAAATGAAGAAGGTGAGCTATGAAAAAGGGAAAGTGCGGAAGAGTACAACTTTGATCCCTCTCTTCAAAAGAGGGGAGTGAAATTTTGTGATGAAGAGGATGAGTCACTAATTGAAGAGTTGGTGAATAGGAAAACCTTGCCCATTCAAAAAATCACAACAAAATTATCGGCTAAGGTAGATGACGTATGTAGTTCCTTAGACTCTAGACTTGAAAATGTCCTAAAAATTGTAGAAGAGTCTAAGGTAGAACAAAGTAGTGACAAAGGTAAGACAAAGTGGAGAGATTTAGGCCCTGCACATAACAAGGGTAAGGGAAACATCACTACCTCTAATGTGGCTATGGATTCGGATTCAGACGATGATGGTGGATGTGAGATTTGCCATTATGACCATCTTAAGGAATGTTGTCCAATCATCTCACATCTGTAGGAGTCTAGGGTGTATGCACTTAATCCAAGACTTAACCAACAGTAGACACCCCGAAGGTTACCTTATCCCCAAGGTAACCCAAGGCAGTTCCACAAACCCTTAACGTATTATCCAAGTGGAACTCCTCCACAACCCATCGGATAACATCAACAATGGCAATACCCATAGTCATGGGGGATGCCATTTCCAACACATCAATACCCTTACCGGTAGCCTGACCCTTATGGATATTATGTTCAGTAGCCAATTTCTCCAAGTGACTCTATGAGTCACAAAACTCCCTGTCGTCACTACCAAGTTCAGGAGTACTTTAGAAGGACTCCTTCTCCTCTGGGAGACACTCCATACCCACACCATCCTCCTAATCCATCCGCACCTCTTCCACTAGTAGTAGTTCCCATAACACCTCCTACCCCAACAATGCAAGGGGAACTTCCTCCTCAACCATAGCAATGTCACACTGCGAGAGCTATAAATATTCAACTTGCTATTGGTTCTGACCACTGTAAAAAGAGAAGATCCTTCTTCATAACCAAAAGCCCAGACAAACTCTCACAACAACAAGCGGTTGAGTCCACAACCACTCCTCCACCATCTAACACTTCAGAGCACCCTTCAGTTCCATAGAGCTTAACACATATGGTTATGTTAACCCATACCTTAACTGACTGCATTAAGGTAGGCCACCTTCCTAGGAAACTAACTGACCCTAGGAGTCCCTTAATATATTTACAGATCACCGGAAATGAACCACATAGGGCTCTTCTTGACTCAGGTTCATGAGTCAAATTAATATCACGAGAGATGTATCATGCCTAGGACCTGCCCCAACTTAAGAAGAGCAACATCCAACTTGAGTTGGTAGACCAGTCCATCACCATTCCCTTGGGATTGGTGGAGGACATCATTACCACTATATGTGGTTGGTCTTACCCAGCTGATTTCCTGGTGATTGAAGTGAACAACAACGAAGGGGACTTCCCACTTATAATGGGAAGGGCATGGCTTAGTACAGTAGATGCATGCCTTAGGATCCATGATCTTTCCTTGGAAATCTCTAAGATAAACATTTGTGGAAAGATCAAGAAGAGGAAAGTTCCATGCATCACATACAGTGATTCATCGGGTGATGACATGGAGGAAATGCCTCCATGTAACAGGTGTGCCCTTGAAACTTTGCAATAAAGATTCCTATATGTAGCAAACACATAACTAGTAGTAGACATCCCGTGGTTGACAGCTACTAGAAGGAGCAGAAAAATATGCATGGAACGAACTGAGGAAACCCATGCCAACAACGAAGGCATAGACACATTGAAATATGAGCATCGCCAACTTCCATCCCTCAATCTAAGATCATTAATTAGGAGAAGTTGGACACTTTTAAGAAATTCAAATAGGTGCTCATTATTTCAAATATCTCCCTTACAACTCAATCATGGGGGAGATGGCCACTTATGCTAACCATATGGGGCCCTCAGTTCTTTTTTGATTTTTGTTTTGCACATTTTTTATTTTACATGTTTTTGTTTTACACAGTTTTGTTTTACAAATTTTTTTAACTTTTCTAAGTTTTTGTTTTACAAATTTTTTTAACTTTTCTAGTTTTTGTTTTACATCATCATTATACCTTTCCATTTTTTGTATGTGTATGTGTGTTCCACCATGTAAGTTTGTCACCCAATAAGTCTTCGGACTGATGGTATGAACTATTTTCATATTGATTGCTAATGTTTGGTTTTTACCTTTAAGTCACAATTTTGATACTAAGGTATGTTTCTTCTGATATGGTAGGCAATGAGACCACTTCATCCATTCATCCACCAGTTTCTATGGTCTCTCTCAGCTTGGAAATGTATAGTCCCCTTCTTAATAAGAACTTAAACGAATTGGTGATTGGGCATTTCTCAAACTAAGAAAGGACTCAAGGATTGAAAAGGGTGTGACTTCAAGGGAACTTGATGCTTTTGTGTTGGTCATTCTCTTAGGTGCTTGGATGTTTTCTTCTTTAGTTTTCTTGCTATTCCGATGTTACCCAACTATCGGAGGCTGAGACAATAAAAATAAAAAGTCTTTGCATGGTGTGGTTCTCACGCATAAAAACACAAAACACAAAAAAAAAAGAGAAAAAGAAGAAAGTGAGAATTCAAAGCACACCCATTAGATGAATAAACTTAGGCTACAAGCACTGGTTATGGAACTAAAAATGTTCCCTCTAACTAAGGCCCTTCTCGCTTCCCATTCTCTCCTTTGTTTCATCGTAATGGTGATAACTCTTGGAGAAGGTATTCTTGTTATCCAAGTGGATGGTTTAGCCGAATGCATTGATGCGAAGTCACTAGATGTGGTTGGTTTGAGGCCGGAGTTGGAATGAGACTTGCCAAGTTACATTAATCATAAAACACATAAGGGGCTATACACCACCTTGTTCTTGGGATTCCATTCCATTTTCTTCTCTCCATCCTTCTCTCAATTGTTCACCTCATTGCTGGTTGTATCATCAGTGTATATATTTTGGTCGATGCATTGTTTTCTTCTTAATAAATGCTTGTGGTTAAGACTTTAACTCTTGTTCCAAATAACATTCCCAGAGCCCACGAACTCTTTGAATGTGGGCTTGTCAGGGCATTAAGTGCATAAGCCTGCTTTGGGGAGGACCCACTGACATTTCTATTTGGAGCATCCATTAAATTCTTTTTCCTAACATTTTTGCAATTAATTTTATTTTGTTTATTACCATCTTGACATCCATTTCACTGTTGTTTTCAGTTGTCCTTTTTTATCTATTTTTCTTGACTAATCATCAGGCCCCATATTTTTATCGAAAAATTAGTCATGGGGGTATGGGGCCTGATTTTTTCGATTTTTCTCTTAGCCCCGAAATTTTTGATTTTTGATTTTCTTCCTAACCCCTACACTTTCGATAGTCATCATCAATATATTCCCAGATCCGTATTAGCCATACCAAAACCTAGCCAATGAACTTTCACCATAGCAAGGTATCAATTACATGATGATTCATTTACCCTTGCTAATATAATATTGTGTTGTATGTGCAGATGGCAATCATACAAACAACGGATTGGATCTGAAGTAAACACTTGGAATGGAGTCATGTTGGAAGCAGTGATGTAAGGAGAAAGATCGATGAAGCGCTTATGGATGGACAATGAAGGCGCAATCTTGGAGTTGGTAGCAGCAACACTTCTTTCTCTCTCTCTTTCTCAACTGCCAACAAAGGCTTGATGTCATTGTAATAAGGTGTTCACCCTTGTTGTCAGGAACACTAGTTTTTTCAAGTCTTGTAATGATGATCCGTTCACATGTCATCTCATTAGTTCCATTCCCCTCAATAATTCCATACCTTCATGATATTATTGTAAGGAACTCGAGAATGAGTTTTCATTCAGTCATGGGGGTATGATGAGACGCGATATGCACAAGCCGCGATATCACGTACGTGATATCACGTCGTCCCCTACGATGTTACGTACATGATATCATGGTCCGCTGCCAAATCTATAAATAAGAGGTGACACTCCCCTTATTTCCCATCTTGGTCTAGAAGTAGGGAAACTCTGGCAGTTTGATCACTCCAGAGATAGATTATTTTCCATGTGCCCGTAGTAGGAGTCCTAGAGTGAACGGATCTTTATTCAAGCAACATTGTACCTGAACACAAGTTGTGTACAACAATAAATATGAACTTAATTTGATAAACCTTGCAGTGCATGGAATAGGATTTTATTTAATTGCTATTTATTTCTTTCCTAGAATGCGTTATGAGTATGACTTGATTATGAGAATCTAAGGATGTGTACGGTTAGTTAAGGAATTGGCTGCTCATCGCATGCAGTATGAGTACGACTTGATTACGAGCATCTCGTGTGACTACTTGGTAACCCAGTGGCATATCCAAGATCTATGCTTGGTAATCCCAGTGGTAGTCATGCACGGTAGATGTGTATGGTTAGTCAAGGAATCAGCTGCTCATCGCACTTAGGCTAGATATCTTCCTCAACCCTTTCCTCCTAGTTAGGTGCCTCAGTATGACCACTTTGAGCACGTGCATTACACGTGGTGATCCTAGTGACGATTAGCATTTGGTAGCCATGGTTGCATCGATTTAGGGTGTGTATGGTAAGTGGGAACGAATGCTGATGCTAGGTAATTTAGACTTAGTGCATTAGTTAGAGTTAGCCTTAGTTTCTCAACCCTTCTGTTGTAGCATAGAAGACATAAAACATAAAAGACCATAAAAATCATATACCTCGGACTTACTTAACCATACATCATGACAACTACAAGTAAGTCTAGGAAGACAACAAATGATTAACCCCAAGTGTTCCATGGGGCGTGTAGGCATTTAGTCTGCAGAGTTCGATCGGATTGCGCATGCTACGCTCATTTTGTATGGTTGAGTGTAGGGGTACCTCCACTCATCACATAGAATTGAACAAGAACACTTTAGAAAAAAATCACTATAGTGGATATCCTAGGTGGGTGTTTGTTTCATAATAAGCCTCAAAATCACGTTGGTGCTCTTGTTCCAAGTCTATACTAGCTTCTTCACTTACTTTGACCTCGTCATCAACATTTTCAAGTTATGCTAATATGTTAACATATAGTTCTGATAGCTCAATGTGGTCATATGGGGATGAGATAAATTCTTTTTTGTTCTTGTGAATGATCTCAAACTAAGTGTTTGAAATCTATTTTCTAATGTAGGACACATAAAACAACTTGTATCTTTGCACAAATAAAGTTGTAATAATTCTTCTTTATGTTCATACATGGGGGATTTTTGGTAGACATGTCTAAGGCTTTGATGATGTTTAACAATAGCTAGGTCTCTAGGATTGTAGTTGCGAATGGAGTTTTAATTTAAGGACATGTTGACAATGTCCTTAGATAATATCTTAGACAAGAAAGACATAAAATAGTGTAGATCCATGGTATTGGTACATGTAGCGTAAATATTGCAACTATGTCAATTTGGCACAATGTGCAATATAGTTACTATTACAATGTAAAAACTTCAACTGCAAAAATGAAGCTATAATTATGATTGTAATTCTAAATTCAAAAATAGTGCAAAAAATACAATAGCATAAATGGAACTGCAACTATAACTATAACTATAAATATAAAAATTGGAGAATAAGATAATGTAACTAGAAGCACATTGTATTAAATGTAAAATTTTAAACACAATGTTTTTGTGGAAATGTTGGGATAAAAGGTCAAAATGGCTACAACGTATTTATCCTGAGGTATTTAAGGCAAGACTGGAAAAAATTGGAAAATGGCTACAATGTTTTTATCTTAATATATTTGAGGTAATACTAGGAAAAATCGAGAAAATGACTACAACATATTTATCCTAGTGTATTTGAGATAACAGTAGGACAAAATGGAAAAATGGCTACAACATATTTATCCCAGTGTATTTGAGACAACACTAGAAAAAAATGGAAAATGAAGTAGATTTTGAGAATTTGGAAGATCTGAGAACATGTTTATAGGGTTTGACTACATAGGGGATGGTTATGGCTAGGCTAGAAATGCTAGTATAGAAAAACCATAAAAAAGATAGTAAATCTCAAAAGCATTGGTATCACAAATCACTCAAAATTAGCTTCTATTCACTAAATACATGATTGTAAAATGACTAAAATAGGCAAGTAGTATTTACACCTGGGTTTGGTTGAAGAAATTAGGTAGAGGCCCTCCTTCTAGCATTAGAAAACTATAGTGATAGAAAAATTCAATGTTGGAAATCAAATTGATCTATGCAAAACAATTTTACCTCAAGATCCATTGATCTCAAAAAGGATCTAAGGTACCATAGGCAATCTTGTTGATTACCGAAGAGCTTATGAGTCTGTTACTGAGATAAATAAGTAAAAATAGGCAAAAAACAAGCATATAAGAAATTTAACACTAGAAAAATGAAAATAAAAGATGTTGTCAAAACAAATATAAACTTTATATTAATATTTTGTAAAAATATTTTTGAAATAAAAGTGTAGATCAAAAAGCCTTTATAGAATACAAGGATCAAAAGATCTCTTTGAAATAGCTATATGAGCTTCAGTGTAGGTAGGTAGTGTGTGTTCTACAACTAATCTACAGACTTCAATCTAGATTGATCTACTCTAGAAAAGGTGCTACAATAGGTTCTCTCTACTCATAGGAATTAGCATTGGGAAAGTTTCCCTTTTTCCTATCAAAAAGAGGTCTTGAAAGTGATGTCAATTCTTACTTAAATAGGCCACAATTTGTTGTTTCTCTATTGATTAAGCTCTAACAAGATTCTTAGATTATTACACAATGTTTTTGATCATTTTTATGGTTCAAAAATTTAGTGTTTTTGACTATAGTGAATTTTATCACCATGTTTTTGGAAGCATATTTAATAATTACAAGCTTAATTATGTTGTTCTAGTGTAATTCATAGCATATTTGACATTTTATGCCATGAATTATAACAAAGTGAAAATGTTCTAAGATTTTAATAAAATAGGGTTATATAGTGAAATCAATGCATTTGTGTTTTATCTTAAATCCAATCAAAATTACATGATAAAAATTGTCTATAAAGTTTCTCTATTTACATCATGAAGTTTCTTTCAGGTGTTTCATCCCTCATGATTTGTACCACACATCCATAGAGCACTATAGTCTAAATAATTATATGAAAATGATATTTTTGAATTTTCCAAGTCTAAATATTACTATTACTATATTCTTTTTCATTGTAAAGAAAACCTTTTAGCCATGTGTAACTCATTGTAATCTATCACACTTCCACTTATAATTTTGATACTATTCTACTCCTAGATATCTCTAAGATTCCACAGTATCAAGTATTTTATTATTTAACTAGTTCTACATATTAATACTATTTTTTCAACATTTATCTTTAGTTTTGAATCATTACAAAATCCTTGTAGTTGATGCAACATTTATTTTTACCCTATTTCTTAATTTATTATTAGTGCTACATCATTTGAAAGGATTAAGTTACTATTTACAAGTAATCTACTTTAATAACATGCTTTGTAGGTACCTATTCAATATGCTCTTCTAATTTATTAATAAAAATTCCAAACAACATTGGTGAAAGAGGACAACCTTACTTTACTCTTATGTTATCATCAATTGATAAGATTGTATAACTTCTTCATCTTTCAATTCAAAAAATATATTTTAGTATATGTTTTGAATAACATTAAGTAAACTAGAATTAATTTTAAGTTTGATAAGTCTACTACATAATTATTTTCTAACAACAAAGTTAAATGACTTAATAAAATTCACAAAGTAAATAAATATTTTACCTTCTTTGCCTTTTTCTTATCCAATGTAATATTTGAGAGTAATACAATGATCTAGTGCAATACATTTTTTTTAAGAAAAGATCTTATGACATTGTTGTAAATTTTTTAAAAATCTTATAACACTAACATAAATTACTTTCTTATTACAAATATCCTAATTTTTTTCTTAAAAATAATACTTAAGAGTTTTGCAAAAAAGTTTATGATCATGATTAATTTGTAATTATTTAAATATGATTTGTCTCCTTTTTAAAAAAGGCATAATAGCTCTACTAACCATCTACTATCTAATCAAACTATTTTGATGTCCTTCATTAAGCATTTTTCAAGTTTCTCTCCAAACTAACTCTTCATAACATTTTAATAATTTAACATATAATCCTTTTGCATTTATAGCTCTTCCAAAAGTTACTTTCTCAATCATCATGCATAAGTTATAAATTATTTGTAAGCATGTAACTAGTTATGATATTTATCTCATGATGAAATAAATTTTTATAGAACCATTTTATCTATGTAAATGAAATATCATTGCTTGGAGAAACATTATTTATAAAAAGTTTTCAAAAATTTTATGGATCTTTCTTTATCATTTGAATCATATTATTTTGGTACTCTTTTAGAAATTTTCTTTTTTCCTTCTAAACATTTTTTATGATATGAACTTTTAATAGCTAATCTTGATTGTAAATATTCTTTATCAAATCACTTCTTCTTATCCATAAATTGTTTTTACATAGTAACATTTTTTTGTAGCCTCTAGGAATAGCTCTTCTAGTTAATCTTTAAAGCTTTTTATTTTCAAGGAATTGTGTATCATTTTCTAAAAATATTATTTATTGACCATTGTAATAGACCTTCTTATTTTCTAGTATTACCTATAGTTAGAATGCATTTCTTTGATGGAAAACTATAGAAAATTGTATGGAGATTTTATTAATTTACCATCAACTTGAAAGTCAATGATTCCTAGTATATTTTGTGGGGTGGTTAGTAGTAAACCAATATATAAACATAAATTTTTTTCAAATGTAAATCTTGAGCTTGATAGAAATTTTTAAATCCTATTTAAAATAATAAGATCAAGGTCTTATCTCCAATCTAACAAATTCATTCTTGTTTGATTTGTTTCTATATCTTTTGATGTTCTTTCTTATCCAATTCTAATTTAAGCATAATCTTGCATATGTAGCCATCCTTGATTATTCTACTACTCTAAAATATCAATATACTTAGAATTAATTCTTGCATTAAAGTCATCATGCATCATACGTATATACATACATATAAACTTTACTTTTAAATTTAAATTCTACTATATGTTGTTTTGAATAATAAAAAGAGTATTTTTTTAATAAATTGTACTCTAGGTTATTATTTTTTATATCTAGTTTTCTATCATGTGTTTTTACTATGCCTCTAGGTTGGTACATATTAACATACCCCTTAAGATTAAACTTATGACTTGCAAATCAAAAGCTACATACTATACCAAAGTGAGATATGCCTCAGTAACACTTGTTTGTGCATGTATGCATATAAGTCTATGCATGCATGCATGTATATGTACCTATGTATCGATGCACATGTGCACCTTTTAGATTAGAATTACATTTTTGTTATTTACTAAATATATACAACTCTATACATCACTTGGCTTCGTAAAATTCTAAAACCCTTTTCTTTTCCATTATTTATAATGTGTGAGAACCTAAAATAATTGTAATATAGGTACACACTAAGATATATAGTACAATAATAACTTTATAACTCATCATTACCAACTAGACTCTAATCCATGAATTGAGATTTCAAATCAAGAGTCTTTACTATTAGGCTAACACCTCATTCTTGTTCTTCATTATTTATATTATCTATGGATGCCTAATTATGTAGTATGTCTTAATAATTATTAGAGTGGGGAAGAGGATATTGGAACCCTAAAGTAATTGTAATACAGGTACACTCTAAGATATATAATCCAATTAGAACTTTATAACTTAGCATTACCCATCAGAATTAAACCCACAACTTGTAGCTTTTAAATCAAGAGTCTTATCATTAGTCTAATAGTTCACTATTTGTTTAGATTCTAATTTTAAATTTGATTACTAATTAGTTCTAAGTTTAAGTTTAATAATTAGGTTTGACTGCTAATTACATCTAGGTTCAAGTCTTGTCAAATCCAATGTTGCTTATAAATTATTTAATAATTGATACTAGTTTTTAGTAAGTCTTTCTATATTTTTTTTGGAGAAATTATAATTATGTTTTTCATTTTACTTTTATAGCTACTTAGAAGATAAATACTTGATAGCTAGTGATAGGTGGCTCAAGAGGTTAGCTCATTATCTTATTAGATAAGATCTTACTTATTGAAGTTATACATGAGACATCATTATATTCATTTATAATTCTTCTAAAAGTATCATGTTGGTTGTATGACTTAGGGTGTAGCACATTGCTAATCAAGTTTAGGCTAGAAAGGTATTATGTATAGAAAAATAAGAATATACCAATAAAAATAAAATGTAGCTTAAGAAAAATAGTAGATTCTAACAAAAATATGATAGAAAAGATAGTAGGCATCCATAACATGTATGCATAGGAGCAAAAAAGTATAGGACCAGAGAAAAGAGAAATGTAGATATATACAAAATCTAACTTATCCATTAGTAAAAATAATTCAAAGTCCTAGTGCCCAAGCCAAAAATAACAGAAATAGGATACTAGAAAAATAATGGAATAAATATACAAATACATTAAGAATAATATAACATTAAAAAGACATTAGTCTCTAGTAATGATAAATTTGTTATATATAACTAAATAAAACTATCCAATGTTGCACAAATAAAAATCTATGACAAAATTAGCCTTGCATCAAAGATATGCATATAAAAATCTTCCTAGCCAAATAAGTACATTACATGATATAAAAATCCCAACTAAACATTATAGCTTAGAAGAGAGACGTACAACTAGAAACATGATGACTAAACTAGAAATGCATGAAAATAATGTTCTAAGCATGAGTTTCTACATATAGCTCTTCTTTCTCATAACTAAGTGAATCACCTAAAAGGCACAAAAATACAAGAAAAATTAAGATCAAATAGGAAAATCAAAATCTAAATACTACCTTATGGATTTTAGGTTCTAACATTAGACAACTAGATAATTATCACAAGAAATGTGATGAGACGCGATTTGCACTAGGCCGCGATATCGTACATGCGATATCGCATCTTCTCCTGCGATATCGCGTACACGATATCACGTCCCGCCGCCATTTCTATAAATAAGAGGCGGCACTCCCTTCATTTCCCAATCCTGGCTAGTGNATTGACTTTCCTGACAGGCCATTACCAATCATATTTTGGTAATGCAAACTTTGTTCATAATGTTAACGTGTTATGAAAGGTTACATTGTGTTATGAAAGGCTACATTCGTTGCAAAACAGAAATACATTTAGAAAGGTTGCGTAATACGTTTAGAAAGGTTGCGTCCTCATTCCAAAGGTTGTGTCCCATTAAAAACCATAAATATGCCTCATTAGATGAACAGTTTGCATTGGATTGTTGGATTCGGGAGTGCCTACTGAAGCACAATAAATTGGCAATGGGTACGAAATTGAAATTTTTCTTTATTTGGTGCACTAGAAACTTGCTCAGCTTAATATTTCGTGGAATTCTGTTTCCCAAATAATTCTCATTTTCCTAGGAAAGCTATACATTTCATGAATTCTTAATAGTTAATACACAAATATGCGTATGTAGCTGTTCTTCAAATGTGATAGATATAATGAAAACTCTGCGAATAAGATTGTAATTTCAAATCACATTACAGGACAAAAAAAACCATAAAAGAAATATTTTCAACCACTGTAATGAATTTACAAGATTTATAAATTAGAAAAATAGAAAGAAAACCAGAACCCACCATTCAAACTATCAATGAAAGCCTACACCATTGTTCATATCTTCATATTCTTCCTCTGCTACTTCTACTGTCTCCTCCTCTTCCCCTTCAGGATTCTCTTGCTCTTCTTCCTTTTTTCCGCACTTGCTGTTGCTACTATCATGGTATGGCTTGAGCTTCTTCACAAATTATCGGTAATGTGCAAAGAAGGCCCAACTGCATTTGCAGAATCTGTTTGCTGCAACTGCAACACTGGTGCTGAGGGCGTGAAGCTCGATATTGTGCTACATAACCTCTGCAAATGCTTTGGTTTGCTGGACAAGTAACTCTGAGCACAATGCAACTTCCTTAGATAACATGCTATGCATAACAATACTTCTAGTTTCATCTCCAGCAAAAGGGAACCATGAGAAGAACCATTAGACACCATTAAAATTGATTTGCAGAAAATATTATGTCTTTAGATCAGCCAACTACAATGTCTCTCCAAATCCTGAATGTAGGATTTCCA
Source organism: Gnetum montanum (assembly GCA_015680685.1). Taxonomy (NCBI): domain Eukaryota; kingdom Viridiplantae; phylum Streptophyta; class Gnetopsida; order Gnetales; family Gnetaceae; genus Gnetum; species Gnetum montanum. Next base: position 108,645 of record MNCI01028124.1, read on the forward strand.
ACATGTTTCTTGAATTTAATCGGTTCTCAAACCCATAGTGGATCAGCTTACCGCATATAAAAAAGTGAGATATCACATAGTACATTGTTGTTTATATTACATTTTTATTTGTTTGAGCACTGCTTTGGCCTAGGGCCTAGGCACATAATCAGTCCGAAATAGCAATGCCAACTTGTTACTAATTATTTTTATTATAGGGTCCCTATGCTACCGGTGAACATTTAATCTACGATTAATCCTTGTTTTAAAAAAAATTATTTATTATTGCTATTAACTAGGCATTGTAGAAAATAGTAATTAATGTTAAACCTTATCAAGTGTGAAACAACTAATTTTTATTTTTATGATTGGGTTATATTTAAAAACATATTGGGTGCCTTAGTTTTTTTTTTAAAAAACAACTAATTTTTATTTTTAGGTTTGGGTTATATTTAAAAACATATTGGGTGCCTTAGGTTTTTTTAAAAAAATAACTAATTTTTTATTTTTAATTTGGGTTTTATTTAAAATTTAATACAACTCATAATATTATATAAGGATTCTCATTCCTATAAATACAGATCATGCCAGGTGATAGAGAGCATGAGTTAAATTGAGCGAGACAACAATGTCTGAGAGATTGAAGAAGAGAAGCTCGACAATGGGGAGATCCTTTGGAGTTGCAAAGAATGAAACAAGATCGCTTACATCAAAGAACATGTTGAGCAGAAATGTAGCAACAACAGGTGGAAGGAAGTGAGGTTTGTAGATGAAATTTTATTTATTTATAGATGAAATTCATTTAATGTCTAATTTAATAAAGGTAAATATATTAGGTTAGTTTGTATAATAATATTTCATAGAATGGAAAGGATCACAGATAAGGATGAGGAAGAGGTCATGGACATGGACAAGGATAAGGATGAGAACGCATAGATGAACACGAAAATCACTTAGCAGTTATTCCTAATGATGAAAATGTTCATCAGCCTCAATTGCATCAAGAAGTTATTTCACATATAGGATGTGGTTGTGGTTGTGGTCGTGGTCGTGGATTTGGTCAGATGTATTCAAATAATGATGATTTCATGGTCGAAGATGAATTACTTATAAATCCTATAGAGATTGTTACTATAGAATGAAAACGTGCACAAGGGCGTAAAAGACAAGAACGTTTTAGACAACGAAAAAGATAACCAGAAGTGGCAGAAATGTTAGATTTAGTTGCAAGACTTGATCAGGAATAGGCTCANGTTTTAGACAACGAAAAAGATAACCAGAAGTGGCAGAAATGTTAGATTTAGTTGGAAGACTTGATCAGGAATAGGCTCAACCAAGATTGCGAATGGAACATCAACAAATATCTTTTGAACATATGAACAATCAGGTATCTTATCCAAATCTTCATAAGTCAAATACACAAATCATGCATGCAATAACAAGATTTTCAA
>MNCI01028124.1:116838-134445 GCA_015680685.1 Gnetum montanum
GACTAGCATTAGGTAGTAACTGGCTGTAAAACCTTTCCAAATCTTATGGATGAGTTTGTTTCTTAAATTTAGTAGATGCTAGGGCATTCCCTAGGTTTGATGTGCAATAGTCACATAATCCAAATGATAAAAATTATAAATATTTCCTACTCTTAGTTTAAGGTAATCCATGCCAATAGATCTTTAATTCTCTACTTTAATTTGTTGATATATCGAACACTTAGCGATATATTCTATGAGTTCTCTCTTTATACTAGGCAATTAATACTCCCTTTATTTTTTGATACATCTTGTTACTAGTAGGATACATTTATGCTTACTTAGATAAACCTTATTAAGTAGCTTTTGTTTAATTGCAACTAGAAGATACACTCTAACTTTAAATCTTAACAAGACAAAATAGTTAATAGAGAATAATTCATTCTTTGTAGAAAGAGTGTAATCTTTTCTTAACATCAAGAATTAAATTTTGTTTAGAGAGTATCTCATTCCTTAAGCTAGGTAAGCTTGTAAGACTATAGAGTTTCTTAGCTATCCTAGTTAGTACATCTATAACCTTGTGGCCTTTCTTTGGATGATATTGCACTACGAAAATAAAATCTTCTAAAAGCATTATCCATATTATTTATCATATATTTCACTAAGCTTGATCCATAATATTTTTTAAACTCTTATAAGGTTGATCCATAATATTTTGTAAACTCTTATAATCTATTGAAAAGGTAATTTTTTCTTCACAAAAGTATTACCTCCTATTGACCTTTTGGAATGTCAAAACATTGGAACATGGAAAATGTCAAAAATGTTCTTGTGGATCTTGTAGAACTAGGAAATGGCTAAGACAAAAACATGACAAAAGCATGATAAGATTGAGACAAGAGCTTAGATGATATCAAGAAAAGAAACTGGAATAAGAACTTAGATGCTGTCAAGACAAGAGTTCAAGAAAAGAGCTTAGATGATGTCAAGAAGAGATTAGAAAAAAGAGAAAGTTGAGACTACGATGAGAGCTACATTGTCAATTAGAGAGAATAAATTTTGAAATAAAAAACAAAGATAAAATTTTTCAAGGATGCATGAAGACTAAATGTCAAATAAAAATGCTTTGGCAGCTACCAAGACATCCCAAAAGAACTGTAGACATCATAAAAACAACAACTCAATTTTTGGCCAAATCTCTCACAAAAATAATAGATGTTCCAATTGCTCTTAAGATGTTCTAGTTGGGACATCCCATAGGAGACCTCTTAATTTCTAGTATGATGTTCCACCTCCAATCATTAAAAAATTAGTGAGATGTTCAAATCTCAAATGAGACATCCAACTACCCATTTTCTAGTCATTTCATAGATTCCAATAGTTATGTAACAAGGATATAGGCCATGAAAGAAACATTATCTTGATGAAAAGGGTAACCACTGTTGATACGAATATATCATAATTATTTACATCAAGTAAATTTTTCTTTTTCTTAAATTCTCTATCTTTTGTAAGTTGTATTTTGTATTTGAGAGATCCTAAAAGTAAGGAATTTGTAAAGTGTAGCTACATTCTCACCTTGGTTCTATTTCTCACTTTGTAATCCCTATGGGGTTGATGTGCTTCTTATAGGAAGGCATTTATTGAGATTGTCAAGACCTTATGGGATTGAGTATGTTTCTTGAGAGAAACACTTCTTGCAAAGCTCATGTCATTGTAAAGGTTGTAGGATCCTTGAAACCATATTTTAAGCTTAATGGGATCATGTGGGATTGAGTGTGTTTCTTGAGAGAAAATACTTAATGAGCTAAAAAATTGTAAAGGTTTTGATGTCATTTAAACCATATTTTTGAAGGAATAAAATTTATAGATGTGTAAGGATTCTACCTATAAAGTTTGAAAGTACCCAATTTAGGGAACCACATAAATGTGAATTTAGTTTTGGTTGTCTTCGTTGTTTAAATTGGGGAACTGATTTAAACCCCCTTCTAAGTTCTTGATCCTCACATGGTATTAGAGCTTGATTCTCCTAGTTTTGAACTTAACATCTCAAGGGTCAACAATGAAAGGGATATCATATACAAATCCATAATTGTTTGATGGAATTGATTTCACATATTGGAAATATTGGATGTAAAGATTCTTTGAATCCATGGAGTTTGAAGTTTGGGAGTCCATTCTAGAGGGGTACATGCCATCCATTGATAATATGAAAAGCACTACAAATTCAAGAAGAAAATGGACTGAAGAATAAAAAGATAAATTTATTTTTGATTTCAAAGAAAAAAATTATCTTTATTGTCCTTTAAGTAAATCTAAGTTCAATAGATTAGCAGAATACAAAACTGCAAAAGAGATTTGGAAGACTCTAGAAGCTATGTATGAAGGTACATCTATTGTTAAGAAATTTAAGCTTCTAGTATTAAAAAGTAAATATGATAAAATTAAAATGAAATGAGGAAAGAAAATAAAGGATTTATATTCTATAGCTAATGATTTATTTTCTTTATTTTCTATCCAAAACATTAAACAAACTCATGTTTGAATATCCAATCCAAACTAGAGATGTTACATATTTTTTCTATGAAATGTATAAAATTATTATCAATTACCATTGGAACATAATAATATGGCTACATGGTCTTATCAAGAGAAGTATAGAAGTATAACTTATAGGGCAGAAAAACTAATGAAGAAGAGGAAGGGATGATAATCGATGATATTGGAGGATTATAACCTATGACTAGAAAAAATTATTAATCCTCTCATTTCAAAAAAAAAATAAGCATGAAGAAGAAAAAATTTCAAATGAATTAGGAGATTTAAACAGAGAATCTAATAATAGAAATGGTAAGAAACCATTGCATGCTAATGGGGCACTCTATGATGGAGGATCTATCTTAAACTTTAATAATCATGCCATCACTTAGGAGCAAGCAAGGTAAAAATGGTAAGCATAATTTCAATTCCTTGACTTGCTAAAATTAGCTTTTACAAGTTGCATTAAAATGTAGTTTTGATTTAATTTTTAGTTCTGTGAGTTAGTATAGTTTAACTAGTTTATTTTTATAAATATAAAAATTTGTTGAATGGATGTTACTAGAAATATTTGTTAGTAAAAAATATTCTCACTTGATCTTACAAGATGTTAAGCTATAGATAAAAACTAGACATTGTATCAACTTGATGAAAGATCAAGAATAAGGATCAAGAAAGGTAAGATTTGGTAAGTTTTCTTGTTACATTTTATAGGAGAAAGATCATCTCTTTGGTGATAGAACATATATATCTAATGATCCAGCTCATATCATTAAGATGTTATTATCATGTTCTATATTATTTTTTGGACAATAATATCTTATTTCCTCCTGGTGTACCATAAGGTCTAAATGTTTTATAATTGACGATAAATTAAGTAATTTTGGCCCTTGATTGTAATTCATGAATCTATGAAGGGAAACTATCAAAAGGATTTTCTTGGTGATATTTAGGAGAAAATTATTATACTATGCTACTATCTATGTTGGAATTCATCTTTTATTAAGGGTATTACTAATGAAAGAATTTAATCTCTAAAGGTCTCCATACTTGATCTTGGCATAGAAATGTAATTTGAGCACTATGATCTATGGTGAATAAGCTCAATCTTGCCAATTTGAAAAATAAAAGATACATTTGATAATAAGAAAAATGACTCAAGAAATAGGTACATTTCTTTTGAATAATTTGGAAATAAGTCTAGCACATGTGCAAAGGGAGCTTGTACCTTATCAACAATATTCATTTTTCTAAGCCATTAATGTAGGGGAAGTCTCTAAGACTCTTATCAAAAGACACTTAAGGATAAGACTTTTCTCTATAGCACCCACAAGATAAAATGAATAAGAAAAGGATTATTTATATTTGAATTTGATAAAGTATCTAAGGTAAAAGTAAAGTTATTGTTTGTTGATGAGTCATCGTTGGTTGGCTACATTGACAAGGCCTCGTTGACACAATCGACCATGTCAATGAGGCTTCATTGATGCATCTCACCTTGCATCGATGAGGCCCCATCGATGCATCTCACCCTACGTTGATGAGGCCACATCGACATAGTGTTTGTCCATTACCTATAAATATGTGCTTACCAACCACATTGATGGAAATCTAGCTTTCAGTAGCAATGAAGCTCTTGCATTTTTTCCATTCGAAAGCTAGAATGTTTTTCCCTTGAGTGCCTATAGTAAGAGTCATTGAGTGTATGAATCTTTATTTGAGCATTTTTGTACCTAAGTATGATAGTGTGTGCAACAATAAGGATGAGCTTTTTGATAAACCTTGTAGCACTTTGGATAGATTAGATATTTTATTTATGCATTTACTATTTTCAATTATTTATTAAATGTTTTCAATTAATTATCAATTATTTTTCAGTTACTATGTTAGGTAAGCAATTAAGCTGGATAGATTAGAAACATAAGTATGATCACTTCAAGCATAACACATATTCACTTGGTAATCCCAATAGCATTATCACTTGGTATGCCTAGTAGCGCAACGTTTGGTCATCTAGTAATGGATACATGGGTTCAGGATGTGAATGGAAAGTGGGAATGAATACTTCTTTTAGGATTAGTTAATTAGTTAATTTAGATTAGTTAATTAAATCCCTTTTTCTCTACATTTCAAGCACATGACTATAAAACATAAAAATGATACAAATTGAATGCCTTAGTTACACTTAACCATACCAACGAACGTCACAAGTGTAATTGGGAAGACAACGAATGACCTTAAGGCTAGATTCACTTCCTAAAGGGCTAATGCATTGGAAATGACAAAGTGCACAGAATTCAACCAGATCATGCGTGAACACTTGTGGTTCATATGGTTGGGCATAAGGGTATATTGTTGCTCATCATTGGCGCCATTGCTAGGGACTTTGTTTGTGGAATGTGCACTATTTAGGTCTAAGTGAATACCATTATATTGTTGTATGAACCTAAAGGTCAATACCATTCCCACTATACAAAAAAATGATAAAAGCACACTAACAATTTTATTTTGTTTTGCAAAATGTCTTCTTCTTCTTGCAAGCCTAAAGATACTAAACTATCGATCCCACAAGAATGTAAGGTGGTATACACTCATCTAGATGAGTATTTCACCTTCATCCTACATCAGGATGAACAAATGCAATGGCATGATATGGTGGGTAATGTTGTCTTCCCCCCGATAGATCTATGCCTAGAATGCTATTTAAAACCCTTAAGAAGTTGGGCATAGCAGATCTTCATGAGGAGTACATTGTCGATGAATACAACACTTGAAACTACTATCCCAATGAAAAATAATGTAAAAAAGATAAATGTCAAGAGAAGTTTCATGAAGATACAAAGGAAAAAAATTATACTAACCCCTTGTTCCTACTAGATCAATAGGACAATGAGGATTCTCCCTTGGAAGGTTCTCATCATGAAGATTCTCTACCCCTTGTTACTAATGACGAGGGTGTGAACTTGACCCTATGATCAACTATTCATAAAATAGGGTCAGGAAAGAGTGATAGCCAAGGTAGGAACTTGGGTAAACATCGTAGTAATAAGGGATCTAAGGATGATGATCATCATAAGCATAAGAGTGATGGTAGACACTACAGTGGTGGCAGTGGTCCATCTTCCTCTTCATCCTCTTCATTCAATTCCAAATATTCCTCTTCATTTGATAGTTCTCATAGAATTCACTATCAAAAAATCGTGATAAAGGTGATTAATGAAATAATAATGACCGTGAAGGCCACTAAAATCAAAGGGATGGTTGAAACCATCATCGACATCATCAACATAGTGATGATGATAAAACCTTACTAGCGACTCAAAGTATGCTTAACATTGTAGAGGTAGTACGAATTCCAACCAGGCATATGAAGGATAGTTGGATTAAGTGTCTAGACATGAAAAATATCCTAATATTTGAGGGGGGATAAAATTCTAATCTATCAACACATCTACAAGATTTTCAAGATGCTTGTTCCTTACAAAACATAGAGAACGAGTGGTAGAAACTCAAGCTTTTCCCAAGGATGTTCATTAAGGAAGTAAAAAGTTGGTACTAGTCCTTAGAGCTAGAATCTATCCACAAATGAAATGCCAGGTTAGAACTATTCAATAATAAATACCAAATGTACTCTAGAGTGTCTAATCTAAGAAGGCATATCCAAGGCTATAAATAGGGAGAACATGAACCCTTGGATGCTGCCATGGATCGATACTATTCACTCCTATACTAATGCCCTAGCCATGGTTACTCTCAAAGGAAACAACTTTGCCACATCATAGATGGGCTCAAAGAAAAGAAAAAGAAACACCCTTGGGATGTATGCTTAAGGAAGATTATTTGAAATGAGAGCTCATCAGATCCAAAGGTTAATTGAGTAGGTAGAAAAAGAAGAAGGTGAGCTATGAAAAAGGGAGAGTGCTAAAGAATATAATAGGGATCCTTCCATTAGAAAATGAGAGGTTTGACTTTGTGATGAGGAGTCACCACTTGATGAAGTGGTAAATGGAAAGACCTTGCCCATCAAAAAATCTATTTTTGATATTTTGGCCAAGGCTGACAAGTTATGGAACTCTTTGAATGAAAAGTTTCAAACTGCTTTAAAGATTGATAAAGAATCCAAAGAGCAAAATAGTGATTGTAATCGCAAGAGGAAAAAAGAAGCTAAACATGCCTATGAAAGAGGTAAGGACAAAGCTGCTATAGTAGAGGAAGTTGTGGAGTTTGACTTTGATAATGAAACTGATTTTGACATCTGTTAATATGAACATCCAAAGGGATGTTGACTTGTAGTGTCATAGTTACAAGACTCTAGAGTGTATGCATTGAATCCTCACCTAGCACATAGGCAAGCTCCAGGATGATTATCTTATCCTCAAGGTAGTCTAAGATAGTTCCACCAGCAACAACAAGCTTGCTACCCAAGTGGAGCTCCTCCACAATTGTACGAACAATACCAATAGAGGTATCAACCAAAATTATGGGGAATGCCACCACCAAAGTAGTAGTACTCTTATAGGCAACTAGATCCATGTGGGTACTTTGTTTAGTAGATTGTCTCCCCTAGATGTTCGGCAAGTCATGCATCATTCTAGTATCACTATTACCCTCCAAAGTACCACTAAAAACATTCATCATCTACTTGAGGGGAAAACCCATATTCATATCCTTATCATGCTCCACATACCTCTACACCTACAGCTCCACCTTCAACTCAATTTTCTCTTGCTTCGTCTATGTAGGGTGAGATTCCTTCACAACCACAAAAAAAAAATGCTACAATGGATATGCATTCACAAGTGGTTTTTCAACCAAGTGGTTTGGATAATTAATCAAGAAAATGACCTTTCTTATAGCCCAGTAGTCCTCTCTAGCCGTCACAACCTACTTTGGCTAATTTCCCTACATCTCCATCACCCTCATCCTTTGCATCAAATACCTTTGAGTGCCCTTTAAACCAAGTTCCACCTAGGTTTTTCACTGTAATGTTAACCCATACTATTTTTGATTGGATTAAGGATGGAAACCTTTCTACAAAAACATCCAATTTAGGAAGTCCACTCATCTATCTATAGATTACTGGAAAAGAGCTATGCAAAGCTCTTCTTGACTCTAGTTCGAGAGTTAACCTCATTTTCCATGATATGTATAAGTCTTGGAACCTATCACCTCTTAAGAAGAGCAACATCCATTTAGAATTAGAAGATTAGTTGATTACTATCCCTTTGGGATTAGTAGAGGACATTGTGATCATAGTCTTTGGATGATCCTATCCTACTAATTTTCTAGTAATCAAGGTGGACAATTGCAAAAGTAACTTATCCATCATTATGGGAAGGGCTTGGTTAAACACGGTTGATGCATGAATGGGTATAAGGAATCTATCTCTTGAAATATCTAAGGAAAATGAGCTAGGAAAGATTAAGAAGAAGTGTATTCCATGAATCATGTATAGGGATAATGGATGCAATTGTGTGTAAAAGATTTGGTTCATTAAGAGCACATATATTAAGGCATGCAATTAGTGTGCATAAGCAATTAATATTCAACAATGTCTATACGCAGCAACCACAAAGCAGGAGGGAACCTAGTGGCTAATAGTTGATTTAAATAGTAGCATAATATGCATGTAGCCAACTAAGAGCCTAACATGTGCATATGTTGAAGGCACGGACAAAATTCAATAAGTTCATTCCCAACTCTCTAATAAAGATGATGATACCTGTTGGGGAGAGTTGGAGATCCCTGATCACTTCAAGCAGGAGCCCTTAGAACTAAAAACTTTACCAACTAGTTTGGAGTATGCATTTTTAAAGAATGATAAATCAATCATCATTAATACCAAAATTTCTCCTAAATGAACAAAAAAGTTGTTAAAGGTTGTAAATAAATGGTCAATAACCTTTGCTTGGTCATATCTAGAACTAACAGGAATCGATCTAAAGATATGCTAACATCACATCTACACTGACTCGGCCATGAAGCTTAGAAGGTAGCCATAGAGATAGTTGAATCCAAAAATAAAGCAAATCATCAAGGAGGAGATAAAGCAACTCCTTAAGGCAAAGTTCATCTATCCAATCATAGATAGTGAATGGGTTAGTCCACTCATAATACTACCGAAGAAGGGTGGCAAATGGTAGGTTTGCATCAACTTTAGAATATTAAACATGGTAATATTTAAAGATCATTTTCCTTTTCCATTTGTATATCACGTGTTAGATACCATATCCAGGCATTGTTATTATAGCTATTTGGACAGTTATAGTGGCTATAACTAAATCCAAATTGCACTCAAAGATCAAGTCAAGACAACATTCACAAATTCTTTGGGGACTTTTGCATATTGTAAGATGCTATTCGATCTATAAAATGCCCTTGCAACAATGCAATGCTTGGTCCTTAGTACATTTCAACAACAAATTAGTAGCAGTGTTGAAGTCTTCATGGAGCTACCTTTGAGCAAGCCTTGGATTGACTTGAGTAAGTACTGAAGAGATGTGTAGAGATAGACCTATAGCTCAACTAGCAAAAGAGCCATCTCATGGTCCAAGAAGGCATTATGCTAGGCCACCTAATTTTATAGAAAATGATTAAGGTAGACCTAGAAAAGATAAGGGTCATCCAAGGAATAACATGCCAACTAGAGACTATAAAAGATGTTCAGTCATTTCTTGGACACACTAGTTACTACCAATGATTTATTGAGAATTTCTCTAAGATTGCAAAGCCATTGGTAGAACTTACAAAGAAAGATGCACCTTTTATTTGGACCAAGGAATGTGAACACACATTTCAAAAATTAAAGAAGAAACTTGTAGAAACACCAATCCTAAAAGCACCAGATTACTCCAAACCATTCCATATCATGACAGATGCATCTAATTATGCTTTGGGAGTAATGCTCATGTAGATGGATAATAATAAATGTCCATATTATATCCATTGCATGAGTCAAAGCATTGCGGGAGCACAATTAAAGCACACCACCATAGAAAAAGAATTAATGGTAGTGGTGTATGTGCTAGAAAAGTTTAGACATTATGTGCTAAGTTACAAAGTGTTTGTACATATAGACCACAGTGCAATTTTCTTCCTTATGAATAAGTTGATGTGAGCCCTCGTGTTATATGATGGCTTATGACCTTGCAGGAATTTGATCTCACTATGGTAGATCAAAAAGGGACCAAGAATGTGATCGTTGATCACCTGTCTCACTTAAGATGGGATAAAAAAGAGGAGAAGCACCTGCTCTCTAATTAGTTTCTAAATGAAATCCTCTTTTTTAGAGTAATAAATGAACAAATGCCTAGAAAAGAAATATGATTTAATGGCATCCTTACATATCTTCTCACTCAAGAGATGCCACAGGACTTGGATTTTAAAAAAACCAACAATTTATTCATTGGATCAAATACTTCAAGGAAATCTATGAATACCTTTACAAGGTGTGTGCTGATGGCCTAATTTGTTGGTGTGTCCTTGATGAAGATCAATTGTGCATTCTCCAGGGTGCTCATGAAGGGCCTTGTGGAGGCCACTATGTAAGGAGATACATGGCCATAAAAAACCTAATGGTATGATACTATTGGCCCATAATCTTTAGGGATGCCCACTAGTTTGTCAAGTCTTGTAAATGTTGTCAACATGATGGGGGGATGACCACTCTCATGGAAGGTCCTCAATAGTGGATTCAACCACTAGAACCTTTCGACATATGGTATGTTGAATTCATGGGTCCCATCACACCCATGTCTAATGGGAAAGCATATATTATAGTAGCAGTTGACTATAGTAAAAAATGGATAGAAGTGATAGCCATTACTAATTGTACATCATCCATTGCTACCAAATTTATACAACAAATTATCATGAATAGGTTTGGAGTGCCATGTTCACTAATTTTTGATAATGGAACTCATTTCATAGGTTCCACATTTAGAGAATTAATGTAACATTTGGGGGGTAGAAAATAAATTAACAACACCCTACCACCCCAAGCCAAAAGTCAAGCAAAGGTAACCAACCAAGAGATTACAAAAATATTGATGTGGACCATTAGCAAATATAGCAAGGATTGGAGTATAAAACTTAATGATGCTCTTTAGGTTTATTGTTCAACTTGGAAACTTCCTATTGGATATTCTCTCTATGAGCTAGTGTAGAGAAAACTTCCAATGCTCCCAATTCAATCCTAGCTCCATACACTCTCAATAGTCTATGATCTAAACCTTGACCAAAGTTTAGTGCAGAAGGAAAGATTGATTAATTTGAATGTGCTAGATGAAAATCACTAAGTCATTCTATCCTTGAATGAGGTGAACAAGGGATTCAACAAGCAACATCATGACCTTAGAATCAGGAAAGTAAAACTTTAACCAAGAGATAAGGTTCTTTACTGGAACCCCACGCATGTGCCCTAAAAGATAAAATTCCAAACATTGTGAAAGGGACCTTATATAATTGATCAAACCTTTCCCTTTGGGGCCATGATAATTTACAAACTTGAAAGCCAAAATAAAAAGTAGTTGGCCAATACCCAACAAGTCAAACCTTTCCTTGAACTAAGATTGACCAGTGTATCTACCACCTCACCAAATGGACACCCATGTTCTATTTTTTAAATCTCCTCCCTTCAACTCAGTCAGGGGAAGATGGCCATCCATACTAACCATTACCATGGCCTCTTGATGAGAGTGGTTACTCTAATTATTAGAGTGGTTACTCTAGCAGTTATCCTAATTATTAGAGTGGTTACTCTAGTGGTTACTCTAGTAGTTATTCTAATTATTAGAGTGGTTACTCTAGCGGTTACTTTAGTAGTTATTCTAATTATTAGAGTTGTTACTCTAATTATTAGAGTGGTTGCTCCCAAGTCTATAAATATAGTGCCCAGGTGCACAATTGGGAAGAAGTCTTTTAACAGTCAAGTAGCGAAACTCTTATAGTTTGTTTGAAAGTTAGAGTATTTTCCAAGTGCCCATAGTAGGAGGTATAAGTGTGGATGGATCTTTATTCAAGCATTGTGTACCTGAGCACACCTTATGTATGGCAATAAAGACAAGATCTTTGATTCATCCTTGCAACGCTTGAGATTTGTTTTCTTACACATTTTTTATTTTATTTTCTTATGCATTTATTTATTCTATTTTATTTTATGCACTTTACATTTTTGTTATTAGCACAACAATTCATTTTGATCAATTAGGAAAATTGTTAAATTACACAAGCATGACCACTTTGAGCATGCATGTAATGCTTGGTAACCCAGTAATGATTAGCAGTTGGTAATCCCAGCAGTGTTGCATTGTTTAAGATGTGTACATCAAGTGGGAATAGATGCTAGTGTTAAGATTAGTTGGAACTTAGTTAATGAGTAGTTAAGTTAAATTAGTCCCTTAGTTACCTCTCTCCTACCCTACTAGCATAGGACATAAAAACATAAAAGCTATAAAAATCATATGCCTCAAGCTTACTTAACCATACAATTGTGACATATAGGTAAGCATGGGAAGATAATGATCAACCAACTTGTCCTTGTTCCACAAGGGTTCATAAGCACTTAGTTCTTGGAATTCGACTAGATTGTGCATGAAATGCTCGTATTCATATGGTTGAGCAGAGGGGTACCTTGCTGCTCATCATTGGTGCCTTTTCTGGGGACTTAGTTGTTTGTGTGCTAATTAGAACTTAGAAAATCATTCACATCATTGGAATGAATCCTTAGGGTTGGTTGAGAAAATACTAAACAAGAATACATTACACACTGAATAGACAAGTATGTCTCGTTCTTTGTACAAAAGTGCATCATCACGTAGGTTTGAAACAGGAAACAATCAATGACGTAATACACATGACATTGATCCGCCAGTCCCTCAACAAGTTTGAGTGGTATATATTCATCCTGATGAGTATATACCAGAATTCACCTTTATCCTCCATCAAGATGAACAACTATGATGGCGAGACTTAGAAGGTAACATAGTATTACCTCCCAATCATTCAGCCCTGAGCATGCTTCTTCATGCTCTCACACGACTTAGCATGTCACACTTACATGCAAGATATGTTGTGCAAGACCATGACTCAAGAGGATACCATCCCACAGAGGCACAATGTCAAAGGGAATTCAATAGGAGAGACATCATAAGTCTTTAATGGGTAAGTGGTCCCAGGATTCCCCACATGTCTTAAGCAAAAATGAGGGTGGTCAACCTATCTCAGGTAGTCGCCCACACAATGATGTTCCTCCCCTTGGCTTTGGCCAAGAGGTTGTGTATCGGAACCTTAATTCCACTATTCATAACCCAGGTTTTGATACTGATAGGCACAAAGGATCTGAAAAAGGGACACGAACTCATGATAAAGGTGGACATTTTGATGACAATCACAATTGAGGCCATGACCATCGAAGAGAAGGTAGCAGACATCGTCATGGTGATGGTTCTTTTTCTTCTTCACCTTTATCATCTCCTTCACCCTCTCCTTCAGTATCTGGATGTAGCCATAAAGAAAAAGACGATGGGGATAGATGTAGAAAAAGTAGAAGTCATAAGCGAAACAACCAGGAAAGGGGATGAGGGCACTCTAGAGAGTCACAACATAGAAGAAGGGAGAGTAGGAAATAATGTAGGCATCATAGATTCCATGGATGAGATGATCATGATGAACCCCTCCTCACTACTCAAAGTATTTTGGACATAACTGAGGATGCTAAAATTCCAACAAGGCATTAGAAAGATAGTAGGATCAAGAGATTAGATATGAACAACATCCCACGATTTGAAGGGGGATACAACATTGATCCTCAAAATCATTTACAAGCATTCCATGCTGCGTGTGCCTTACAGAACATAGAAAATGAATGGAAAAAACTTAAGTTGTTCCCATAGAAATTAGTTAAAGAAGTGGAAAGCTGGTACCAATCTTTAGAACTAGAATCCATTTGTAGGTGGAGTACTATGTTAGAACTATTTAATGACAAGTACCAAACGTACTCCCGAGTGTCTAACTTGCGAAAGAAAATCCAAGGCTAGAAACAAGGAGTACATGAACCCTTAGATGCTACCATGGGCCAATACTATGCGCTGTTACATCATTGTCTTGGCCATGGTTATTTGTAAAGGGATCAACTACACCATCTCATGGATGGGCTTAGGTATGAAACAAGGAGCCTTAGGACTTATGCCCAAGGGAGACTATCTGAGCTTGGGTTCCATCAAATTCAAAGACTATTGGAGCAAGTTGCTAATGAAGAAGGTAAGCTACAGAAGAGAGAAAGTGCAGAAGAGTATAATTGAGATCCTTCCCTTTGAAAGAGGGGAGTAAGATTTTTTGAGGATAAAGAAGAGTCACCACTCAAAGAGATGGTGAATAGGAAAACTTTGCCTATCCAAAAGATGACATTAGAAGTTTTGGCAAAGGTAGACCAAATGTGTGATTCATAAACAATATATTTCAAACTATTCTTAAAATAGTAGAGGAGTCCAGAGAGCAAGGTAGTAAGAAAAAAAAAAGAAAAAGGCTAAAAATGAACATATCAAGGAGTCTAGAATTGACCGACCAGTCCATCACTGTCCCATTGGAACTGGTGAAAGACATTGTTACCATTGTTTGTGGGTGGTTGTACCTAGCTAACTTTCTAGTGACTTAGGTAAACAATGATAAGAGGGACTTCCCAATCATAATGGGAAGAGCATGGCTAAGCACCATTGACGCATGCCTAGGAATATGTGATCTTTTCCTAGAAATATCAAAGGAAAATACATTCAGAAAGATTGAGAAGAAGAAAGTTCTGTGCATCGCATATAGTAACACAGGGTGTAATTGTATGCAAAGGTCATGGTTTGTGCAAAGTTTAGCATTTCCTGCATGTAATTAGTGTGCACAAGTAATTAACATACAAAGATGCCTGTATGCAGTAGTCACATAATAGGAAGACACCCAGTGGATGACAGCTAATCAAGAAAGAATTTCACTCATATGGATGGAACTAACTAAGGATTTAACTTGTGCTTACATCGATAGCATAGATGCATTAGAGCAAGTCCACTGCCAACTTCCAAGTCTTAACCTTGAAAATATCAATTGGGGGAAGTTGGAAATCTCTGAGAAATTTAAGCAAGAGCCCCTTGAGTTGAAACCATTGCCCACTGGTATGGAATACATGTTCCTTAAAAATGGAAAGCTAGTAATTATTAATGCTAAACTTGCTTCACAACAAAAAGAGAGACTACTAAAAGTGATAAATCGATGGTCGAATTCCTTTGCTTGGTCATATCCTAAATTAACTGGAATAGATCTTAGGATATGCCAGCATAGGATTTACACTGAACCCTCCATGAAGTCTTGAAAACAGCCGTAGAGGTGTTTGAATCTAAAGATGAAGCAAGTATTTAAGGAAGAAATCGAACAACTTCTCAAGGTTGGGTTCATATACCCCATTGTCGATAGTGAATGGGTTAGCCCCTTAGTTATTGGGCCTAAAAAGGGAGGCAAATGGAGAGTGTGCATAGATTTCAAGCTACTAAATATGGCAACAGTCAAAGATCACTTTCCATTGCTATTTGTCAACCAAGTCTTAGACACCATCGTAGGGCATCACTATTACATTTTTTTGGATGGATATAGTGGATATAACCAAATACAAATAGCCGTAGGATACCAAGCCAAGACTATGTTCACTAGTTCTTGGGGAATTCTTGCATACAAATAGATGCTATTTGGCTTGTGCAATGCCCCTACAACATTTTAACAACTAGTTCTAAGCATATTCCAATAGTAGATAGGGAATGGCATGGAGGTCTTTATGGACGACTTCTTCACTTATGGAGCAAACTTTGATTAAGCCTTAGACTAGTTGGATCAAGTGTTAAAAAGATGTGTAGAAACCAATTTGAGGCTCAATTGGCAAAAAAGCCATTTGATGGTCCAAGAAGGCGTAGTACTAAGACACAAAATCTCACACATAGGGATAGAGGTAGAACCTAAGAAAATCAAAATTATCCAAGGAATTACCCATCAACTAGAAACTGTCAAAGATATTTGGTCATTCCTTGGACATACTAGATACTATAGGAGATTTATTAAGAACTTTTCAAAGGTTGTAAAACCATTAGTGGAATTAACGAAAAAGGAAGTACCTTTCGAGTGGACCAAGAATGCAAATTAGCTTTCCAAACTCTGTGTAGAAACACCCATTCTACAAGTTCCTGACAAGTTCAAACCATTTCATATCATGAATGACATGTCCAACTATGTTTTAGGAGTTGTACTTATATAGTTAGATGACTAGAAGAATCCTTATTACATCCATTGTTCAAGTAGAAGTATTGTTGGTGCACAACTTAACTACACTACCACAGAGAAAGAATTAATGGCTGTAGTGTTTGTACTAGAAATGTTTAGACACTATGTATTGGGATATAAAGTATATATACATACATATCATAGTGCAATCCAGTTCCTCATGAATAAGCCAATGGTAAGCCCTCATATCATAT
Source organism: Gnetum montanum (assembly GCA_015680685.1). Taxonomy (NCBI): domain Eukaryota; kingdom Viridiplantae; phylum Streptophyta; class Gnetopsida; order Gnetales; family Gnetaceae; genus Gnetum; species Gnetum montanum. Next base: position 132,858 of record MNCI01028124.1, read on the forward strand.
GATGGTTTTTAATTTTACAAGAGTTTGATTTAATGATGATCGATCATAAGGGCACGGAGAATGTAGTTGCTAATCATTTATCTCGGTTGCAATGGGACAAAAAAGAGGATGAGTATCCAATTTTTGATCATTTCCCTGATAAATTCCTTTTTGTTGGTGTAGTGAATAATCAATCACCCACAGAGACAAACTGGTACTGTAGCATTCTTACTTATCTCCTCACCCAAAAAATACCACAAGAATTAAACCTTAAGAAGAAACAACAGTTTCTTCACCAAGCCAAGTACTTTATGGAGATCAATGGGAAACTTTACAAAGTGTGTCCTGATGGCTTGGGTCGATGGTGTGTTCCTGATATAGATCAATTACAAGTTCTCCAAGATGCTCATGAGGGTCTTTGTGATAGTCATTACTCTAGGAGATGAATGAACATCAAGATCCTACTTACAAGATATTATTGGCCTACATTATTTTAGGACATCCATCTTTTCATCCAATCTTGTGAGCTCTGTCAACATGATGGAGGAATGACTGCTAGAATGGAGGGTCCACTACAATGGATTCAACCATTAGAACCCTTAAAAATTTGGGGAATTGATTTTATGGGGCTGATTACACCAATGTCCAATGGAAAAGCTTATATTATTGTTGCTATTAATTACCTAACAAAATGGGCTGAAGCAACTACTGTTAAAGATTTTACATCATCTATAGCTACATGATTTGTTCAACAACAAATCATAAACAAGTTTGGTATGCCATGTGCACTTATTTTAGACAATGGTACACACTTCCTAGGTGCAACTTTTTAGAAATTAATGTAATGCTTAGGGGTTGAGCATAAATCGACTACACCATACCACCCCCAAGCGAACGGTCAAGTAGAAGTTACAAATAGGGAGATTATGGAGATATTGATAAGAACCATTAGCAAGTTTAGGCGAGATTGGAGCACTAAACTGAACGATGCTTTTTGGGCATACCACTCCACATCAAAACTCCCTACAAGCTATTCTCCCTATGAGTTAGTGTATAGTAAATTACCAACGCTTCCCATTCAAACTAAGCTCCATATACTATCCACGACATGTGATCTCAACTTTGACCTTGATCTAGCATAGAAAAAATAGTTAGTAACCCTTAACTTGCTAGATGAAAATTGATTAACTACCCTGTCATCTAACAAATTACACAAGGCCTTGAATAAACAACATCATGACCTAAGAATTAGGAAAGTTATATATCATCCAGGAGATAAGGTTCTCTACTGGAATCCCACACATGTGCCAGAACATACTAAATTTCAAACACTGTGGGAAGGACCTTATATTATTTATGCAACTTTTCCAGTAGGGACCATGACAATATACAAACCTGAGAGCCCGGATAAGAAACTTTTGATCAACGTGTAGCAAACCAAACCTTTCCAGGAGCTTAGGATAGCTAGTACACATGCTACGTCTCTTGATGGACAACCCTGCTCACTATTTCGGATCTTCTCATTCCAACTTAGTCATGGGGGAGATGGCCACCTATGCTAACCGTTCTAGGCCATCAGTTCTTTTTGAATTTTTGTTTTACACATTTT
>MNCI01028124.1:136540-215614 GCA_015680685.1 Gnetum montanum
GCACAATCGTGACATACAGGTAAGCTTGGGAAGACAATGATCAACCAACTTGTCCTTGTTCCACAAGGGCACATAAGCACTTAGTTCTTGATATTTGAATGGATCGTGTGTGAAATGCTCGTATTCATATGGTTGAGTGTAGGGGTGCCTTGCCACTCATCACCTCTTAATTTTTCTACCTTTTTGTTTTTCACATTTTTGATTTTACAAATTTTTCTAGTTTTACATCATCTTTCTTAATTATTTTACACTTTCTTATATCTTTTACTTTATTTTACTGTATTTTATTTTATTCAAGTATGATATTTTCTCATTTTTGCTAATAAATTTTCTTTATTATCATAGGACATAATGTTGCTATTTCTGTTTACTAATGATGGTTTGCGCTTAATGAGTGTTTGTCAATGTCTAGTTTCTATTTTTTAATTCTGATGTCAAATGACTTCAGCATGGTTTATTTTTCATGGAACATGTAGCAAGTCCACATCATCCACCTATCCAATGAACTCTATGGTTTTCCTTGTTATGGAAATTTGAGGTCCCTTTTCATGAAAGAAACTTTTAATCAATTAATCAGTGACCTTGGTATTTCTATAATTAGGAAGGGTTCAAAGGTTCATAAAGGATGTGGCTTCAAGGGACTTAATACTCTTTGTACTCTTCTTCTTTCTTGAGTGCTTGAATGTCTTTCATGGACTTCTTATCTTTCCATACCACCCAATGATAGAAAGACAAATAATGTCGTTGCATGGTGTGGTTCCCATCATTAAAAAAAATGATGAGAATTCAAAGCACATCCCTTTGACATGAATACATCCTCACATGGTGTGGTTCCTATTTCAAGAAAAAAAAACAAAAAAATAGAAAAACAAAGGGAATTTAGAGCACAACTCTTGGATAAATGAAATGGCTACAAGCATGGGTTATGTGACTTAAACATCACTATGCCTAAAGGTTGCTTCTAACTAAGGCTCTCTCTCTCTCACTTTCTACTTCTTCTTTCTTCTCTTTGTGGAACAATGGTTATTTTTTGGAAGCACTCTTGTGTCTCAAGTGGGTGGATTGGTCTTAGAGTGGTGATGCATAGTCACTGAATGTGGATAGTTTTGGTCTAGACTAAGGATGGAACTGCTTCGGTCATTTTAACCATAAATTTCAAGGGACTTCTTATGACCTCAATTTGGAACTCGATCCCACTTTCTCTATCATCCATCCATGCTGCCATAATTCACCTCACTACCAAGTTGTATGTTATGCTCTATGTCTTAGTTTGATCTGTTGGGATTCTTGAGTGGATTTTTTTAGTTGGTCCTTAACTTGTCATGATCATTAACTAGACTATGGGGCCCATGGACCCCTTAGTTGAGGTTATGTAAGGGCCAAAAGGGCATGGGCCTACTATGGGGAGGACCCACTTGCATAGCTTTTGGCTTGATTAGTTAAGGTTCCTTACCTCTAACATCACTACAATCCTATATTTCATATTTTCCATTGTGTAAACTACTTAGTACTCCTTAATCTTTCATTGCATCCATCCATTAAATCAATTTTTCTCCATTTTTTCAATTTTAAGAACTTCAATGCCCTCTTCTCATAATTTCATACTATTGTTGGTCTTCTAAGCTTTTATTTGATCCCAATTTCATTGAAAAATTCCTTGTTTTTTAAAAATTTGACCAAATTCAATAGAAGTTAATGGTGGTCAATAGCTGCATCAACAAGGCCTCATCAATGTAGCTGACCATGTTGATGAGGGCCTGTTAATGAGGCCTCGTCGATGTAGTGCAATATACCACTAGATACTTTGGATGTTTTTGTAATTTGCTCATAACACAGGAAATTTTTGTAATTTTTCAAAGCCTAAAACCTTCTAGAGCTCATAACTTTCAAACCATTTGTCCAAATCACTTTGTTTTTCCATCTTGCACTTACTAGAGGTAAGATCTTTATCATGGGGGCTGAAAACCTTAAGGTTTTCAATGAAATTTTTGAAAATTTTTTCTAAATTTTCCCAAGGGTTAGTAACCTTAACAACATAAAAATATCAACTCTTTCAACACTTAACCCTTCCAACAACCTCTAGGATAATTTATCAATGGTAATGCATACATAAAAGTAACAATTGAGTTAATTAAATCAACCATAATGAAAACTTAGCCAAGTGTAACTTCCCTCAAGAGTTAAGGTATCCCAATTGTTTTAAGATTACCCAATGATTGCTAATCCATGGTCTTATTATGATTACAAATGGCACCCAAACAAAAGCATCCACAGAAAGGAGAACCCTCACAACCATGAGAGAAATGACCCAAAATTGAAAGGGGCTAGGAACAAGGCTAAGAACAACAAGAGGTGATCCATGCAACAAGACCTCTTCAAGAGGAACCCAAAGTGGAATTTGTTTGATAGATTCCAAAGAAATAAGTGCCTACCAAATAATCCCAACAAGGAGAAGTGCTTGGACTTGTGCTAAGGCTTGAGGTCACTCTAAATCAAGCCTGCCTAGACATCATCAAATTTGGAGAAATCCAAAGATTAGTTCTTTAAGAGATAAAATTTGGACCATTTTTGAAAAAAGCTCCAGAGAATGTCAAGACATAATTGCAAACCTCTCCCATATGGCTAGTCATCACGTCCATTGGGGAATGGTACATGGGAGAGACTTATCTCTTTTGGAATTACCAAAGGCCTAGGTTTGTTGCAAAAATTAAGGACATTTAAGTGTCCTACTTGGTGGAAGCCATTTCATAGGCACTAGGGTTGCTAGAAATTGGAACATAGTTGGTAGAGATATTAACAAAAGGTGATCCTAAGCCAAAAAGGGAATGGACCCAACGATGCTATAGGGTTCCATAGTTGATTTATTTGGAGATCAAGAACCAATTCAAAGAGAATGAACGTGGAAGGAAGATGTTGCCCTTTTCATGCCTTATTAGAAATCTTTGCAAAAGGGCAAGCACTATTTAATATTCTAATGATACTCTCAATCATTCTCCCTTGGCCTCAGGGGTAGAAATCATGGAAGATAAGATGCTAATGATCACTTAAAAAGAGGAGTTGCCAGCACCACCATCCACTTAAGAGACAACATCCAAGGCCTTTGCAGTCCTTGAGAATTTGCATCAAATTCGAGAATAGCTCTTGAGTAAACAAGAGTAACAAGTAGGAACAAGTGGAGCAAATCCATCTATGTATCAACTAGCGATGAATCATCTTAATGAGGTGGCCCAAATAGTTAGTTAGATGAAGAGAGGTGGTTCCATTTTCTCTACCCAAAGAATGCAACTACCTTCAAGGTTAAATCGCAACATCTAAGAGGTGATGATGTCATTAGAAACACATAAGCTATTCCCAAAAATCTCTAGGAATGCTACCACTTTCTTGATGAAGAGGCAACTATCTTGGTGATGCAGCACCAATGATAGGAGACAATGGCAGAAGTAATAGTTGACCATGTAGTTGAAGCACTAAATGCACTTATGGAATTTATACTAGATGTATCTGCACTCCAAGATGTGTATACATCCACAAGGATGATCAACAAGAAATTGAATGTGGCCTAGCACAAATAATTACTAGAATGATTGGTAGGAATTGGGTAATCAACTTCATACATCTTTAATCTTTCTAAGAACATCATTACAACCTAGTCAAAGCTGTGGAATGTAAGGGGTAGATGCATCATTTTGGATGGGTAACTAGAAATAGCCCAAGAGCAAAAGTAATGCTTGGCCATGGAGGTTGTTGAACTTCATGCCCAACTTGCAGAACAAGCAATCCTCAACTTGGCAACAACAAGAGATGAAGCTATCAAACACCTTCAAGAATGATTTCAAAAGGTTGAGGAGGAAGTAGTAATGATCATCTTCAAATAGTCCATGGTAGAAGCTGAAATGCACTCAATCAAAAAGAACTTGAATTAGATGTGCTAAGAGAATGAAGCATTAACCATGCAAAATCATTGCCTGGGAAATGTTGATGCTCAGAGAGATCAAATGCAAGAGTTGATTCATCAATAGCAGGAATAGCTTACCAGAGTCAACATTAAGTTGAGAAAATAATGGAGGAGGTACTCACCTTGCAAAAAAAGTCTACCATCGAGATTACTGCCTAGAAAAACAAAGCTCTCAAATTTGATAAAGTAAAAAATTACTATATGGACCAACTTGTCTTGCAAAAGGAAATTAATGAGAAACAAATCTATATGGAAAAGACAAAAGTGAATGAAGCCCTCTAGCAATTCTAGCAAGAAAGAGAGATGTGACAACCCATCCTTGATGGGATTAATGCCTATAATAGAGTAGAGGTCTGCTTGAAGGAGTTGCAAATCAAGGAAATGACAAAGTATATGGAGTTGACCAATATTTGTTATGCAAACCTGAGAATGTTGATAGCCAGATGGCTATAGTCAAAATTGGAGAAACAATTGGCTAGCTCGTATCTGCTATAGTAGGCTAAGTTCAAACATCATAAGGACACTAGGCCAAAGCTTAAGACTACTAATGTTGAACTTGAAGTTCTCAAAGGATGATTCACAGATAACAATCTATCGCTGAGAACCTAACTAGATGGATGGATGACTACCAAGAGCTAAAGAACACAATGAGAGCAGTTGACATTGAATGCAAATAGTTTGTTGCCTAGTTTATCAATGCTAAGGAGTTGTTTCCATAAATTCTATATCCTTGGGATGTGCCTGTTCTAACCCACATTGGGGAAGCTACATTGATAGCGCATGATCCTAGGAGTAAGGAGGGAAAATGAAAGCACTACTAGATTCTTTTCACCTCCCACCTAAAGTTGTAGTAGTAGTAGAACAACTATAGCTACCTCAACCACCAGTAGTGCATGAAGCTAGTGAAGGTCCCTCAGAGCCTTAGGAACCACCAGCACCTAGGACCATTTGATCTTCTGCAATAAGCTTCACACCATCAAGGAACGAGTTGTTTAATTTTTAAAGAGTTATGTCATGGTGTTCAATTTTATGTCCTAAACATTACCATTTTTGTAATGTGTTGACCCATACACTTGGGCACTCCATTTTTTGTCAAGGTCAGTTAGTTTTGGTGTTGAAGAAATGTCAGTCAATAATCCCATACCTTCCCAGTTTTTTATAAGAACTTGAGGACAAGTTTTCATTTAGTTGTAAATGTATGATGAGTTGTTGTTGGTTGGCTACATCGATGAGGCCTCATCAACATAGTTGACCATGTCAATGAGGCCTCATCGACGCATCTTGCCCTGCATGAATGAGGTCCCATCGATGTAGTGTTTATCCATTGCCTATAAATATGCACCTACCAGCTATATTTATCGTAATCTAGATTTTAGTAGTAGTAAAGCTCTTGCATTTTTTCCATTCAAAAGTTAGAATTTTTTCCCCTGAGTGCTTGTAATAGGAGTCATTGAGTGTATAGATATTTATCCAAGAATTATTGTACCTAAGCACTATAATGTATGTAGCAATAAAGTTGAGATTTTTGATAAACCTTGCAACACTTTGGATAGATTAGATATTTTATTTATGCATTTACTATTTTCAATTATTTATTAAATGTTTTTAATTAATTATCAATTGTTTTCCAGGTACTATGTTAGATAAGAAATTAAGCCAGACAGATTACACACATAAGTATGATCGCTCTGAGCATAACACGTATTCGCTTGGTAATCCCAGTAGCGTTATTCCTTGGTATGCCTAGTAGGATAGCATTTGGTCACCTAGCAGTTGATATGTGGGTTCAAGATGTGTACAAAAAGTGGGAACAAGTACTTATTTTAGGATTAGTTAAATGATTAGTTATTTAGTTAATTAAATCCATTTTTATCTACATTTCAAGCACCCAACTATAAAACATAAAAATGATACAAATTGAATGCCTTAGTTACACAACCATACCAACGAATGTCATAAGTGTAATTAGGAAGACAACAATTGACCTTAAGGCTAGATTTACTTTCTAAAGGGCTAGTGCACTAGAAATGAGAAAGTCCACAGAACTCGACCAGATCATGCATGAATGCTTGTGATTTATATGGTTGGCCGTAGGGGTATCTCATAGCTCATCATTGGTCAAGTTAATGTTCTTGAATATTTTACCTTGAGATGTATTCTTGGTGCTCCTATTGACATATATAATTATGGATCTCTTGTTAAGGATATGTTTGATTAATTCTGATCTTTTAAGAGATTCAACATGACCTTTCCTGTGGATATTGGATTAAAGGCCTTCAAATTAAAATGTCCTATTTCTCTCTCCTTGAAAATGAAATCTAATTGTGATATCTTTTTGTTGATGTCCGAAAGTGGGAGAGAGTTTGGTAGAGTCTTTTATTAACCTCGTTAGGTGAACTCAAGATATTGGTATAATGATAAGGTCTTGGTCTATATAGTAAATAGTGATTTTATTAATAATGGCTTATGACTTATTATATCATAGAAAAATTCTTATTTTTAGTATTGAAATTTAGACTTTAGTTATTCATGGAAATATCTTTCATAATAATTAAAAGACTTTGATTATTTATTCTTCATAGATTATCTGATTTTAACTTCATTTTTATATAGATAAGGAGCAATTCTTAATAAAAATTGTTTTAAGTAGCTATATGTCGAAGGATGTATATAACAAGCTATTTTTTTATTATATGATATGTATACTAATTCATCTTCTAAAGTTTTTGCATCATCAAAAAGGAGGATATTGTTGACCTTTTGGTTAGTTAAAACCTTGGAAAATGGAGAATATAAAAAATGTTCTTGTGGATCTTGCAAGACTAGGAAAGGGCTAAGATAAGAGCATGATAAGACAGGGAAAAGAGCTTAGATGGTGTCAACACAAGAGATTAGGAGAAGAACTTAGATAGTTTCAAGAGAAGTTCTTAGATGGTGTCAAGAAGAGATTGAGACAAAGAGCAAGTTGAGATTAAGATGAGAGGTTCATTATTAATTTGAGATGATAAAGTCTCAACCAAAAAACAAAGATGAAAGATGTCAAGGATGAATGAAGCCTAAAAGTCAAAAGAAAATGCTTCATTAGCCACCAAGATGTCCTAGAAGAACTATAGACATCCTAGAAGGAAAAGCTCATTTTTGGATGAGATTTCCATAAAAATAGCAAATGTGATGTCCCAAATTTTAGTAGGATGTCCCATATGAAAGCATAGAAACTTAATGAGACATTTCAAGATTGAATGAAACATCCCAACTAGCCATTTTCTAGCCATTGCATAGATTCCAACAATTATGTAACAAGGACAAAGGATAGAAAAGAAACATTATCTTGGTGAAAAAAAATATTATTCATATGAATATTCCATCATTATTTACATGAAGTTAATTTTTTTGTTTTTAATTCTCTATCTTGTGTAAGTTGTGTTCTGTACTTAAGAGGTCCTAAAAGTAAGGAATTTGTAAAGTATAGTTACATTCTCTCCTTGAATCTATTTCTTCCTTTGTAAGCCCTACGACATTGATGAACTTCTTGTAGGAAGGAATCCACTAAGCTTGTTGTAACCTTGCATGGTTGAGTTTGTTTCTTAAGAGAAAACCCTTCATGCAAAGCTCATGTCATTGTAAAGTTTATGAGATCTTTGAAACCACATTTTGAGCTGGTTGGGATCTTGCGATATTGAGTGTGTTTCTTGAGAGAAAATACTTATTATCGAGATCAAATAGTGTAAAGGTTGTGATGCCCTTTAAACAAAATTTTTGAAAGAACAAAGTCTAGAGATGTGCCAAGGATTTTATTTTCCAAGTGTGGAATTACCCAAGGTGGAAAACCATGCAAATTTTAGTGTAGTTTTGGTTGTCTTAGTTTCTCGAATTAGGAAACTTATTAAACCTCACTTCTAAGTTATCAATCCTTAGCCTTAGGTCTTAAGAGTAAAGATATTGGTACCATGCTCTAGATCATGATTTAAATATATGTTCTCATAGGTTTTATTTTTCTAGAAGCATAAGCCATGACTTTATCATCCTGCATAAGAATGCCTCCCAAATCTTCTTCTAAAGAATCTATGTATACATCATATGACTTCGTAGGAAGTGGTAAGATTAAGATAGGTGTTGAGATTAATATCTTCTTCAATTCCTTAAAATTATTTGAATAAGAATTCATATAAGAGAAAACATAATCCTTTCTAAGCAACTTATGTAGAGATATAATCATCTTAGAAAAATCCTCTAAAAATATTCTATAGTAACTTGCTAGATCTAAGAAAGTTCTAACTTCATTCACTATAGTTAGAACAAATAAATATTTAATTACTAATATCTTGAAAGAATCCATAGCTATACTGGTTCTTAACATCACATGTCCAAGGAACTATATCTCTTTCTTCTAATATGCAGACTTAAAAGCATAAGCATATAACTATTATTCTATTAAAGTTTGTCATACTATTAGTAGCTGCTCTTTATATTTCTCTTAATCCTTAAAGTAAATCAAGATATCATGAAGGAAGACCATGAAAAGTTGGTCTAAATAATGATATAACATACTATTTATCAAGTGTATGAAAACTATTGTAGTGTTGGTGATTTCAAAAGATATGACTAAGAACTCATAATATTTATAACATGTTCTAAAACTTGCATTAGAAACATCCTCCTCTCACACCATAACTTGATTATAACTAGACTTCAAGTTCATATTAGAGAACACCTTAGCTTATCTTAGTTAGTTTAATAGATCATCAATCCCAGGTAGAGAATATTGATTCTTGAATATCATCTAATTTAGCTATATATAATTAATGCATACCCTAAGACTATCATTCTTCTTCTTAATGAAGAGAAATGGTACACCCTAAAGTGAAACACTTCATTGAATAATATATTTATTCATCAACTCTTGTATCTACACCTTAACTTTTTCCTACTCTATAATAGACATCCTATAAGGAGCTTTGAAAGTTTCTTGAGTTCTATGCTTAAGTGTAATTTCAAATTTAATTTCTTTAAGAAGATACTTTAGAATTTTCTTTCTTAAATTCATCAAAGAACTCTTGAAAAATTAGAATTTATTCTATGTCTTTTTATGGATATTTATGCACTAAGATCATGTAGCAACTATGACCTTACTTAAGCAACTATTAAAACTTCATAGTTGTCACTAAGTTAAGCTTAATTTTCCTCTTTCTTACATTCATTATAACTTTTTTTTGACTTGTAGGTAGAGGTATGAGAGTATTATTTCTATAATCCAAACATCATCATCATCATCATCATCATAATTAGCTAATCATTTTATCCCAATAATTACATCATACTCTTCAAGTCTCATCATCATCAAATCATTGTATCATATGTTAGCTTTTGTAACCACTTTAGTTAATGACAATATCTTAGAGATTATCATAGTAAGGGACTAGGTAGTTTGGACCACTAGGGAAGAATGCATCATTATATTCTTAAGCTATAATATAATTACAACTCTAGGATCCATTAAAAAATGATTAGCTTTAGGGTGAAACAAGATTAAGAACATAGAACCACCAATGTTACCTACTGTGTTCATGATAGTGTTGGATTGTTCATCCAAGGATTGATCTATTAAGGAATATATCTTAAATCTTTATTTTGTATAGTCTTCTTATTCTATGGGTTATTTGCTCCATCAATCTTATTCTTGGCTACTCTCTACTCTGTTAGGATACTTCCACTATCTATGCTCAATTTTGCTACATGAGAGACAATTCAATTGTTCATTCATATAGTGTCTAGTTGTATTTACAAGCATGAAACCTAGCCACAAGGTTGAAATGTTTACTTTCTCTAGAGATCATAGCATGCTTAAAGCTCTCAAATTTGATCATCAGATGAGTTCTACTCTTAACAAGATTTGGCTCCTTCTTCTTATTCAATCCTATGCTTTGCTTAATCTCCAAAGCCTTAGTACAAGCTGACTATACTTGGTTAATCTAAGAGGCACCAAGCCTATGAGGATAGGTTTTATGAATCTATCAAAAAAATAATTAGTTATTTGTCATCATTTTGTAGGTGGGGAACAAACTACCCCAACTAGAGAAACTTCACATCATACTTAGAAATAGTGGTAAGATCACCTTAATCCAAGTTGGACAATTCTTTGGCCCTAGCCTTAACGAACTCCTAAGATACATACCTCCCTTTGAAGGCTATAATAAAATCAATTCACTAAAATTTCATATTCTTCCATGTTCTAAAAACTCTAGTTGTTTGCAACTAATGGTTGGATACACTCTTAAGTTGATGGATAGCTAAATGAGTTTGTTGCATCAAAATGTAACCCATGAGTTAAAAACCTTCTTTCACTTTTCATAACCATTACAAAGCTATTAAATGGTCTTTAGAATCATCAAAAGATGGAGATTTCATGATAGTGATGGTGATAGTATTGGCTTTCCTATCTAACTATTCTTTCTCACAACTAATTGAATTATGTAGAAGGCACAAAAATATAATAAAAATCAATCATAAGACTAAGTATATAAATGATACTATAAGTACTTATGGATTTAGGGCTTAGGCATTAGATAGTTGGATAGTTGCATAGGAATGCAGTTTTATGAAAAGAGTTAGCTACAAACATATAAACATACCAAAATAACAAAATATAACAAATACCAAAATAATTACTAACTATAGAAATAACTAAAATATTCTACAAATGCCCACAAAATCAAACCTAAATGAATGATACTTACCAAGAAAGGCAACTCACATATGTATCCAATTCCTTATCAAGAAATATAACTTGCATAAGTATAAAAAAAAAAAAACATTTAGTAAGAAAGCAAACCTACATAAGGATCTAACTCCTTACTAATAAGGTTAACTTATAAAAGCATTGTAAAAATATTAGAATACCAAAAGTACAAATTCAATTAATCATTAAATTACACACACACACACACACACACACACACACACATTCAAACAAAGCCCTAGGTGGTAGGAAAATATATGCAAATCTCTTAATGAAACCAAACAAAAAGTTTTGACTCAAAGAGGTTATAGCTAAGTAGAGATCTAAGATTGTTAATTGAAAATTAAGCTTATAAACATATAACTAAAATTAGTAGAAAGGAAAAAAAGAATTTTAAGATTCTAAAGATTATTCTAAGCTTCTAAAATTTTGAAAACATGATTACTTGTTATTTTCAAACTTTCAGGTATTTTGAGTAGTTTCAAAAATTATGTTTTGCCTATTTTCATAAAATTTTTTTATCAAGAGATCATGGATTGCTTTTAAAAAGTTACTTGTTTTAACACATGACACCTCAATGTGGCATTAGAATTTGTTATGATCTTTGTTGAAAGCTAATGACAAGATGATGACAGATTAGAAATGTATCCTTAAGATTCACATTAGCAAGTTAAACTTTTTTGTCTTCTAGGATATCACCATTTAGAGTTGTTTCAGGGGTTGAAAATGTGAATTATGGCTCAAAACCCTAGCTCTATAGTCCAAAATTTGGTAATATCAAAATGAAGTCAAAATCTTTTCTAATGTCCCATCTATAAGAATAACATTGGGAAATGCTAGATCTTGGAAATTACACATAAAATAATTAGATCTAACATATAGGCATTTTATCAAATAGTTTTTGAATAAACTAAAATTGGTTCAAATGAATGCACACATAACCAAATCTCCAAAAATCCATAAAGAGAGCAACATACCAAATTTTTTATACCTTATTGATAGCTTTGTATCTAGAAATCTTCTTATGGCTAAGATATCCTAACTAGGCTTCAAATCCTAGGCACAACTAAAGATCAAAAATGGAATCTACATGATTTCTATAATAAGATAGGAAACTAAGCTCTTACTAGGGTAGTGGATGACAACATAGATCTAGATCTAGCTCCTTTCCAAACTAAGAGTATCTTCCTCTTTGGTTCTATCTCCTAGATTTTATCAGTGCAACTAGGTATTTATGCTCACATGGGTATGGCATGGTTTGATCATCATCATCATCCTAGTATTGTCCCAACAAAATGAAGTTGACTACATATGTATTTTTTTTTTCCATTCATCTCTATAAAGATCTAGATATTTATTTATATGTTGTGAGTTATTTGGAGGATGCCCTAGCAATATCTTGTCCATTTTTCATAGAATTAATCCCTATGACAACTAGGCATTCATTTGAAAAATTCTCTAGCATCTGGAAAATTTAAAAAAGAAATCATCCATGATAGTTGCCAAGGTTTTACAACTAATTACAAACATGATGCTAATCCTTCTTTTGTATCCAGACTTGGGATAGACATTGGTGAAGTTAGGTATGATATGATTTGATAAAAGTGGTAATTCTATTAGTAAAGCTAAAATTTTAAAAAGAAAATAATATAACTAACTTTAATTTCTAAAATTAATAAAAAAATAATGTTCTAGCATTCACTGATAGCCATCATTGGTCTAATAGGTACCACCTGAGTTAGCTAATAGCTATATTTATGAACAAATCTAATAAAAAGGTGTAAGATTCAAACATAATTAACCAAGGTACTATCATGAGAATTTCTAAAACATAAGATAAAAATATATTAAAAGCACTAAAGTTAAAAATATAGTTATTTAAAAAATATATTTTCTAACAAAAAAAATATAGTCCAAAGAAAGCTTACCATAAAGCTAATGTAGTACCCATGTACCAATGATACATCCATTGCCTAATACCTAGTCAATTGAAAATCCAAATAAAGGGGTCAGTGTACATATGATAAATTAATAAAAATAAAATATTAAAATATTAAAAATAAAAAAAATAAAAAATTAGAATAATATATTAAAAATATTAAGAGCATATAAGAAGGTAAATTATAAGGCATAAAGCTAAACCAATATAAGAATATCCAAATTAAGGAAAAGGTTTTTAACACAAGACATAGGCTCAATAACAAGGCATCAAGGGATCAAAATACAAACATACCAAGGAGTAAGGGGTATTTAAGGAATGCGTTAAGGACCAAGAACCTAGAAGGGGTATTGAATAAGTTCTACTAATTTGCACACAAAAATACACATAAATTTACCAAGTTCCCCAACTTGGATACTTCCATAATGAAAGGATAGAATCCTTGCATACCTTTGAACTTTGTTTCTTAAAAAATGTGGTTTCAAGAATACCATAACCATTATAAAGTTTGAGCTCCATAATAAGTCTTTTCTCTCAAGAAACATACTCAACCCTACAAGGTTCCAACAAGTTCAAAATGTAGTTTTAAGGATCCCACAATTGTTACAATGACATGAGCTCCACATGGAGTGTTTTCTCTCAAGAAAAACACTCAATCCCACAAGGTGTTAACAAGTTCAATGAATGCCTTCCTACAAGAAGCATCTCAACCCTACATGGATTACAAAGGGAGAAATAGAATCAAGGAGAGAATGTAACTACACTTTACAAATTTCTTGTACTTATGTTCTCAAAATTACATGAAACAATTCACAAATGATATAGAAATGAAGTATAAAAATGCTACACAAGATGTATACAATGATGGTCAAATCATGTGAACAATGCTTATCCTTTTCATGAAGATATTATTTTTGTTATAGCCTCTATCATTGTCAAATAATTGTTGGGATTCATATAATGGATAGAAAATGGCTAGATGGAACATCTCATTTGAGCTTGGGATGTCTCATTGATTTTATATACTTATAAGTGGGATGTCCTACTAGAAATTGGGATGTCACACATGGAATGTGATGAAAATCATGGTTTGCTAGGCCCCGATATTAGATCCTTGATATTGGATACGCAATATTGCAGCCTAGATAATGATATCAAATACACGATATCGTGATTCCTATGTAGGCCTATAAATACAACATTTGGGTGCATAGGAAGGGAGGAGTAGTTGGTAAGTATTAGGGTAGAGTCTTTTTGTTATTTTTTAGTTAGTTTTAGTTCTTTCCCTAGTGCATGCCCACAGTGTGATGATTGTAATTGTATGGAACCTTTGTTTGAGTGTGACATACTTGGACATGCACATGATTGACAATAAAGATTGAGATTACTCCATCATTACAACATTCACTTAGCTTTTAGTTACTTTAATTGTTAATTATTTATTGTTTTCTTTTTAGTTCATATTTCCTTTATTGTCATTTACACTTCCTATTGATTAACACAGAATGAGTATGACTTAATCATGAACATTTAAGTGTAACTACTTGGTAACCTAGTAGCATATCTAGGAGTGATCAAGTAATGTGCACTTGGTAATCCTAGAAGTAGTACATGAGGTCCAAGATGCATACGGATGATTAAAGATAGATGCTCATTGCACTTAGGGTTAACATAGATTTCATTTTCCATTGTCCATTAGCTTAATTAAGATTGTTCCCCATTGTCTCTCGGAGTAGCATTAGTTTAGAATCCCATCATTCACCTCACTTTGGACTAAACCATACATGACAAAGCTAATACTAGTCTAGGTGGGAAGACAGTGAACTACGATCAACGTGTAACTATCTAGATACCACAACTAGTTTGTCTATGAAGTTCAATCAGATTGTGCATACATGATCATATTCATATGGTTGAGTGTAGGGGTACCTTTCCACTCATCATTAGCATCATTGCTATGGATGGTGCTAGTTATTTAGATTAGTTACATCATCCAAGATTTTTGTAATGAAGCCTTGATGATATATCTTTTAGAAAGAAAGTAATTGCAAATAAGTCACACAAAATTCACAACAATATCTCTCTCACAAGAATATGATAATGCAACAACTAGTGAGGTAATTCATTGGAGAACCAATGAAATATATGATGATGAAGATGAAGTTTGGAGTACTCCATCTTATGTAGGGGTCTCCTATGTTCATGAACATCCCAATGGTACTTCAGGACTCTTGTCATCCAACTCTAACACCTTTAGTGAGGATGGGACATCCCATAGAACGAGGGGGCCTGTAAGGCCTAAGACCTTCTCAATGGTTAATTGGAATTTATTTAGGGATGATTGGGAGACTTATAAAATTCATGACGAGTCTTCCAGTTCTTTCTCTTCCTCTACTCCTTTAATGTTAGGTCATGACATGGATGACCATCTCTCAAGGGGTTGACATAGAAATAAAAATCAAGCCCATGGGAAAAGTTAGGAATGCCAACATGAATGAAGAAAACATCATTCTAACTCAAAAATTCATAACCTACCTAGTGATGGTGAACCCCTTCTGGCCACTAAGAGCCTAATGCATATACAAGAGGTTGTTCAAATATCCTGCAGGCATCGCAAGAAAAGCCATCTACCTAGGCTTGATTTAAATAACTTTCCCAAGTTTTCAGGAGGTTATGATTTAGATCTGCAACATCATTTATAGGCCTTCTATGATGCCTGCACATGGAAAAATATTGATAATGGGTGGAAAAAACTTAAGCTCTTTCCTATGATACTTGTTGGCCAAGGAAAAGTATGGTACAGGTCCTTAAAGCCAAAATTAATTCACAGTTGGTTGACAATGGCAGAACTCTTCACTAAAAGATATCAAACCTATGCAAGAGTGTCAGCCTTGAGGAGACAAATCCAAATGTGGAAACAAGGCCAACATGAACCCTTGGACATGGCCTTAGAAAGATACTATTCATTGTTAAACAATTTCCTAGGCCATGGGTTCTCCAAGGAAAGGCTAATGTATCACATCATGGATGGGCTTTGTAATGAAACAAGGGAGATTGTAGGGATGTATGCCCTAGGTTAACTATATGAACTACAAACCCACAAATTCCAAGAGCTTATTAAGAAGGTATAAAAATAAGAAGGAGAAATAGCTAAATGGGAGAATGTTGAAAGATCTCAATAGGATAAAAATCTCAAAATAGTAAAGGTCCATAATCATGAAGAGGAAAAATCAACTCATCCCAAGGAGGTGGAATCTTCATGTTTTCCAATACTACAATCACTAGTTGAAATTAAGGAAAATATCAATAAGATAATGGAATGGGTACATGAAAAATGTGGAGAATATGCCAACATTATTAGAGGTGGAACCATGCCAAACCAAGAAACAAGACTGAACACCACTTGACAATCGAAAAGAAGGGTTGAAGGAAAAAAGGATAGAAGCTTAACTACAAATCATATGTATCAATGTGATATTTGCCTGTACGATCACCCCAAAGGCCAATGCCCAATCTTGTCACATTTACATGAGTGTTGGGGAGGAATGTTACATCCAAACTTCATACAAAAATACCATCTTCAACCATAGTGGAAAAAACCCCAGTCGTGGGGGACACCATCGTCAAACTGGTCACACCCTTCATACCATCTGAGCCCAAGTGCTTATTATGTTCAACATCCTATTTCCCAGCTATGTTAACATCCTCTATTTCACCACATCATTTTCATTCTCCTGAGTACTATCTACCCATGTCCTCTCCAACAAGATCACCACCTCATGTTCCTTGCACTTCTCCTCACCCTCAATATTCTCATCATTCACCTCCTTCTACATTGTCACCAATTGTGCCAAAAGGTTTTGCACCATAGCACCAACCCATGAATGTTACTTGTGCTGCTACTGTCAATAACAGTGGAGGTCCTCCACAACGTCAAAAGCATCCTTTCTTTATGCATGACCATAGAAAGAGATAGCACAATTCTAAAACCACTACATCCACCAACTTAGTACAAGTCCAACACTGTGATGCATCTTCTCCCTCAAACTCAATGCCTCCTGTTACCTTATCAGGGTCACCAATCAACACTGCAACAACTATGTGGCCCAATGAATATAACCACGTGGGGAGACATATTGATCCTTGCATATCATCTTATAGTTATGGGTACCATAGTGGGTTAACTCATTATCACATGACCACATCTTATAATTTTTCCCACCATGCCAACTTTAATCAGGTGTGTGAACTCCAAGTTGGGTAAATTCCAGCCACCACATCAAAAGACACCCAGTGGTTTGTATATGACTAGACTCCAATATTTCCCACATGAATGGATCTACATTTTCCATTTATTAATTCTAGCCATGCTCAAAAGTTTAGTTATGGGGGATATCCTCTATTCTAACAAGTAGAATTAGTAAATGTTTTTCCTTTTCTTTGATTTTACAATTTTCTGTTTTCCAGTTTTTTGTTTTATCTTTTTGAGGGTAATCTCATCAGTGAATAAAATACTCATGTGACTTGTTGGTTGAGGTGTTGTTCTATGTTATCATGTCTCAAGTGACTAATTAATTTTATAGTGAGCCCACAACATCCACCCACCCATTCTATTAATAAGAGGTTCTACTTTGGGTACAATGATATTCTTGTCATCATTAAAACTTTAAGTAATTTTGTGCTCATTATTCCTAGAGCGAAAAATAATGGACTAAGAGGGAATGGCCCAGGTGTGACATCAAAGGGACTTGTGGATTCCTTTAGTGACATTTTTAGATGCTATCATGTAGCTTGGTTGTACTAAAATCCATGAAGATGTAATGGAAAATTGGAGTAAGAGTAATAAAGGCACTTAATAAAGTACCTCAATGCTGTTACAGGGGTCCCACTGGAAAGACATGCACTCATGCTTGAAGGTTGGCAGCTTCTTTGGTTTACTGTTGGAAAGGACAAAGTGCCAAAGTGGCTAGAAGAAGAAAAGAAGAAAAGAAAAGAAAAACATCAAAGAAAAACGTGCTGCAAAGAAATTCCAAATCACTCCTTCCTTGGACAAAATGCCAAGTGATCATATACCTTGCTATCATGGTGCTCTTATGGTTTTCCATCATTGGATGAAATAATGTGATGTCACTGATTAGAGGCATGGACTTGGTCTTGATTTTGGAGTGATGAGCTAATGACACATTAATTCCAACCTACACTTAGGATTCATTATGCCCAGGGTCAGTTACCTCATGTCCCAATCTTTGCAATCCTTTCTACGATTCGTCTAATCTCACTGTTCATGTATTTTTGACTTGTGTCTTGTGTAGCATAGAATTCATACCTCATCACGGTGGTATCTATATGTGTGTGTTTTTTGGAACTAGTGTGGATTGCATTAAACCCTTTTAGTGCCTATAGAAATTTTTAGGTGTGGTTACGTACGGGCATGATAGGTAGGAACCTACTATGGGGAGGACCCACTTGCATAGCTTTTGTAATTTGCACTCATTGCACATCATCACATCATCTTATACCTTTCGACTACTGCATTGCTAAAGCTATCCTTTCCTTTATCATCATTTTAATTCAAACGTTTTTGTGCACCACTACATGTCCATTTTCCTCACCCAATTCATGAACTTCATTGTAAAATTCCACTTCATTACACTTTTGGTGCCTTCACGTCTCTTCAACATTACCCTAGATCTTTCAAATAAACCTTAAATCCTTCATTTTTGGTCTTGGAAATTTGAAACTTTATCCATTTTTCCAAGTACCCTATTTCAAAAGGGATGTGATATCAAGTACTCGGTATCAAGTTCAATGCGATATTAGGTTCATGCTTTGTGGTTATGTGATATCGCATTTATAAAAACTATATATATGGACCTCCCCATGTATGTCAGCATCATTTTCATTGTTCATGTGAGGGGAGTTATTGAAATTTTCTTCCACGAATTTTCTAGCTTATGCACCTATCTTTCAAACATCAATAACTTGCTCATTAATGCTCCAATTCTTGTTCTGATCAAACTTTCTTAAACTTGGAGTGTTTAACTTAGTCTTGGGGGAAGGGTACACTTCAAGTCATACATAGTTTTTTTGAAATTCATCGTTACCTAAAGGATATTATCAAGGATGGCCACTAAAAGAGGATAACAAGGAGGATCTTCTCAAGGTGCATCCAAATAGCCAAGGAGAGGCAGAGGCCAAGTGCCTCTCGAAGAACATGTAGAGTAGGAGGCACAATCATTTAGCATTCATTAGGAACCTCCTATTACTATGCAATTGGGGCATGCTGAAGGTGGAGATGGCAGGGCACCTGAAGAGGGACAACAACTCACGTTGTCTCTAGAATGTGTTTAGAAAATTCGTGAAAGGTCCACGTTAGCAGCTGTGATTGTGGAACTCAATTTGAGACCTTTCATTGAATTTTCCCCTAAGGTAGTTAGAGACCAACTTAAAGGGTCTTCATTATGACCTATTCTCTCTGGAGTGGTGATTGGTACCTAGGGGAGATGTACCAATGTTGGTATAATAAGGAAGAAGGTACTACTATTAATCTTAGTGGGATTTCTATTGATTTCTTTACCAAGGACATTTTGGAAGTGTTGAATCTTCCAAATACAAGGCCCAAGGTTGCTCACTTGTCCACTCACTCTAATGTAGATGCACACAAGATATGGTGAAAAAGGGCATATGGCAAGGAGGATAAAGCATATGGAGAGCTCACACTTAAAGAGAGGATCTAATTCAAAATTGGTACATGTCACATTTCCTTAACAAAAGGATTAAACAAAATTTCCACCTATGCAATTAGAGGAAGTGCCATCTTAATCGATAAGGTTGATGCCAACCTACCCCATCTATATCTCACAAAAATTTTAAGGATGTTTGAAGAACATAAGATAGGGAAGTTCACATTACCTTTTCCTTACCTAATTAGGAAGTTGTGCCAACATGCTTGAATTCTGGGTTACACCAATGATGTCCCTAGAAAGGCTCAAAATGCCTCATTTTCTAAATTACTAAAGCCACCAACCCTAAGAAAAAATGTTGGTGAGACACTGGAGCCTGAGCAAGAACAGACGGTGGGACCCACTACACCTAAAACTGCAGGGCCTAGCCAACTTCTAGACACAAGGCCCAGTGAACAATAGGAAGTGGGGCCTAGTACACAACCTATAGGCCAGCAAGACCAACCACCATCACCATCATAGCACTATCAACAATTGATGAGCCATCTCAAGGCCATCATTGAATCGGTTAGTTAGGGAAGCCATGGTGAAGAAAATCTCTTCAAGGTCATTAATGATGTCATACAACCCACAGTCTCAATTGATCATACATAGGGCAAGGTGTCCATCCAAATAGGAGGAAGGAAATCACATTGGTCACAATAGATCTCTTGAAACACTGCATCTTTTCAAGTGCAATTAGCAATTGGTGAAGGTTCCATAGTAGTGGTCATGCAGCACTAAGATGTAGCAGGAGTAGTAGAAGTGGTTATAGACCACATCAAAAAATCATTTAATGTTCCTATTGTGCCATTGGTAGATTTTACAGGAGCACGCGACACTCAGACCTTGGCCAATCCCTCAATGTATCCTATAGATCATGAGGATGTTCTAGATCGGTTGCTGCAGATAGGAAAAGTGATAATGTACTTGTTTGACATCACTCAAGATTTGATAGCAACATAGTCAGACCTCATATCTACAAAAGGGAAGCTGGTTATGGTAGAGGTCAAGGCCAAACATGCAAAGAAGGAGTTAAAAAGACTCCAAGAAAAGCTCGTCACCTTGCAAGTTGCACATCGAGATTTGTCCCAATTCATCCCTACACACTAGCTAGAATCCTTTTAGACAAAGTAGCTCACAAAATTGTTGGAAGAGAATAAAAAAGTGGCAGAGGAAAAAGAGAAGGATAATTGGGATGCTTCCAAGGCACAAGCTCAAATGTATGCACATGCCAAAGCACTTAAGGCCTCATAAGAAGAAAATAAACACCTCACCACTAAAAATCCTTGGTTGACCACAATAGAAAAATGGGAAAAATCTCTGGTCTTAAGAAAAATTTTCAACAATTATGAGAACAATTAATAAGGGTCAACTAGGATATGAATCACTTGGCTAGAGAGAACAAGACCCTCTTAATGGAGGAGGTATGTGTGATCCACTAGAAGATGGGGATTGAAATAAGCGCATGGTAGAATGAGGCCAAGTAACATGAGAAGATTAAGGAGTATTTCAAAGATCAAGTGGGGATGTACAAACAAGTGATTGAAAAAGAAATCCATATGGCCAAAGCTCATATTAACACTCTTAGTGCTTAGAACACTAATTGGCGGGCCATATTGGATACTTATGCCTTCACCAACCAAGTAGAACTAAAATGTCAGGACTTGCAGATACAAGATCTCATAGAGTACATGGAGTTGGCAAACCTATCGTATGCCAACTTAGCCATGTTGATAGCAAGAAACCCAAGAATAGAATTGGAGAAGTAGGTAGCAACCACCTACGCTAAATATGAAACAAAATTTGCTGAACACAAGAAGACATTCCAGAGATTAGAAATAGCAAATTCTGAATTAGAGGTGGCCAAGACTAGCTACCAAGGATAAAAAGATGTTACAATGGATTTGGCTTGATAGCTCATAGACTACCAAGAATGCAAGGATAAAGCTAGATCCTATGATGAGGAATGACGGTTATTTGTAGCTTGGTATGTCAAGGCCAATTAGATGTTCTTACAACTACCATGTCCATGGGAGGTGCCAACTCCATCAAACATCAGAGCATCACCATGGACATCATAGGATCCCCAGACCGAAGAAGAAAAGCTCTAGGCACTCCTTCAAAGACATCCATTTCGAAAGCCTGGAGCACAAGATAAGGGGAAGAGACCCATGGAGGAGCCACCACTACCAGGAACCACATGAGTTCCAACAAATTTTTCCTTTTGTAATTTTATGTCTATGTCCCAATTTTGTTTTGTTCAATCCCACACTACGACATGAGTAATTCCTAGTTAGTCAATAATCTCATACCTATCCACTATGTAATCAATTAAACTCATTGTCATTTTGTCTAACTTAAGGATGAGTTGTTATTCAGTCATGGGGGTATGATGAATTGTGGTTTGCTAGGCCCCAATATCAAATTGTTGATATCAGGTATGCGATATCATAGCTTGGATAACGATATCAAATACACAATATCGTGATTCCTTTGTAGGCCTATAAATACAACATTTAGGCACATAGGAAGGGAGGAGTAGTTGGTAAGTATTAGGGTAGAGTCTTTTTGTTAGTTTTTAGTTCGTTTCAGTTCTTTCCCCAATGCATGCTCATAGTGTGATGATTGTAATTATATGGAACCTTTGTTCAAGTGTGACGTACTTGGACATGCACACAATCGACAATAAATATTGAGATTACTCCATCATTATAGCATTCAATTAGCTTTTAGTTACGTTAATTGTTAATTATTTATTGTTATCTTTTTAGTTCATATTTCCTTCATTGTCATTTACACTTCCTATTGATTAACACGGAATGAGTATGACTTAATCACAAACATTTAAGTGTAACTACTTGGTAACCTAGTAGCATATCTAGGAGTGCTTAAGTAATGTGCACTTGGTAATCCCAGAAGTAGTACACGAGGTCCAAGATGCATACAAATGATTAAAGATAGATTTCATTTTCCATTAAGTCTACTTCTAATTCATTGCACTTAGGGTTAGCATATATTTCATTTTCCATTGTCCATTAGCTTAATTAAGATTGTTCTCCATAGTCTCTAAGAGTAGCATTATTTTAGGATCCCATCATTCACCTCACTTTGGACTAAATCATACATGACAAAGCAAATACTACTCCAGGCAGGAAGACAATGAACTAGAATCAACGTGTAACTATCTAGATGCCACAACTAGTCCATCTACGAAGTTTGATCAGATTGTGTGTACATTCTCATATTCGTATGGTTGAGTGTAGGGGTACCTTGCCACTCATCAGGATGTCTCAGTTGAATATCTAAAGAGCAATTGGGATGTCTATTATTTTTGTGGGATGTCTAGCTTGAAACCTAAGCTCTACCACTAGAATGTCAGGTGATCTTTTAAGATGTATTACTAGACACCTTATTTCAACTTGTAGAAATCTCCCATTCTTGGGTTCTTTGTTGGTGCTTTGGTAATTAAATTGACAACTCAACTCTTATCTTGATTTCAACTTGTTCTTTGTCTCATTCTCTTGTCATGGTACCATCTAAGATCTGTGTCTCAATCTCACAATGACATTGTCATCTTGTTCTTTCTTTCCCAAGTCTTGCAAGATTCCATATGCAAAATTTTCCACATTTTCCATTTTCTAAGGTTTTAACATACCAAAAGGTCAATAGTCTATCCCTTTTTGGTAATGTCTAGAGCTTTAGAAAATGGGTTAGCATGACATCATAATATCATATGATAAACAATTTAAAGGTACAAAAATTCATATATAGGGTTGATTAAAATAAGTGATATTAAAAGTTATCCCTTATCTATACACAAATTAAGTTAAAATCAAAAAATGTTACAAGTTTCCATGAATAATCAAAGGTTAAAATCCAAGCACTAAAAACAAGAATTTATCTCTGATACAATAAGCCATAAGCCATTAGTAACAAAATCACTATCTACTGTATAGACCAAGATCTTAAATTTATATCAAGTCTTAACTTATAGTCTTCACTACCTATTGCCAATATACCAATTTCTTCAGTTCACCTAATGAAGTTAATACTATCAAATGAAGTTAGTAGTAAACTCCCTTGTCCCTTTTGGACATCAATAAAAAGATATCACAAGTAGACTTAATTTCCAAGGATAGAGAAACATTACATTTTACTTTGAAGATATTTTATCCAATATCCACAACAAAGATCATGGTAAAAATCTTAAAAGATCAAAATTAACCAAACATATCCTCAACAAGAGGCCCATAATTATATATGTCAATTTCAAATATCAACACAAAGAAATACATCTCAAGGTAAAATATTCAATAATGTGACCAACGTTAGCTTATTCTTTGACCTTAGATACTTTACTAGAATTAAATATGAATAAACCTTTTCTTGCTCATTTTCTATGAGTGCTAGAATGGGAAGTATTGCTAGTTTAATATCTTTTTAATGAGAGTCTTAGAAGACTCACCCTACATTGGTGGCCCAAAAGATGATGATTCTTGATGAGGTATAGGCCCCTCTTGCATATGTGCTAGAATTTATTCCAACATCATCAAAAATAGTGCATCTTTTGTAAAGAGAATGGTATTTTCTTCTTAAGTCTTTTAGGATCAACTTTCTCCTTGCAACTTTTGCATCAATAAACATCTACATAGTAGTTCTAAGATCAAGTGTGGATATGTTTGGAAACCAAAGTCTCCCATTATGAGTTTCCATAATACAAATATTTCAACATAGATAGCATAGCATAATAATTTCCTCCTAGATATTCATCAAGAAACTCCTTTTGATAGTTTCCTTTCCTAATAGGTTCATGAATTACAATCAAGGGCACAAATCACTTGATTTACCATTAATCATAAAAATAATTTTAAAATATCTAGGCCATATGAATACACAAGGAGGTAACTAAAACATATTCTAGTATATTGCTTAGCAAGAATACTATCTAAATAATATGAGCTAGATCACAATGCATATATGTACTAACATAGAGATGGTCTTACTACTATAGTAAGTAAACTTACCATAAATTACCTTATGAATTCTTGGTCCTTTTTTCTAAAAGAAAAGTTAATTCAATGATCATTGAAAATTTTGATAGTCACATTACTATTATCTGTAGCTCATCATCTTGTTAGATCAAGTAAAGACTTCTTCAATTTTTCAAAATTTCTAGTTAATTACATCCATTGAATAAATTTTCATACTTTTAATATATCTAGAAATAAACTAAAAAATAAATTAAGGAGATCATGAATTAGATAAACCAAACTAAATGCAGAAAATCAAGAAATTAAAATTATACTTACCATTTCTTACCTTGCTTGTTTTTAGGTAATGAAATTATTATTGAAGTTTGAGATGAGATACTACATCATAGAGTACCTCATTAGCATGTAATTAGTCTTTATCTTTTCTATCATCAACTTCTCTATTTGAATCATCTAATTCATTTGAGATTTTTGCTTCTTCATTTTTTCTAAAATGAGAGAATTGATAATTTTTTCTAGTCATAGGTTCTGATCCTTCATTATCATCAATGATCATCTCTTCCTTTTGTTCATTTTTTCTTCAAGGATTTATTCCTTGTAAATTATAGTTTCTAGAATTCTCTTGATAACACCATGTAGTCATGTTATTGTGTTTCAATGATAATTGACAATAAGTTTGTACATGCCCACATATTTCTTATCAAAAATATGTAGTATCTCTAATTTGGATGGGATATTCAAAGCTAGGTTTATTCCATATTTTAGGTGATAGGTGATATCATACAAGTGTCATATTGATACACCTCCTCAATATCTCCTTTGTTGTGCATTATTTGAGTAATTTTTATATCTTCACAAGGTCTTATACTTGATGGATCTCTACACAACTTATCAAAAAATAGGTTAGCAAATGAACCCCATTCATGATGTATAAGAGTTTCCTTTTTAAGGAGGAGTAAATAGTATAACGTTCAGAAATTTCATCTTCTTTTCTATGTATATTTCTTTTCATATATTTGCATAAATTTTGAAAAGAAATAATTTCCTCATACATCATACTATACCTATCATCAATATTACCTTTAGGCTCTTCAAAACCTTTTGTGGAATTTTCATCTGTAAGAGCCATGTAAATGAGATGTGAATCTATAGTAGTATCATCTGTTTCCTTCTCACTTTGTTCCTCATCCTAGCTTGGGTACAAAGTTTTATTTTTCTTTTAGCTTTGGATTAGTCCTTCTTTTGAAACCTTTGAACACTTTGACATATGGAGGCCATATGAACTCTACCAACATAAAACTAACATTCTATAAAGGATGAATCAAGATTATAATTTTTGAAGTTTTTACCTCTTTCTTTATCTTTGATGATGAATTGATTGAAGTTATTCCCTTTTTGTGCTAGTAGTCTTTGAACTCTTCTTAAGAAGAGAGCCACTTCATCTTCCTATTTGTTTCATGTTTAGATGATACCTTTTATTTTGTTGAGCTTTTAAGGATGATTGGTTTTTCTTTGATTACACCTTCACTTATGAGATTCCTCTCATACGAAATGAGTACACTTTGAAGCTCTTTAAACTTTAACACTAAAAAATCCCTAATCTATTTCATGCATGTTACCTTGGATCTAAATTCAGGTTGCAATGTTCTAATCATAGTAATAATCACATCACCTTTAGGTGCATCTTTTCCCATCCCTTTGATGGCTACAACCAATTCATTAGCTATAGAAAAATGGTCTTTGATTTTCTCTCCTCTTTTCATTTTATGTTTATCATATTTACTTTGTAAAACTAGAAGCTTAGATTGTAGTTTTGCACCTAGCTACTCTATTAAACTCAGATTTACTTAAAGCACAATAAAGATAATTTTTTTTCTTTTCTATCAAACATAAGCTTGTCTTTTTCATCATAAGTCTAATTTCCTCTTAGAGTTTTAGCACTTGTGATGCTGTCGATGGATGATGTCCATTCCTCTAGGATGGACTTCCAAACTTCAAAATTCATGGATTTAAAGAATCCTTGCATATGAGCCTTCTGATATGAAAAGTTTATCCCATTAAATATTAGTGGATTTGTGTGTGATATCCCTTCTATCATTCACTCTTGAGATGTTGAGCTTAACAATGAGAGTACTTGGCTTTGATATCACTTGATGATAAAGAAATTAGAAGTGGGGTTAAACAAGTTGCACCAATTTGAACATAAAATTGCATACAAATTTACATGGTTTTCCAACTTGGGTACTTCCACATTTGGAGGGTAGAATCCTTGCACTTTCTTCAAAAATGTGATTTCAAGGACACCACAAAATTTACAAAGCTTAAGCTCCATAAGGAGTGTTTTCTCTCAAGAAACACACTGAATCCCACAAGGTCTTGATAAGCTTAATGAATGCCTTCTCATAAGAAGCACATCAATCTTTTAGGGCTTACAAATGGAGAATTAGAATCAAAGAGAAAATGTAACTATACTTTACAAATTACTTGTACTTAGGCTCTCATAATTACATAAAATAGTTCATAAATGATGTAGAAATGAAGTACATAAATGCTACACAAGATGTATATAATGATGATCAAATCATGTGAATAGTACTTATCATTTTCATGAAGATATTATTTATTCTTTAGCTTCTATTCTTATCAAATAACTATTAGGATTTCTACAATGGCTAGAAAATGGCTAGTTGGAATATCTCATTAAAGCTTGGGATATCCTACTAATTTTCTATGCTTGTAGGTGGGATGTCCTACTGGAAATTGGGACATCTCACATGGGACGTCTCAATTGGGATGTATCAAGAACAATTAGGTTCTACTACTTTTGTGGAAAATCTAGCATAAAACATGAGCTCTACCACTAGGACATATGTTGGTCTTTCAAGATGTCTTACTAGATGCTAGAATACCTTCTTTGAGCTTATAGACATCTTTCATTCTTATGTTGTTTGTTGAGACTTCGGTAATCAAGTTCATAATTTAGCTCTCATGTTGGTCTTAACTTGTTCTTTGTCCTAATCTCTTATCCTAACACCATCTAAGCTCTTTGTATCAATCTCACAATGCTATTCTCATACTGTTCCTATCTTTCCCAAGTCCTACAAGATTCCACAAGCACATTGCTTACATTCTTCATTTTTCAAGATTTTGACATACCAAAAGGTGAATAGGGGTATCACATGAGATTTATTTATTCTCTTAGGTTCTAAAACTTCCTTGATAATTATCTAATAATTCTTACTTAATTATTACAAGTTTAGATATAGGTTTATATCTATTAATCAAGTTTGACTACTAATTGAGGTTTAGTTATGAGAGATTTATA
This sequence comes from Gnetum montanum, assembly GCA_015680685.1. Classification (NCBI taxonomy): domain Eukaryota; kingdom Viridiplantae; phylum Streptophyta; class Gnetopsida; order Gnetales; family Gnetaceae; genus Gnetum; species Gnetum montanum. Next base: position 164,212 of record MNCI01028124.1, read on the forward strand.
ACTATTTACTTAATTATCCAATATATGTAGTCATATATATGAAAATTGATTAGAGATGATACCAACAAGCATGGTATTGATACTATTATATTCTTATATAGTTCTTTCAAAGTCGTATTCCAACTATATGTCTTCAGGTGTACTTATATTCCATTATTTTAGGTATTTTAATGTCTCCATCCCCAATGTTCTCATCGTGTGCAACCCTCCTCAATGCATGCCTGTAATATATATCAAAATGAATTTTTTCTTACATCCATTAAGACCATGTAGTCACATATATATGTATATCATCCTCTGATTTTAGTGCCTTTATTAAATTAATATAAGTTCACCTATTAATGTATGTGAAGTATTTACTAAGGATTTTATATAATCAACTATCTACCTAACATCATAACTGGATCATATATTTTTACAATGCCTCTATGTTGGTTCATCTCAACATATCTCCTCAAGATTAAATAAGATCAAATCTATGACTATAAATGGCAAGCTACATGTTCTAATAAAGTGAGATATGTGCCATTGATAGCTTCTTGTTGATGTGTGTATAAGTATATATATATTTGTAAAGGAGTGTTATAATCCAAAAATAATATTAATATTAAGTGAAAAATTTAGAGTACATCACATGCTTGACTTTAAGTTAAAAACACTAAAAATAACATGGAAAAGGAAAAAAATTCAAATTTTAGAAATTTCTACTTAGGTGCACAACCTTAGAATTGATGCTTTAAAAAATAAAGAGAGGAAAATTAATTGTTATTATGGAGGATGAGATCTACATCAATAACATTTACATTATTTTCAATATATATGCTTGAATTTAAAATAGCAAAAGGATCCAAGGTAATAATAAAATTCTTTTGTAAACTACCAACTTTTGTAGAAAAGAAATATCAAATAAAAACGATTGTATATATTTTCAAGCATAATTGACCTTAACATTAATAATATTTACCATTAATTGTAGCTCACTTGTAAATATAAGTTTTAATTTTTGATTTGACAGTATTCTTGTCAAATAAGGAAGAATGCCTTTTGAGAATCTATCTAGACTAATCAGTACTTGTTATGGTATAAGTAAGAATACTTAAAAAAACTTCTATCTTCTCTAATTTATTTATTTCCATTTAAAAATTCTTATAATTGACAATAACTTAATTTTCATATCTTCAACCTTAAATTATTATTTTCTATCTTCAACTTCAATAATTTTTTTCTCAAAAACTTCAAAACATTTTTCTTTTCTTCCAGATGTTTTATCTTTCCCTTAGTATCTTTTTTCTTCAACAAAAAAGAATAAACATTAAATAAATTTCCTTCACAATGACAAAACTTACAAGAATTAGATGTGGATCAAATTGACCATCATAGAAGAGGGTGAATATTATGTCTTAAAATAATTAATCATGTTCCATCATAATATTTAAATTAAATTTTGGTTAATTCAAAGTTAATGAGGATCTATGCTAATTGGGACAAGAAAAAGAAATCAATAAAAAACAATAAATAATATACCAAATTTATAGTGGTTCATGTTTGACCTAGTCTATTCTACAAGGGATATTCAAGTTTGCACTTTTCTTGAGTTTCTTTTAGCTTTTTAAACTTATTGAAGTACAATGTTCATTTTGAGGCGTTCTAGTCTTCCTCTATTACAAATGGGATCTTCATGACAAAATACTTAAAATAGAAAGGAGAATAAATGAGAAAGAAAGGATTGATACACACAAGGATTTCAAAAAGACTAGATTACATTCAGGCACAACAATGAATAAGAAAAGTATAACACATAACGTAAAGGAATTTTTTGGGACTTAATATAATATACAAAAATGAACAATTTGACATAAGTGATAATTAGTTTTTTTATTATTTGATATTTGAAGCTTTATCCAATGATTCATCTTTTCATATGCTTTAACATCTTAAATTGCCATGATAGGGCTTGAAAAGAAACACTCTAACTTTGTAGATAAATTACAATGTGTAAATCTATTGATTTGCATGCACTTAGTGAACATATATTTTTTCAAATGAGGGTAACTAGGGTTTGACCAAAAGTTCAAGAATCTATCCAAGAGCTAATTTACAATATAAATTCTTAGAGGGGTTGACCCATTCATGAGTTTGCAAAGCACAAAAGGGATAACCCATGACATGGAATGATTTCGTAATTAATTTTTCAACTATCATCGAGGAGGATATTTATGATGAGGAAAACTCCTTGTTTATTAAAAAAATTTTAAATTAGAGGATGACTAATCATGTAGGGGTGACACTATCTTCAAATATAAAAAAATTTATATTTTTAGCATAAATATTTAGCAAGCACCTTATGCCTTTGGGGCAACCCATTAGAGGTCTTTGGAGCTTTAAAAAACTTGTTAAGGGAAGCGTGGATTAGTGAATGTAAGCCTTGAAATTTATCTTGAAGAGTTGGAAACTATCATATTTTTTCATGGAAGGATAAAATGATCATCTTCAAAATCTAATGCTTAATAATCTCCCTCCTTTCTAAGATGAGCAAGCACCAAATTTAGCAAGGTAAAAATCCAAATAAATTATTTTGAATTATCTCATACAAATTCTTAGACTGTTCTTAAGCATATGACTCTTTTATGTAAGTTAACCTATCTTGCCCTTGTTTGTCATTCTAAAAAAGTAGAAAGAAAATATACTTTCGAGGTAAAAGTAATCTTGAAGAGAGGGAAGAGGAGGGAAAGGGGTAGAGGGGTTGGGAAAGGAGATGTAATGGTGTTAAAGATGTATAAAATAGTTGATATAAAATATTTGAAAATTAGCATATTTGATATGAAATGCTTTATGTATAAAGTATGATCTTCTTGATATAAAATAAATGAGAAAAATAAGAAGAGCCCAACACAATGTGCTCAAAATAAAGTAGCCTCTATGCACTCAATGTAAAGCAACCTAATAAAGAGAAACTAATTATAAAGAAAAATTTAAATTATTTTTAACTAGTCATTGTACATTGATTTTAGTAATGCCAATAGATACAAGTTTTTTCTACACTGATTATCATCACCCAAGTAATTTCTTGCAATATATTCATATTTAAAAAGATGGCAAATATATCGATCTTTATCAATTAATGTGATCTCTGGCAATATCCACAAAATTTACTAGAGAGATATTGATTTTAATAGTGTTGGATTATCTCTAAGGTTTCAAAGGATCTCATTTTCAATCAATTCAAGTAATTCCTAGTGATATAATTAAGATTGAACTTCATTCTAAGCTTTCATCCACTCTAACAGTGGTATCAAGACTTTACTCCAAATCACTGATTAGTGAAACATTGTTGATCAAGGTTATCAAGAATTTGTAAATTTAAATGATTTCAATAGAGAAAAAAATAAGAAAACTTGAAGAATATATAAGGAAGTATGTATTAAATAAAAATGATCATTTTCACATAAATTTTAGATTTTATAGTATCAAGGATCATAGATAAGCCAAATGCTAAAGAAATTTGGAATCTACTTCAATAAGAGTGCAAAAGGAGCATGTATTACCAATATTCAAATCAAATAATCAAGGTAGAGATGAGAATATAAAGATCTACTTCTTAGTAGAGGTAAGAGCATTGAGAAATTATTTACTAGAATGTATGCTTGCATAGGAAATTTAGATGAATTCAATTGCCAATATAGTGAAAGAAAAAAGCTTGATAAGGTTGTTCAAATATTGTAAAATGATGGAAGGTTTAAAAATTGAGAAATATTATGAAAAATAGAAACTTAGATGATGTTTTTATTGATGAATAAGTATATCAAGGTATTAAGAGTCATTATAATCAAGCTCCAAGATCCAAGTATATTTGCAAGAAATAACAAAGGAAGAGGCATATTTGATAAAGGTAGAGGTAGAAGTCCTAACTTCACAGATGAAAGAAATTAATATTAAAGAAAAAATCAAAATTTTAGAACTAAAAATTCAATATTAGAAAGAGGTCAAAGAGAAAGAAAATTCAAGTTCTCTCTAAGAAATCATCATGAAGCATCATCATCAAATGTTCCATGGTGTAAACATTGGAAAAAGAAGAGCTTCTACGAAGATAAGTATTGGTGGAATGTAGGATTTACTTAATACACTCTAAATGATTTGTCAAATAGAAATGAATACTCTTCCTAGCCTCCAAGAAATCCTCAAGAGTCATAAGATCAATTGAAAGGTAAAGATTTGAACTCTAATTTTACTGTAGATTAAATAGCTAAAGAAGTTACTCCTCATACATGAATCATAAATAGTGGATGATAAAATCATATAACTTCATTTATAGAAAATTGTATCAATTATAGTCCAAATACTTCTCTTGGAAGCATTAAGTATGATATTTTGCAAGTGTAATGATAGAAGTAATTGATAATGTTTGCTTACACTTCCTAATAGCCACAAAATCAATATTCATGGTGACTATAATGTTTCTCAATTATCACAATTATTATTATTAGATAGGAAGATTGTTGGTAGAGAAAAAAATTTTATTTTTCATAATGATATTTGTACTATTTTCAATGGTGATTTTATTATTAAAAAATTAAATATGTATAATAATCACATTTATTTTTTGAAATCTTAATATTCCAAGGTTGCCAAAGCTATGGATTCTCAAATTTATCAATTAAAATTTTCTCATGAGTCTATCTTAACATTGTGGAATTGGAGACTAGGTCATGCTTTTGACTTCAACATTCATAAGATAATTAAAAATGATGTATCAATTGTAATCACATATTTAGAACTACCTAAAGAAGTTTGTACAATATGCATTAAAGGAAAGAAAAAGGTACTACCTAATAATACTCAAATGAAAAGAAAGCAAAGACCTCTTAAGCTTCTTCATATGGATTTGGTAGGTATAATGCCTATTCTAGCTCAAGGTGAGAATAAATATTTATTTATTATTATTGATGATTATTGTAGATATGTGTGGACATATATATTGCATTCTAAAGATGAAACATTTGGAATATTTTAGAAATTTAAATATTTGATAAAATTATATTTAATCTCAAAATAAAAGATATAAGAGCTAATAGAGGAGGTGAGTTTATCAATCAAGAATTTGAGGAATTTTGCATTAAACATGAAATTATCATTGAAAGGAAGAATGATTTGATAAAAGAAATATCTAGGTGCCTCCTCAAGCATACTTCACTTTCACAACATTTTCAAATGTCTCTTTACATATTTTAGCCTACATCCTAAATAGGCTTATCATCACCTCAAGCAAGAGAAGACTCCATACTAGCTTCATTATGGTAAAGTTCCAAACTTATCTCACATGAAAGGTTTTGAATGTATTTGTTATATGAAAATACCAAATAATTTATTGAAAAAGCTTGATGATAGAGGAAATACGTGCACTTTTCTTGGCTATGATACTAGAATTAGTGGATACAAACATTATTATTCACAAGAAAAATGATTTATTTCAAAAAATTTCATTTTTGATGAACACAAACCTTGATAAATTACAGAAAGATTAAAAAATATCAAATTTTTCTTCAAAGCCATGGATGAAAAGGAATCACTTGAAAGATCAAATTTTTGATGAAAAATTTCAAAGAAGATTTACTAGATCTCAATCAATCACATATCTTAAATATTTAGGGCTTCTTTATAAGCTTTCAAATATTCAAGAGACTTCTAAATTTGAAACTTGGACACAAGATATAAAGATAGAATATTATGTCATGAAGAAAAATTAGACTTAGAACATTGCTGAAAGATCAAAAGGTAAAAGAAAATTTTTTATGAAAAATGATTTTCTAAAATAAATCACAATGAAAAGAATGCAATTACAAGATACAAAATAATTTAAGAATATTAGCATCAAATATTATTTCATTAAGGATGAAGATAAAGAAAGGACAGTTAAGATCTTATGTTTGGAAATAAAAATATTAATTTGCTAAATACAAAAAAGTTCATACAATTCATGGAGAAAATTGGCATCATAAAGATCAAAATGAAGAATAAAGAAATTCATTTATCATATTGTTCATTACTTCTATTCCATCATAAAGAAGTGATTTTTCAATTATAGTATGGATGGAAGCTCTTTATACATTCTATTTCTCTTTTCTCATTTTAAATTTCATGGTGTATCTTTTAATTATGTTTTAATACAATGTTTTGCTCCCATATGTAAAAATTTCCTATATTGGATAATTTTGGATGTAAGACATAATAGTATCATAAAATGCCTAAAATGGCTAAATTTGAGTTAGCCTTACCTATAAGTTAAAGTCTCCCCTTATACCTCATAAGAGAGGCCTTTATTTCTTATTTTTTCATTGTTTATTATAAAGGTCAAGGATTCAAATGAGAAGAAAGAGGAAGCTTTTCTTTTCCTTTTCCCATTTTTGCTTCACAATGTCTCACAATCATAATTTCTTACAATCATCCATACATCTCTTAACTATTTCTTAATATTTCATAATATTTTAGTCTTAATTCATAAATCTCAAAGTTTAATTTTAAATTTCAACATACTCAAGCAACTTTTACTTTAAGATTTCATCAAAGATTAAGTTCTACTTCAAGATTGAGTCAATTATCATCAAATATCTTAAAGATAAGATCTATTCTAGTGAAAATAAATGCTTATAATATCAAAGCATCTTATTTCATTTGAAAGTTAAATTCAAAGCTTCTTTAGTTATAATCAAGTTTCATTAGCATCTTAAACCTAAAATCTAGCTCTATTCTCAATCTGTTTTAATAAAATTCTTCTCAAATCATGTTCTCTATATTATCTAAGCTAGTTTTTATTAACTATAAATAAATGACATCAAATTCATCAAGATCATACAAATAAAATATCAATTTTCTACCAATCACCTATCATCGATTCTAATCTTATCCTAAATTACTTAGGTGATACACTATGACATATTCAAATTGAATTTGAGTGACTAGTCATGATATTGAAAAAAATTCACCTAAGAGAAATCAATTTTCTTAATGCTATAGTAAAGCATAGTGATATCAATATTTATCTCCATTGATCCAAGTAGTTTTAAATGATATCTTTATGATTTGAGTTTAATTCAAACTTTCAAACACACTATAATAGAGAAGAATTTAAGTGCATCATAGACCCTTTTGGCTTAATGGTATGGTAATAGCTGTTGAAGTCATAGTTACCATAATTGAATTTAGAACAACCTTATATGACATAAGCTAGATATTCTATATCTGTCAAACTATTTGAAGACATATTCTCAAATCAAAAGAAGTCTTATAGATCACTAGACCTTTTTGGCTTAATGGTATGGTAGTAGTTGTTGAAGTCATAGTTATCATAATTGAATTTAGAACAACATTATATGACATAAGCCAGATATTCTATAGTTTTCAAAATATTTGAAGACATATTCTCAAATCAAAAGAAGTCTTATAGATCACTAGACCTTTTTGGCTTAATGGTATGGTTGTAGTTGTTGAAGTAATAGTTATCATAATTGAATTTAGAACAACCTTATACGGCATAAGCCAGATATTCTATAGTTTTCAAACTATTTGAATACATATTCTCAAATCAAAAGAAGTCTTATAGATCACTAGGAAGACTAATAGCATAAGTTGTGTTTTTATCAAATACAACCTAAATTTAAGTAATTATAATATGTGAAATAGTGGTTAGAGAATAGTAATATGGTGTAACGAAAGTGTATATTAGTGTAATATTGTTGTTCTTAAGTAGTACAATAACTTTAAAAAATGATTAATCATGTATATTAATAAAAAATAAAATGCATAATAGAATGAAACTAGATTTGGAAAATGAAAGATAAGCTTCCCTTCTAGATTAGCCAAAAAAGCTAAGAAAATATTCTCATAGTAGTAAATAATTATAAAATTTCAAAAGTAACATAAATAACTAGAAACGAAACTTGGAAAGAGGTAGTAATGGTCTTGGAGATAAAATCAAGAAATCAAAGATGATTGATGGGGAGCTATGTTATCCTAGTTTTTCTTTGGTGCATGTACATGATGGAGATCTTACCTAGAAAGAAAAAATCCATGTAGTTAAAGAATTATCAAAGTAGGAAAAGAGGTTAAATTGGATTGATGTGTGGATTCAAATCAAATCAAAAACATTGTATATTAGAAGAGAAAAGTATTGGAGATATAATATTCTAATAGAGAAAAACTAAAAACTAAAAGTATTGGAGTCTTAAATATTCTAATGCTCATAGAGATAATTGTTAGAAGTAATCTTTGAAATTTTTTTTTCTCTCTCAAGAGTTCCAAATGATTTTTAACCATTTCTTAATTAGGGGTATGCTCCTATTTATAGGCTAGAAATGCCTTCTATATTAGAAGAAAATGATGCATTAGGCAACACAAAAGCTTTTGAAAAGAAGAAATGCTATATGTGAATATAGCAAACATCAAATATGTAAATAATGTTAAAGATTGATGTAAAAAATTCAAAAATAAAATGACATTGGACATTAAGAATATCAAAGATGATGTTGAAACTTCCAAGTCAAGATCACCATGGAAGATGATGTCAAATGTTAAAACTAAAGCCTAGAAGACAAACAATAAGAAATGATGTCATGAATGATGTGGGACATAAAATTTAGCATATCTAGATAATAACTAGAAACAGCATGCCAATGATGTAGGATGTCAAAACTAGTACCTTTTAAGGATACTTGAACTATTAAATCTATTAAATGTATTCAAAACTATAACTTAAGTAGAAAAAGTTAAAGTAGGTACAACATTGTCTCTATTGATGGATATTTTTAAAAAGTTAAAGAAGAATTCCTTAGGAAGAGAAAAACGTTGTAGTTGATGGTGAGATGTTATAGACATAATAAGCTACATACATGTAAGATGATTTAAACAAAGTGAGATGATAGGGGAGAAAGTAAAAGATATCATTGATATACCTATGGAGGTGTGCTATGCCATAGAAATGGAGTGTAGCTAAATTTTAAGAAACACATAAAAATTTAAATAAAGCACTCATTAACCCACTCAATTCTCTCAATCACATCCTTTTTAGAATAAGGTAGAGATACTATTTTATTATTACTAATATGGAACATGAGAGAAGAAAAAGATAGAGAACGATAGGGAGATAGATGGAAGAAAAATAAAAAATAAGAAAGAAAGTATAGGGAAAGAATATTAGGCACATTACCAATATACAACTGGTAGGGTGTTATGCCAAAAAAGTGAAATATGGATAAATCTTTAGATTCAACCTCTTCCTTACCTCATTCATATGAATATTCATACTCACATCACTTTACACTCAATACTCATTGCATCAAGATAGAGACATTGATTTGGGATCACTAATGCTAAATATAGAAAGGAATGGGAATAGATAAGAATAGGGAATGAGAGGAAGAAAAGAGAAATACAATACAAGAGAGTACAGATTATAGTAAGTGAAAATAAAATAAAAAGGAAACAAAAGAAAAGATAATATTGCTCATACATCAATTATGAGGACAATGTTATGTCACAAAAGTAGGACATTACTAAATTATACATATAATATGGTCAAAAATAATGTCATATGTATATTATAAAAAGTGTAAACCCTTCTTATAATACACTTATTCCCAACCTCACATAAAGGAATGAGATATTCTATTTACTTAAAAGCTCATTATTTATGCTGGGCACATAGAGTAGAATGAGATAGAGTAGAAAAATATGAAAAAATAACTAGAGAAATAGTAGAATGTGAGATAGATAGGGAGTAGGTAATAATCAAAATGGTGAAAATAAAATAGGATTTACCATAAAATTTGTATCTTAATGTAATATTAAAGGATTGATATAGATCAAACTAGCAGTAGGAGAACATATGCTTGGTCTCAAACAACTAGCAAGTTTAATGTTGTGATAGAATAGTTGCTTACATGTATTAGTGCTTCAATAACGTTTTGTTAATAGGATCTAAAAATTAATTTTCTTAAAAATTATATAAAATCTATGAGACATTTTACAAATATTGAACCACCAAGAAAGGACCTTGCTAGTTGGATGAGAAATTTGTATCTTTAGAGTTTAGAAAATGATAAAGGACTAGGTCATTTTTGTGAATCTTTTAAATTTTTATTTGCTTAGGAAGATGATACTAAATTTCTTCTTGATATTGGAGATAATTTATAGTAGCTTGAAATTGTACTTTCAAAAGATCTAATTTAGTGCATCACATATTCTTGTTATCCTAATTTGAGCTCTAATCATGTAGAGTAATATGAAGAAATGGGATATGAAACTCAAATGATAAGATTGTATTAGAATCATAAGTTAAAATAGATAAGGTATGAATAGATGTTGCATGAAAATTAGAATGACAAACCTAAAGGATATGGAACAACTAAATGTGCCAATTACACTAGGTTTTATTGACCATGGTACAAAGAAAATAGATAAGGGTCTTAATAGTGGATTCAACTTAATCATTAAATTAAGGATAATGAGGTGAAAAAATGATTGGGTGATGTGGTAAGAAAAAAATAAAGTGTATTCTTACTTTTTAATTGAGTTCTATTGTTAGTTTAATTTAGAGAGGTATACTAAAGTTAACTATGATATGGTCAAGAATGAAATGATAAATAAAGTAGGACTTTGTAGAATTTAAAGAGACAACTTTTACTTATTTGGTAACATATTCCATAGTAGTTAGAATAAATTGGTATCAAATAGATAAAGGAGGAGTAATAGCATTAATAAGATCTAAGCACCAGTTTTTAAAAGACTCTGTGATCTAAGACATGTTAAGTTTTTGTAAAAGACAATAGATGAGTGGTGCATGTCTTTGAAAGGTATCATATGTCTTGACTAGATTACAAGCATAGTTATCTAAAGTTGGCTACTAATAGCTTAAAGAGATAACTTGAGTAGTTAAAGAACATGATCTCAAGTGTTCATTAAAAACTCTTGAATTAACTTGATTAAGAACTATCTCAAGCTTAATTGGATTATGATAATGTCAAAGAACACCTATAGAAGAAACTCAACATAAGATATCAAGATTCAATAAGTGAAAATGATGACTACACTTGCATAGAGCATTCTTTTGAGTAGGCATCAGATGACTAGGTGCTTCACTAGTAGTGAGATAATGAAAATAATCATCATATTGATAATTTCCATCATCAGTATTGATAGTGTTAACTAAGATGTCAAGAGATTGTATAATAGGTGTTAAGTAAATAAATTCTACAAGTTGATCATATATGATAGATGGAGCATCATGAATTACAAATATTTCCAAAGTATTAGCTACCGTAATTTTACAATGTGAAATATAACATAAGATTTAAGAGAAAAAGAAAAAATAAATTTCTTAACCTTTTTTAGAAAAGGAATATGATGAGGAGTTTTACAATCATATTTACCATTAACTTGGCTTATGATAAGTTGAAATTTATAATAAATAGTAATGGTTTTTACTTAATTTTGTACAGATAGTAAGAATTGGTGATTTGGAGCCTCATATTTAGCTATGTTTTTAGTGTATGGAAAGTTAAGTTTGTAAGCTCTCTAAATAATTTTCTTAGTATGAAGAATAAGAAAATAGATTGCACTAGATTCAAAGAAAGTATGAGCTTCATTGAATTGAAGAACAATGTTTGAATTACTCATGTCATCATGTAAGATTTGAATAACATCATTAGATTTAAAAGAAGAGATTATATTAGCTATATCTTGAGCTTTGATAGAATGTTGAGATAAATAATAAAGATCAAACTTAATATGAAATTTGTTATAATGAGCTAAGTAATAAATATAAGATGGATTATTAACAATCATTTTAAGAATGCTATCCTTGCAATTAACAAAAGTTTTAGTATTTAAGGCATAATGCCTTTACTAAAGAATGAAGATAAGACTTATGTAAGACTTTTCCATGTCTAAATATATAGTTTCATAGTTCAAGAAACAATGAGATATGTAATATATAAGAAGATTAGGTTTTTTTCTCATATTTGAGAAAGAATAACTACTATGAAATGATTAGATTTAGAAAGATAAAGATAAAAAAGTTTGATCAAATTATGGAGGATGTAGGAAAGGAAGAGAGGCCAAGAATTCTTTAATGAAATTAAAGGCCTTTTGACGCTTCTCATCCTTGATGAAAGTGTTAGACTTATTGTAAAGTCATATCCCTTATTAAGGATGTAAACAGTTGTAACAATATAATTAACCTTCAAATGAAGGGACATCTCATTATGAGAAGTTATGATTATTCATGTTTCACTCAGGAAAGGATTTGACCTATGCCATTTAAGGTCAAGTTTAGATGTCATGTTGGCATGGAGTTGCAGATCTTGGAAAGGTAAGTGATGAGAGCTAGGTGAAGCAAGAAAAGAAGGGACTAATCACCCCTTTGGCTAGACAGCCTAATAGTGGTGGCATTTCCAAATTACCTATAAAGCTTAAGTGGCATGGGAAGAGAGCCCCAAGGGTGTTATAGTACTCTCTCCTATTAATAAAATTTTTCTATTTTTATTTTTTATTTTGCAATACCAATTATTTATTTACCAGCTAATTAATTTATTAAGTATTTATGATCTTTTTGTTATATTATTTAAGAAAACAATGAATGTGATAAATTAAGTGATTTTATTTTTATGACATTTGGGAATGGGATGTCACATTTGGTATTAGAGAAAACCATAATTTAGGAGCCAAAGTAGAAGAAAAACATTATTTTATTATTATTATTATTGTAAAACACAAGTACATCCAAGAAAAATGCCAAAATGGAAGAAAAATATTATTTTATTTTTTATTATTGTGTAATAGAAGTACATCCAAGAAGAATATAGAAACAGAAGAAGCAGAATAAAAGAATGGGAAAGATGTAAGGAAAATAACAATGATCATTTATTGCAATTGAATGAGTCAAAGAGATCTATGACTATCTTCAATTTTGCTTCCCTTTCTTCATTAGTAGCATCCTTCTTACTAAGCATTGTCATACATCTAGCCAATTCATCATACAATTGCTTGATGTACTTAGTTACACCCCTTGTTGTAGCTGTTGATTCCTCCTATCTCTTAAGTTGGATCTTCAACATATTTATCTAAATCAATCAATCATCCATGTCCTTTTCCCATTCCTTCTATTTCCTCTACACAAACAAGACTAAAATTATGAGTTATGAACAAAAAGAGAAAGAGGGAAGAGAAAAGAGTAAAAATTATTTACCTAAAATCAATTATTGTTAATTTGGAGCAACCATTCATGAGTCTTTAGATGACAATCCAACCATGTTGCACTCTCTAGTTCTTCTAATAGTTGCTCTAGATCTTTAACAATGTTCAAATCATCCTTGGGAATTGGATGTAAAGATGATGGAACTCCAACCTATACTAAATCATAATCTACCTTGAAGTTGCTTGACTAAGACTCTTATAAGTGGTAGAAATTATCATGAATAGAATAGGTTTTGTTATTAGAAATCCACTGACCAAGATGTCAAAGAAGCATGAGTTCTTCTTTGGCAATAGCCACTATCTATTTCATTGAATAAGAAGAACCTGAGATAGAGAAAGAAGAAACCACTGGAATAGACTTAGAAGATTATGTCAACATTGCTTATGGAAAGGAACCTTTTACATGTGTCATAGAAAAAGAAGACATACCTAGTGATCTAGATGGAGGAATAGGAGTTTATTCAAAAGTGGTACCTACATCATCTCTATCCATCTCTTGGATAAAGTACCTTCGCTTCACAGACATCTACAACACAACAAGATCAACATCATATAGGATACAAGAGAGGAAAGAGGAAAATATTCAAACCTTTAAATAATTAAAAATTTCCTCTGGTTGCTTTCCTTTATCTTATTGTTTAATTTGTTGTTGTGTTTGCTATTAAGGTTTTTGTTGAGCCTATTGTTGGACTTGTTGTCTTATAACTACTAGACCACTAGAACTATGCCTAGTCCATTACCTCTACAAAAAAATAATTTATTAGAAAATCAAATAAGACATTAAACTAAGGTATTATATATATATATACCTTTGGAGTGTTAAGTATGATTTGTTCTCATGGTTGAACTGTACCAAAGGTTGAAGTACCTTGAGCATCTTTAGCTTGTGTAGCTTCAACCTAGGCACTCTAAATCGGTTCATTCTATAGCTCAGATTGCACTATCAAATACATAAAATAAATACATAATCAACAATAAGGAAATAATATATACATAAAAATACATCAGTGACTTCTTCCTAATTCTAAGCTTACTGTAAAGCCATTTGACATTTCTTAGCATCCAAAATCCTACCTGTTATAACTCTCTCATCTTCAAGAAATTTAGGACATAAACAAGGAATAAAATGAATGAAATACTTTTTTGGATGGTCATAACTTAGGATCAAACACATGAACAAGGGTACATAACATATGGTACAAGGTTTGACAGGATTTTGCTAGGTAGCAGTAACTTCAGTCATGGAATTATATGAAGCAAAGAAACAAGACAACGACCAATCATAAACTCTACTAGTTATGACATCATGAAGTATGTAAATGAAATAAGAATTAACATAGGATTGGTGCTTATACCAAAAAAAATTTGATAGATGTGTAGACATAATTCAAAGTGAATCTCATTGATAAAATCTCTATGAACAAATTAGCTTTTGCTAATAGTAGAATCAATAACATAATAAAATAATTTCTTTTTTCAAAATGATTTAAAATTTTTGAAGGAAATTGATGGAATTAAAGGATCCCCTCCTTGTTGAAAATCCAAGGCTATTTAAATATCAAAAGAAACGACTATTATTGCTCCAAAAAATAACTGGGAAGTGGAACTTTTGTTACTATTATACTATTCACATCATTCCATGAGAATGCCTTTGCAATGGAAGAGTTTAGAAATTGGGAAGACAAGTAAATTAGATAGCCTTGAAGTTATAAGATTTTGAAACCCCTCCTTCCAAAGTAATCTACAAACACAATCGAACATAAATAATACATTATTTTGATGCAAAATAATAGTGGTTGATTGAGAGCTACTTAAAAAAGCTTAAGGTTGAGATGAAGCTTGATGTTTTGGGGTCATGATGAGGATGGTTAGAATCCTTTAATGGTAGAAAATCTTTAAGCTTCTCCACTAATAGAAGACTTCAATATTTTGCTGATATTAAGCTATGATGGACAAAGTCTTTCTTTTTCTCATATTTATAATACAACAACAAGAATTTTAGCAAGAGTAAAGAGGAAGTTTTAACTTAACTTAATTAAGGATTTAATAAAGATAATGCTAAATTTTTTTATTTATGATTTTTATGTTCATCAAAATGACATTATCTCCAAATCAATGCATAGTGCTCTCTAAGATGATTCCAATGATATCAATTTCATCAAAATATGACTTACGGTTTGGGAGATATGGCAAGGGTTACATGTAGTTTTAAAATTTAAAAAGTATTTTTTTAATTTTTAAATTTAATTTAAATTTAAATTTGAATCCTACCCATGATCCACCTAGGGATCAACATCAAGATCAAGATCAACTTTCCCCTTGGGATCCACACCAAAATTAATCCCCACCTACTTGTCAATAGGATACTGAAATCCCTCCTTTAGGTCATAGAGTAGAAACCAAAGATGAGGGATATGGGAACTGGCTTAATTCACCTAGAGAATCACTAACACAAGTTTATGTAAAGAAAGTAAAATTAGATCATTATGATGGAGCCTCTAGATCCAGTGCCAAGGTGAAGGATTTCCTTGATACAATGAAAAACTACTTCGATATGTTGAATTTGTCAAGCCAAGACTATTTACAAGTTGTCTCCTTGTATTTAAGAGGACTTGGGGCAACATGGTGGAATGGAGTAAGATCTTAAGGTTTAATTACAAATTTGATCCCAATTCTTTTCTCGAAGAGCACAAAATGAGATTTGATTTCTTAAGATTGGAAATGCGATCTATAGAGGATTACTACAAGGAATTATATGATCTTTCTCAGTATGTAAGCCACTAAGATGATGGAGAATCAACTTCGAAGTTCATTGGTGGACTACATACTTAACTACATCATCAAACACAAGCCCATAATCCTCACACCATTTAGGAAGCATACAAAATTGCTAAGGATTATGAAGAATCAAATTAGGTACAAGCTACCCTTCCACAAGAAATGGTAGAGGAAACACCAATCGAAAGAGCTTGATCAAGATTAGGATGTTTCGTTTATGGCAAAGATCATTCCAAATGACAGTATTCAAAATTGTGAACAAAGGTACAAAGAACCAATCAAACCAAGAATTGAAAACCCATTTGAAACATGAATAAAGGAAAAATTCCAACCACTACCATAGTCATGAAGAAGATATTTGCATTAACTAAACTAGGTTTGCATAAATTTCAATTTGCTTTACTAATTTTTTAAGGTTCAATCAAGGTAAAAAAAATTAAATTTTAAATTAATAATGGTGCTAGTGATAACTTTATTTCTTAAAAGTTAAATAGTTTATTGAAATTAAGTTTACCTTTTAAGAAAATTATTAAGATAGAACTTGCAAATAGAATAATCATGAGTAAGCATACCAGGTATGGATAAATTAACTTTACTTTGCAAAACATGTCTTTCATTAATGAATTATTTGAATTTAAACTAAGCGATGATGATGTAATTTTAGAAATGTCTTTCCTACAAAAATTGGACATTACTACCTACTTTGGAACTTATATTTTAAAATTTCCAGTCACTGATGGAGTTAGGGTTCTAAGGGGGGTAGGAACAATAAAGAAAATTCATATGATAACCATTAAGCAAGCTAAAAGATTAGTAAAAAAAGATGCTATGATGTTGGTTGTCAAAGTAACCCAACCTTAGAGATCTTCAAGTATTGATATTTCAAAATAACTTGAGGAATATAAAGATTCAATATTTGGTGAAACTAGAGAACTACCTTCAAAAAGAACTGTTGACATGCTATTGATATTTTTCTTGGTGCACAACTTGTTTTAAAAGCCCCTTATCGATTTTCCACTTCTGAGTTAAAAGAATTGAATGTATAATTAGATCAATTATTGGAAGAAAGGAAAATTTGACCTAGTGGATCACCTTGGGGTGCACCATTCTTATTAGTTAAAAAGAAAGATGATCTGTTTGATCAACTTATGAGTGCATGTTATTTTTCAAAGATTAATTTAAAATTAGGTTATCACCAAATAAGAATTAAGGAGAAAGATATTGAGAAAATTGCTTTCAGAACAAGGTATGAATTATACGAATTTGTTATGATGCAATTTCGATTAACTAATGCACATGTAACATTCATGGCATTAATGAATAATATTTTTTATGAATATCTTGATCAATTTGTTATAGTATTCATGGATGATATACTTGTTTGTTCTAAGTTGAGAGAAAAACATGTTAAACATTTGAAAATTACAATGGAAATTCTTAAAGAGCATTAGTTAAAAGCTAAATTTAGTAAATGTAAACTCTTTAAGGAAGAAGTTTCATACTTGGACCATATAGTTTCTAGGAAAGGATTGCAAGTAGATCCAACAAAAGTTAGTGCAATCTAGAATTAGCTTGAATTAAAAGATGCTATAGCAATTCATAGTTTCTTGGGTTTAGTAGATTTTTATTGACATTTCATTAGAGATTATTCTACCTTGGTAGCTCTATTGAATGACTTATTGTAATAAAAATGTGTGTTTAAGTTTGATGAAAAATGCAGGGAAGCTTTTCTTAGATTAAAGATGCTACTCACAATAGCACCTATTCTAAAAATTTTGGATGAAGAATTACCATTTGAAGTATCCACGAATTCCTATGGAATAGGAATTAGTGTAGTTCTTTCACAAAAAGATAAAGTGGTACATTATGAATCTTGTAAATTTTGAGGAGCTAATGTAAATTACGTAATCCATGATTTAGAATTGCTAGAAATTATTCATGCTTTCAAAGTTTGGAGACATTATCTTTGTGGAAAAAGGTTTGTGCTAAGAATAGATCATAAAAGTTTAGAATTTTTTTAGAGACAACCTATTTGAATACTCATCAAAGGTGATGGGTAGAATTATTAGTTGAATATGATTTTGAAATCAAATATATCCCCTATAAGCAAAATGTCGTAGCCGATGCCCTTAGTCAAATGTGAAACTTGATGATAGGTGTGGTAACAAACCATATAGAAGAAGAAATTAAGGAACAAATAAAAGAAGATCCTTATTTTAAGAAGATTTTAACCAATATTTCCTCTAAGCCTCGATATCAACTTACCTCTAACAATTTATTAATGAAAAGATAAAGAGTGTGCATACCAACAAGAAATTGGAGACTATGGTTGTTGTGTGAAGCACATATAAGGCTTATATATGATACACAAATCTTATTTTTGACATGGAATGAAGAATGATGTATCCTCCTACATTAAAAATTGTTCAACATGCCAAAGAATAAAAGCTAAATAGAGGAAACCCATTGGGTTATTACAACCTTTGGAAGTCCCAACCTAAAAATGGGAAGACGTCACCATGGATTTCATTGTGGGATTGCCAATAACCAAAAAGGGAAATAACTCAATTTTGGTAGTGGTTGATCATCTATCAAAGATGGAACATTTTATAACTTTGAAATCTATAATTGCAATAAAAGAAGTAGTTCAAAAATTTGTACATGAAGTATTTTGATTACATGGTTGTCCAAAATCTATCATCTCAAATTGAGATCCCAAGTTCATATCCGAATTCTAGAAAAATTTCTTTAAATAGCTTAGAACCTAGTTGAAATTTAGTACAACTTACCAACCCGAGACTCATGGGTAAACTGAATGTGTGAATAGAATATTAGAAGATATCCTACAAAGCTATGTTGGAAGTAGATCAAAAATATGGGAGAATTACTTGCACATATCAAAAATTACCTATAATAACAATTATCAAGGTTCCATACATCAAATACCATTCAAAGTAGTATATGAATGTAACTACCTTACACCACTAACTTGGGTAGATCTAACCTTAAGAACGGAGTGGAAGGAATAAGAAATG
The DNA here is from genome assembly GCA_015680685.1 of Gnetum montanum. Taxonomy (NCBI): domain Eukaryota; kingdom Viridiplantae; phylum Streptophyta; class Gnetopsida; order Gnetales; family Gnetaceae; genus Gnetum; species Gnetum montanum. The sequence continues at coordinate 183,270 of MNCI01028124.1, forward strand.
AAAATAATGGAAAAAAAATTCACAAGAGTTAAATAAAATTTGCAAGATACTCAAGATAAATATAAGGGATATGTAGATCAACATTGACTTAAGAAACAATTCCAAGCAGGAGATCAAGTACTACTGAGAGAAAAACCTACCAAAAGTTCACACCCAAATGTTGTGAACCCTTTGAAATTTTTAGGCTTTAGGGTAAATAGGCTAAAGGTAAATAGGCTTTAGGTTAAAATTGTCATAATAGGCTAATATTCGATCCAAGTCAAAAACATGATCAGATGCTAAAGCAGATTTGATAGTTAAATCATCAACATAGTCGTTGACTATTTTGAACATCACATCATTGAAATTGAAAGTTACAACACATTGGCAGATAGCTCTATTACTATTGAGTTTAAAGGACATTTTAGTCTAGAAAAATGTTCCCCAAGAAGTCATAAAAGTGATATATTTCTACTGTTTTAAATTTATGTGGATTTAATTGTAATCAAAGAAACCAATCCATAAAGGATAAGAGCGTATAACTGATTACTAAGTCTATAAATCGATCAATGTTTGGTAGTGGAAATTTATCTTTAAGTATAAGCTTGTTAAATTATCAAAAGTTAATGCATATGCAAATGCCACCATTCTTCTTGGGAACCACAACCATGTTGGACACATAATTAGAATAATTAACATGATGAATAAATAGAACATTGTAGTGCTTAGTAATTTTTTCTTTTATAGCAAGAGATATATTTAGATGTTCCTAACCTTTTTTTTAATCAGCTTAGAACCTTCTTCCAAAATGAATCTTGTGTTGTACGAGCCTTGAACCTAGATCAGGCATGTCACTATAGCTCTAAGAGACAACTGAGTGCTTCTATAGAGTATGTAGGATAGCTTTCTAGTAGTCCTAAGAGATGAGAACAATAAATTAAAGTGTCTTTTACTCACCTTTATTATTTAGTATAGGTATATCAATTAGGCAATCATTTATCAAAGAGGATTCTTAATTAAGAAAAAAGAGATCTGACTAGGGAAGTAGTTCATCCTTAGTAATGCCTAAGGAAGCTATAAGAGATGTAGTACTTGTTGAATATGATTTAAAGTCAATAAAATAAAATTATAGGGTTTGATGTACCTAATTTTTATGATAGTATAAGCTAAGAGGTTGAAGTAAAGATATTGGAAAGGTAGCCATGTTCATCTAGACTAGAATTAGAGTAGTTAGAGTTTAAGAAGACATTTTTTTTAAACAAATAACATAAAATGCCAAACATAAAAGACATCAAAACATCATGCATGAAAAGTTAAAATCTTAAAAAAAATGAAATCATTTTATTTTTCTATATAAGTAGACAAGAAGAAAAGATTATCATGAGAGCTTTCATTTACAATAGAGCAAGTTATAAGTCAACATGAAAGCAAAGACAAAAGTAGAAAATGACCAATCAATAACTAGAAGAAATGATATGATAAGTGACATCAGTAGTAAAGGGTCCAAGATTGGGACTAATAATATCATGGAACTATCACAACCCTACATTCTTTCTCCCAAGTCTGAAATGTAAGTAACATGAACCCTAGATAGGAATTTGCATGTAGTTAAGCACAATTTCTACATACTTTATTGTAGTAATGATTTGATTCTAGAATTGTTTTGGTGAATGTTTTCTAGAAAATATTATGCTAGGATTGATTTAAGTAGAATTACCTAAAATATGTAATTTATAAGATACAAATTAAATATTCAAGTTAAATTTTGTTGTTGTATTTGAGAATCCCATGAGGCGTATATTAATTTTAATAGTTTGATAGATTTTACTTTTCTAATATTAGAAATCAAAATGCATGTGAATGCATGCTATCATTTTTTAATTGTGAATAGTATCTTTGCTAATATATTTTGAGACAATGTATTTGCTAATAGTTGTTAGTATCTTTAAACCTAGAATTTTGTAGTAGAGCGATTTCTGCCACTATTGCAGTGAATAGTAGACACAAATTACTAGGGTAAGAAATTTAAAGATACAAAAGAAATTTCAAGCTTAGAATAGTGTAGTAAACATATTTCAATATTTTTAAAATGAAATTTATGGTGATTTTTATGAATTTATGAGAAAACATGTTTTTGGATTTTTCAATGAAGAACATGACATCAAGGTTTCAATGCGGAACTTAAGGAAATATGCTAAGTGTCATGATGTAGCCTATGATGTGTCATGTAGAAAACATTTACATAAGTTAGTATTATTATTTGGAATAGATATTTAACTTGTAACATTATTTATAGTTATAAAATAAGGCATTAAAGTGTTTTTCATTAAGAGGGAACAATGTTAAAAGTCACATAAGGTTCAACACTAAATATTGAGAAAGTAATGCTAGAAGTATTTTAATGTAAAATAGTAATGCTTTATTAAAAATTAAGAAGCATTCAATATTGAATACCATTAGCTATAAAAGGATATGTCATACTATGTTTTTGATGCAACTAGTTAAAAATTCGTTATTTTGTAGTGACATTGCAACCCTAAGGCTCCCAGTGATTAAGTGAATGTTTTTTTTATTAGTAGATGAGAGAAGTATTTTAGAGAATAAGAGGAGGAAGATAGTTATCATCAAGCATAATACCTTATTTAATGATGCCTCCTTGATGCCTTAAAAATTATGGACTTGAAAGAAAAACATAAAGTTTTTAAAATTTGGATCAACCACTTCCATGTGGCAATTTGAACTAGCTTAGGAGAAGAAATTATTTTGAGGGTTATAGAGGGCATACTTCCTAGGTTTCAAGCTAAAATGATGTATATTATCTATGATAAGTAGTCAAAAAATATAAAAATTATCTAAGGACATTCTATTCTACAAAAAATATTTGAACAAGTTGTGGAAGAAAAAAAGAATATTGGAAATTCACTACTAATAGCACATTGCTACTAGAAACTCAAACTTCTAGAGTAGTGTTAAATCCTTTAAGTTCATATATCTTTATAGAAGGTGAATTAAATTTATATGTCCCTACTATACTCTAACTTTGTAGTTTCAAATGCCTATCTAGGGTTGAGCCCTAGAATTTAACAAAACTAGTAGTGTGACATCCCATCCTTGGATTTCATTGCAAATATTAAATATATGATATATTAGACATTATACGTACAAAGAAAAAATACCAAATGTGAAATATAAGTGATATTAAACATTACATATAAAGGAAATAATAGGAAAAATGCAAAAAGAGAAATAAAAGAATGCTTTATTAATATGAAATAACATATCCAGATCATGCTCCAAGAGTGTTCCTTGGGGGTTTCTTCCTTTGGCATCTATCCCTTAAAGGCAATCTAGCAGTGCCACCATGGTTAGGCCTATAACCTAGCTAGAAGGGATGGCCAGTTCACTTCCTATCCCACTTCACTTGAATTCCCATGACCTACCTATACTAACTCCATGACTCCATGGTGGCATGACCTCTAACCCTGAGTATAAGTGCCTTCGATCAAACCCCTAAAGGTTACCTCAAGAGACACATCTATAATTACAACATGCCCTTTCGGGTCTTAATCACAACTACCTTTTCAAGTATTGTTAAGATGACAATAACACTTATTATGATGATACACCATCTTCATTAGGCAACAACATCATTTTGGAATGGGGATGTGACAATCTACCTCCCTTAAGTTTTGTTCATCCTCAAAAAAGTTCATGTTCTCTATCTTTTTCTAGCTCTAATGCTTTCTTTCATGNCAAAAAAGTTCATGTTCTCTATCTTTTTCTAGCTCCAATGCTTTCTTTCATGATCTTGTGCTTTAATAATTTGATTTCTTCTTTAAACGTGAAGTTTTTTATTGTGTATTCAACAAATAAGACATATGTGAGAAAAATTATAAGTAAAATTAAATATTACTTTCTTGATACTTACTTCATTTTCTAAGAAAATGACAAAAGATGAACTAAAGATTTATCAACCACCAATCACCAATCCTAACCAATGTCATACAAAGTACAACTTGGATCTACTTACCCAAGTGAAGGCAAGGCAAATTATTTATCCCCTATTTTTATTATCATAGATATTTTACTTGTCTAATTGAAATATAAATTAAACAATGAATAAAATAATAAGATCATCAAATAAAAGTAAGAGTGAGATACTTCTTGATCTTGCTCAACCTTATGAATTTATGGGAATAATTGCAATTCTACCATAAGAGGCATGCGATCAGATGGTCTTGTTCGAGATGGTAAGGCTTGATCTTGGTTATTCTCATCTTCTTCTTTATAAATTAATTCTAGTAACTTGGTAACTTGAAAGAATTAGGCATCGTACCAAATATAATCCAAAGTCTCAATGAAGAATGTTATTGATCCATCTTCATTAATCATAGCAAAGTAATTGGTAAACTATGGTTCTTGATTAGTGTTATCCATCAACATCATATATTCTTGAATTCTAGAATATGATTTATCTACTGAAGATTCAAAATAAGCAAGATATGCACTAGCTAATGGAATTTCATGCTAAATTGATGGAAACCTCTTCTTCAAGTTAAGTTCATCTTCCAAAGATTTCTTTATAGATTCATATTTTAAGAATTGATAAACACTACTTCCAAATTTTGCATTGAAGTCTCCACAAAGAATAAATGGAACTAGATCAATATAACTTAGTAATAACTTATTCTTCAAACCTTTTTCTATTTGCTTAATCAAGTATGCTCCTTGACATAGTCTTACATTGAAACATGTTGTTTTGGCCATTAAATGTGTGTTAACCATGCATACACATCTTCCTAATAGATGAACTTTTAGAATTACTACCAACGCTATGTGATTTTTCCAAAATCTTAATTGTTCTTTATTTTTCATTACTTGAAGTTCTGGAATTTCAAAAATCATATTTTCTAAACTTCAATCAAATTTTTGTACCAATTCAAACATGGCTTCTTTATAAAAGATTGCACAACCATCCATGTTGTGAATTCTGCAATATGCTAATCTATATGGCTCAAAAGAAGAACTTCCACAAGAACCTTTTTGCTTATAGATACCTTTGTATCCAATCTTTTCCAAATCTAGTTGGAATTGGTAAAAAGATTCCCATAGAAAGACTTCTTATAAGCACAAAACATCAACATCCAAATCTTTTAACTTTGCTAAGATGCATGGATATCAATATTCATGTCAATACAAGGCCCATGATGGACATAGTCAATGTTGTTTCTCACTCACTAGTGACCCTACAAGCATGTTGTATGTTGTAACCTTCATTTTCATTCTTGGATTCTTTTTTAAATCATTTCTCTTCATGAGTATCATACTCCTTGTCAAAATGAGATTTTGAATCTTCATGTTGTTTTGATCTTTATTTTGATTGTAGGATGGACTAATATATCCTTTTCATGACAGTTGAAGATTGTTCTATTCCTTCAACTAATTCTCAAACTAATACATCAACTAATCTTAACTAATACCTTAACTAATTCATTAACTAATAATCAATTGATACTGATATAGCAACTGATTCTTCAACTAATCTAATTTTATAATTACATTATCTAATTTTAATAATATTTAATAACATCATATAATTTTAGTAATATACTATATTATCTAATTCTTAATGACCTTTCTACTTCTCTTAAGAACATTAACTCTGACAATGTAATTATTAACATGCCATAGTGATCTTAAGACTATCTTTAAGGGTTATGCACTAAACCTTAAAGCCCAGAAGGTTGAATTTATGATATCAGTGAATTATCATGTGTCCAAATGATAAATCTAAGCTTACCATTGAGTTCAGAAGGGTGAAAAATGTTGAAAATGACTATTCATATGTTGAAAATGGACATCATATGCTTGAGTGATGCCAAAATTAAATTTTTGAGGATCTCAAAGCACTATATTAGGCAAGGAGAAAAAACTAATTTTTGGGATTCCTAGAGATGGATCTAACTTCACCATTGGGTCCATAAGGTTGAAATATATAGGAAACAACTCTTTGTTCACTAAGAAAGGCTTTTGAAATCAAAAGTTATGGCTTCTAGAGTGTAATACCTTTGGCACAAAACAAAAGGCTTCCTAAAAGGCCATCCATCCCAATTCTACTCCAAGGCAAGCATACTTAATTACAAAATTTTTATTCTTGTGGTTACTAGGGTGCCAAATTCAATTTTGAAAAGTATTTTTGCAAGTTCTTAATTTAAACTAATAGTTCAATGATAAAAATTTGAATTTTTTATCAATTGATAGGAATTTCAAATTTTTCTATTAGTTGAGGAACAACTAAAAATTTCCTATCATATAACGTAGAATTTGTTTTTTTGTTCCAATGGTAGCAACAGCCATGGTGATGCATTGGCAGTGGCCTTGGTGGCTAATGTTGCCAAGTTAGGCACTTTTAGGGGGGGAGGGGGAGAGAGAGAGAGAGAGAGAGAGAGGAAGAAGCTGGATGTTAGTTGAGAGAANGGAGAGAGAGGGAGAGAGAGAGAGAGAGATGGGTGGTTGCAAGTGATGTTCAGATCATTATTATGGCCTACTGTTTGTGGCGGAGTTCGAAGAGGAAGTTTTTGATAGTGTTGGAGGAAATATTCAATAGTGCTGGAGGTGGTTTTTGATGATGCTGGAGGATATTTTTGATGGTGCTAGAGGTAGTTTTTGGTGATGCTATAGGTGGTTTTCGATGGTGCTTAAGGCAGTTTTCAATAGTGTTGGAGGTAGCTTTTGGCAACGTTGATGGGCAATAGTGCTGTAGTCAATGATGACTACAAAAAATGCTATAATGGTTTCTATAGATTGCAAGTGTAGGTTTCTATAGCAAGTGATAGAGCATGATCCAAGGAATAGCAGCATCAGTGCTCTAGGATGGAAGTTACAAGGCAGCATGATGGTAGATAGCATGCGGTGGTTACAAAGCACGGTTGTAGAGTGCGTAGCAGTGACAACGATAGATAGTAGGTAGTGGTTGGGTAATAGTAACCTACATGCTATAGCAAGTATGAAGGATAAAGTGGTGGTGTTGGCATAGCTACATGAGGGGTGGATCTACATGGTGTGCAGTGAACAACGAAGTGGTTGATAGAGGACAATGGTAACTTTGTTAGGGCCAACACAACCTACAATGCCTATGTAGCCCTATCAGTTCCTACATAACCTACAGGGCCTATGTAGCTCCTTTTGGACCTATGTGGCCCTTGCATAGCTGACATGGCTTATAGGGCTTGTGCAGCCCTTACATGGCTGATGTGGCTTATAGGGCTTGCATGGCCTCAAATTTTTTTAAATACATTTTTGTTATCATTATTATTTTTTTTGAAACTTTATTATGTTTGATTTTTTTTCTTTAAAAAATAAAACTAAGGTGAGGCTTGGTGTTGAACCCATGACCTCCTGGTCATCATTTTTTCTTCATTTTTAATAAATAATAATATATAATTTTTATATTATTATTATTATTTAATTAAAAATATTTTGGGGCATGCAATCAAATCTATGACCTCCCATTCAATAATTATTTTATATTTTTTTGGTTTTTTTTTAACTTATTATTATTATTTTATTCCACCTTACCTTGGTAGTTGACGTGGTGGTTTAGCCAATGACAAGGTAAGGGTTCAATATGGGTAAATGGCAATTATGGGTTAAGTTTTTGACCCTAAAATTTTGAAATTTTTTTAAATAATAAATTAATAATCTGAATATTATTTAATGCATATGTAATGAGAAACTTTAAACATTAATATCTGTCAAACCATAAGTCTGATTAAGACAAAATTTGTATCGTTGGAATCATCTCAATGAGTAATATGTGTTGGACATAGTTAGGATTCAAAAATGAAGTTGATTTTTAAAGAATTAAAAAAGACTAAACTAGCCTATTTTTTTTAACTAACATTTATAGGCTAACATATGGTAACTTGGAATCTTCTAGAGTACTTGGATATATTTCAACAATACAAGATCAATTCAAGTCATGGTTACCAACTTTATGAAAAGAAATTTAGCATTGACCTAATCAATTAATAATTATAGTATTAAGATGGGTAAGAGTTACTTGGACTGATGTATCATTGTCTTACCAACATCTCGTATAATTGATGAATCTTGATGAGGTGTAATCAATTCTTCATTGGTTAATGATACCCATGAAATAATTTTGTTAGTTGCTAGGATCTAGATGCCTAGTCCCTTGTTTGTGAAATTAATGAAAAGGTATCTTCTAACATACATCACAAACATATGGTGCATCAAGTGATGATCAATGGCTTTCCCTATGTTGTGGCTTCCAAGTTCATCATTAGGTTCATGTTGTAGTTGGCCCATGGTTTTGAATGCCCTTCAATCATGGTTTTCTCTAATACCAATTGTGGCATCCCATTCCTGGATGTTATGGAAAATGTTAAATATACAATATATTAGACATTATGCATACAAATAAAATATACCAAACGTGAAATATAAGTGATATTCAACATTATGTATAAAGGAAATAATAAGAAAAATGCAGAAAGAGAAATAAAAGAATGCTTTATTGATATGGAATAACATATTTAGATCGTGCTCTAAGAGTGTTCCTTGGGGTTTTCTTTTTTTGGTATCTATCCCTTAAAGGTAATCCAACATTGTCACCGTAGTTAGGCCTATAACTTAGCCAAAAGGGATGGCCAGTCCACTTCCTATCCTACTTCATCTAGCTTCCCATGACTTTCTTGTACTAACTCTACCACTCCATGTTGGTAGAATCTCTATCCTTGGGTATAAATGCCTTCAGTCAAACCCCCAAAGGTTACCTCAAGAGACACATTTGTTACAACATTCCCTTTTGGGTCTTGTTAAGATGACAATAACACTTATTATGAAGAGACATCATCTTCATTAGGAAATAGCATCATTTGGGACTAGGGATGTGACAAGTAGAAAGAACTAGCTAAGTGTTATTTAGGAATATTTATGACATGAATGTGTAGGTTTATGGATCCTAATGTACATGGTCCAAATCATCTAAATTTTTTTGCAAGATTTCCTGTAATGTCTATTCTAGGATTGCAACTAGAAATTACAAGTCATGTTACATTTTGAAGATCATTATAGAAGCTTAAGACTCCATATGTTTTTGAGTGAGTAGCAAAATAGGGGATGGATCCATCCATTATGTGTTGAATCTATGGGGTAAATGTAGAGTAGCCCAAGGGATCAAGGATCATTCTTAGGACAAAGGATAAGCATCTATGATTACATTTCTAGAAGAAGAAATAATTTTTTATGGCTATAATTACCATCTTATGATGATTATTTTTATTCAAATAAGTCTTGATGATGTCAAGGTTTTCAATGTGACTAGTTTGATAGAGGAATTTATGGTCTAGATAACCAATGAGGTACAAAGTACTTAAAAGTGGCTATTTAAAGGGAAATAGGTAAAGTACTTTAATAATTTTAATAGAGTATATATCTTATGTACCATAGGTATAAAGCATTCCTATCCTAGTGTAGCAAAGTGTGTAAGATTAATAAAAGGTTATTTTTCAAAGAAAGTTATTTTTATACTTTGCATGGATTAGAATGAGTTTCTCATCACTTGGGATCTTGTAATACTAATGTATTGGTTGGGCTTTCATAAGTGAGGAATAAAGATCAATAGCTCTAAACATAATTTAGTAGAGTTGATTGTGGTGGAGGAATGGACAAGATTTAAGAAAAGAAACATCATCAACATGTACAAGGGGATGAATGACAACTTAAGTAAGCTCTTTCTTTAATTTTTTTAGTGACTATTATTCAATAAAATTAATTAGAAATGGGAGGTGATCCCTAGGTAGTTATCTGGATTATATGGAACTATATCATAGTGATGGGACGTGATATCGCATGGGCCACTATATCGCGTCCGCTGCAATATCGCATCCCCTGCAATATTGCGTACGCAATATCGTAGTGCACTGCCAAATCTATAAATAAGAGGTGGCTCTTCCTTGTTTCTAAATCTAGGCCTAGACCATAGTGAAACTCTGGTAGTTTTACCTCTCTAGAGATAGAATAATTTCCATGTGCCCGCAGTAGGAACTCCAAAGTGACTAGATCTTTATTCAAGCAAATATTGTACCTGAACACAAGTTTGTGTACGGAAATAAAGACGAACTTCTTGGATAAACCTTGTAGTGCATGGACTAAGCTAGATAGGAATTTATTTATTGTTATTTATTATTATTATTTAAATTTTTTATTAGTTCATTAAATTTATCTCAACCCTTCTCTCCTAGTTAAGTGCATTCAGTATGACCGCTTCGAGCACGTGCATTATGCTTGGTGATCCCAGTAACGAATAGCATTTGGTAACCAAGGTTGCATCGGTTCAGGGTGTGAATGGTAAGTGGGAAAGGATGCTGATGCTAGGTTAATTAAGGCTTAGTTAGTTAGTTAAAGTTAGTTAATTAGTCTCTTCACCCTTCACCTCATTAGTATAGGAGATAAAAACATAAAGGATATAAAAATCATATACCTCAGACTTACTTAACCATACAACCGTGACAAATACAAGTCTGGGAAGACAACGAACGATTAACCTTAAGTGTTCCATAAGTTGTGTAGGCACTTAGTCTGCAGAGTTTGACCGGATCGCACGTGTAACGCTCGTATTCGTATGGTTGAGTGTAGGGGTACCTCGCCACTCATCACATAGGAAAGGATAGTTGACTAGGCATTGATTATCTATTAGGAGATAGTAGAAGAAATAGAAAAACTAGGTTAGAAGGACAAAAGAAAGATGGTGAGTAAGAAACTCAGTTTTGATTTTAATTATGGTTTAATAAGAACGATATCAATTTTTTTTGCTAGAGAAGGAGAGAAGTAATCATATGTTACTTTTGAGGTATACTTTAGGATCCCACAATGTTAGCACTTGGAAAGTTTGATGTCTACATATAACATCAATGTGGAGATTCTTTGATGTCAATGTTAAAGACTAGAGAAGAGGTGGTGTCCACAATGATGAAAAGCATGAAAGAACCATAGAAGAAAATAAGTGGGGATGCTATTATGTCAAATGAAACAATATTGGAGATAAGCTTTAAAATGGTTGAAAAAGAAAAGACTTCAAGAAAGAGAAATCCTCTCTCTTAGAAGGAAGAAATGTCCTTATAGGCTCTAATAATGAAGGTATTTAAGGAGATGCTATAAGATAATTAAGTATCAAGAATATATCTTTGAAATTTACTTTATTTACTAAGTGTAAATGATGTGACATTAATTGTGTATGATAGAACATTAAAAAAAGTTAATATTTTTAAGGGATACTTAAGAAACAAAAGTCATGGAGTATGAGGTGAAGATGATCTGATCCATTGTTACTTCCATGCCTAAAGGTTAAAAGAAAGGTATAAGTAAGAAGTAGTTAGATTTTCATACTAACTTACTTTCATCAAAAGAAAATGAAGAGGCTGATCAACAAAATTTTAATTTACTTTTTAACTTCTTGAATCTCAATTTGAATGCAAAAAGCAAAGAAGAATAAGTAATGAGTTGTGGTGAGGAAGAGAAAAAATTTCATAAATGAATATTTTTCCGCCTACAAATATTACTCCATAACTAAGCAAATCAATTTTAAAGGATGAGAAGACTTTCAAGTAGATTAAGCAAGTAACAAGTTAAAAACTTTCTACTTGATATGGTAAGCCAACTTTGATGTGACATCAAAATTTAACATGATTTTACATGTATGTTAGACTAGCTTAGCCAATGCTTAGCTATTGTACAAATGAAGGAAAGAATTTGGACTTGTGTAAAAGACAAGTAGCTGATATTATAAGGGTTATCAAAATATGTGGAAAGAAAGATGAATTTAATTTTTTTCAAGAGAACATAAGTGTATTTAATGTTATTGAAGTAAAGTAGCAAAATTTTCATCGATTAGGCATTAATGTTACTACATAATGTTGAAATAGAGATAAAACTAAATAAGGATGAGGTAAATTTTTGAAATTCATCAATAGACATTAATGTGGTGCCTGAAAGTGCAGCTATAAAGAAGATAAGTGCAACTATGAATTATGAAAACAATAAGGAAATATTAGCCATTGAGAAAGATAATACCAACAATGTATTGTTGGACTCTTCAGCATAGATGTGCAAGGAGGAACAACATGAGTGATAAATAAAGATAGTATCAAATAAGGTAGAGCTTTTGAAAGCTAAAATTAGAGGCATCAACGTGGGGGGAGATAATCCTTTACCTCATGCATATTGTTAAGAGAAAAATAAATCTCTATAGTTTTAGAAAAATTTAATAAAATGTGAAATAATTATGTTATCCATGATTCATTCCATGATAGGTCTAAGGAACTTTGTATTAGCATGGAAGAATTGAAGCTAAAGGAACCAAGTGAAAGAAAGGTGGTATAAGAAAGAGTACTACTAACTATCATAGAAGATTAAAGGCTTATATATACATAAGTAAATACGAAGTATTTTTATTTAATATACTAAACTAGAAGAGTTGTTGTAGGATTTTACAAATAGTGTCATAGTGATCATATTAGAAGTGCAACAAAGCATCTCACAAGGAAAGCCTATAGAAGAAGAGAATGAAGATGTTATTACCCCTAACGAGTTAAGGGCATATGAAGAGGGGTGGACAAGAATTTTGTCAAATATCCCCATCTCAGTGTTTGAAAGTTTAGACACATACAATCTAAGTTTGGATAAGATAAAAAGAAAGAATCCTAGAAACATTCAGAGATACCCAAGGTAACCCTTGTTTATCATATTACTTTTTAGAAATTATCTCTTACACAAAGAGCTATAATAATATTGAATTTTTATGATGTTGGTATAGATATGGGAGAAAGTAACTAATGACAGGTTACAATAGTAGATTTGACTCCAATGCATGTTGATAGTAATAATGAAGAGAATGATATGACTATTAGAGATAAGGATCAACATAAAGAAGAATAAAATAATTGCAAAATGTAAGTATATTTTTGATAAGTTTTCTATGTTATCTTCTTTAAACATAGTATTGATTTTATAATAAATATTTTTTCTAATTGTAAAAATAACATGAGATGTTAATTGTTATCATGTTTATCAAATGTAAATAATATTTTAAGTACTAAAGATTTACTTTTTTATGTTGTTCCTTGCCTTACTATTAAGGTATTCTATAATAGTTTAGAAATGATGCAAATGTCAAAGCATGTTCCATTATATCTCACTACTCAGTGTCATTAGTCAATTAGCAAGTAACATAATCCAACCTAATAGGAAAGAAAATATGCAATAAGAAAAAGATGATGAATCTATAGTTTAATTCTAATTAGATGTCCACCATTTCCAAATGATAGTAACTTGTGTTTATATCTAAATAAATGAAAAATAAAAAGTATAAGATTAAGTTAAGTATCTAACGTCATTTGATTCATAATGAACTTACAAGAAGTAGTATAAGAAGGATAAGGTAAAGTCTCCTTAGTAGAGAAGAGATCAAATTATCCAAAGCCTAAGCTAATTAACTTAAAATTAGAGATATACTCATCATTTAAATTTATCAATTCTTTAGTAATAGAAAAATTTTTAGAAAATGAAGGAACTATAGATTTTTCTACAAGTTCAACTTTAATGCTAGCTAGATTATTACTATGTTGAAAAGGTTAAGCTTCATGATTCAAGAAAAAAAATCTTAGGAATTTTATGTTATTAGAAATTATTAACTCATCATCTCAAAAAGGAAAGTGTATCTCTTGATGAATAGTAGATGAAAGTATGTAGTATCAAGCTAACGAAGGACCTCCTAGTATTCTATTTATATAAGGATACTCATGTATAACCATAAAGAAAGCTTTAGACTATGTAAAGTAACCTATCATAAATAACAACCTAATGAAACCTGTAACTTCAACTCATATACCATTAATAGAAATGAGGTTTGTAATGGTTTCATTGAATTTTACCTAATCACAAAGACCAAGATTTTTGATAATAGTCCATGTGATTATGTTAGCCCTTGTGTCATCATAAACATGCATTAGGTAACATCTTGAGAGTTATATGAGTTAACACCTAGCATATATTCCTAGTCTTCAAAGTAGTATTAATGTTGTCATGATAGAAGTTCAAATTGTTTGATCCATAGTAAGGGACTTGAAGAAAGAATGAGATGACCTCTTTCTAAGCAAAAATATCACTTGGAACCACAATCTCCTTAAGAACATCTTATAGATTATCATGATGTTCTTTATAAGGTTCTATGAGGTTGTAAAATGATAAGTTGATTTCCTTGGAATAAAAAATCATGGTTATCTGCTACCAAAATTTGTCATATATTACCTAAGAAGACTATGGAATAGGTGCCATTGTGACTAGCTGTATAGGATTAGTTGTAGATGGAAGACTACCTAGAGAAGTAGGTTCCTATTATTGCTAGAAAGAATCTTATTTTTATCCTTATAGGGCTACTTGGATGCACCAACAATCTTTTATTTTTTCTTATTTGACTATGACTAATAACTACATGTAAGGACTTTCACTTAAGGAGATGTAAAGTGTTGGCTAGAAGATTGAGATGCAATTGATAAAGGAACACTTTTTTATTTAGTAGGGTAATATGGCATAGGATAGAGTAGGAAGGATGTATATGTTGAGAAAAGGTAAATGTTATTTCAAGCCATTGTAAATTTGGATGATGATGTTGGGATGTGAAGCTAGTATGGTGGAAATGTATAGATGAATGAGACAAGTGGGGATTTTAATTGTAAGTGACCACATGGATGCAATATGATAGACAAGAATAGTTCATGGATGATGATGAAGGAGTTGTATAGTCTATCCAATGAATCAAGTATCGCTTCTTGAATAGTGAAGAATGCTGCTTATGACCTTTGTATTCTAATTAATAGATGATATATGGCTCCTTTCATGGAGACTAGTAATCATTTTTTTGGTATGAAATATGAAATAACATTATTAATTTTCAAAGGCTCTCAAAATACTTTTAGTTTTTTATTATCTAGATGCATGGTAGATTACCCATTTTCCACCACTATCTTGGACTTATCTATGATATCTTATATGTCATCCTTTAGATTTTTGTATTTATCTATGTTGTGATCAGTAGTCTCATGATAATAGCATTATTTTTTATAGTCATATAACTTAGGCACTTCAAGATCATTATTTTTGTTTTGAGGAGGATTCCTTGCTATTAGTGAGATGTTATGGTCGCATTCTCTTGCTTGATCAAAAACCTATTTTCTCTTGAAATGATCATACCTAAGAATATTTTTAAGGAGTAGAGAATAACTCATTGGTATTTTGGTATATTGATCCCTATCCCTTTAAGGTTTTAATTACTTAATTAAAAAAGATGAAGTTGAAGGAGCACTATTTTACTTATACAAAAAGGAAGAGAAATCCTAGGACATTGACTTTTTTTGCTCTTACTTCATAGATTTGTTAACCTTGTTGAATATTAACAAGAAAACCTAATTATCACATTCAAACATAACTTTCTTAATATGCTTGATAGCTAAAAAGACATCATTCAAAGAATGTTTCTTGGAATAAACCATTATTTTTTGAATGACTTTGAAAATTTCTTGTAGATAACATTCCTCCAAATGATAAGGTAACTTAGGTGATTCTATTATTCATCAAGAAATGAACTTATTAATGGATTCATTCTAATATTTCTTGATAAATACAAAAGATGTAACACTGCTAGTTTAAGGAACATTGAACTTAAAGCACTCAATGAAGAAAGCTAGTAGTTTTTTTAAGAAGTGAGAGAACCATGAACTAAATATCTATACCATTCAAGTTCTCTTCTAGAAAATGAGCTAAAGAAACACCTAAGAACAGTGTAAGATAGGAATCTAGAAGCATTTACTCATTTCTTAATGTAATTACATGCTTTATGGGATCTCTAGTTTTACGATTGTACTTTGTAAAAGTTAATAGTGAGATTTCTCTAGATAGGATAGACATAAGAATTAATGAGCTTAGAGGATTATTTAGAATTCAATCTAAAGAAATAGAAGAGTCTTCTTACATAGTCAATATCTTAGTTATCTTATCTTTAATGCTTTGAAGATCAAACATGACATTATTAAGCAATTCTTATAGCTACAGATCTATTCTGGGAAGATATAGTGCACGTCAGACTATAGTGATAGGTGAAAAAGTTAGAGGTGGACACATGTATGGAATAGGTTCATATGCTACTAAAACTAGTAGGCCTAATAAAATGAAATAGATAAATAAAGTAATGTAGGGTATATATAACTAAGTTGAGAGGTGCTAAACATAGGAGCAATGATGGTAATAGGTATTAGGAAGTAAAAAAATTATGGTATGATAGGTTGAGTCTAAGGAAGAAAATATGAGGGCCCAAAATTTGAATTTGAATATTGAAAGAAAGAATAAGAAATACTAATATTAGTAGACGAAAAATAGATTATATGGTGGAGAAATGAAGTTAACTAGAAGGATAAGGCTAGAATACCCCATATTAGGAGGAATAGATCTAGGTAGAGAAATTTGCACACTAGTGACATTGATGGTGTACATCTAATGTGACAAGGGACTAGACTTCTTAAGATCCTTCACTAGCTATTCTTCATGTTCATTACTAAAAATCAAAGTTTTAAGGTACACTTCTTTTTCTTTTTCTAATAGTAATGTTAAAACTAACAAGTTGATCCAATATTGATTTCATTCTAACTTTTTGAATTTGTAGGTGTATCTTCTCTTGGATTTTCTCTTATTCCATGATAAACTCTACAATATTCTTTGTTTCACTATAATCCAATTCAATGGGCTTATTTATATTCGGAAGAAAGAAGATAAATCATTAGTCCATTTGTACTTTACTATGAGTTTAAACATTTTTTATGTAAGTAGAAAATCCACTTATTGCTTGGTGCAAGCTATCTTGTAGTCCCTCGAATTTAATCTTTGAAAAAAATCCTTAGTTTTATCTCATGTAAATAAGTGTCCAAAGCTTAAAAAAACTAGTGTTGGAAGAGTATTCCATGTCATGAAGTTTCCTTTTAGAAGTTATTGAGATACACAAGGTTATCATAAAAGATTTGATTTTCCTAGAAAATAGAACAATAATCTGCAAGACAACATTAAAAAGTAGTAGCTTTGTAGTATATAGTTGTAATAGAGGAAAGTAATGTGACACCAAAAGTTTTGACATGTCAACCCTCCTTCTAGTGCTAAAAAGATGTCGTAGTGAGAATTATTGTAATTGCAATCATAACAACCTTAAACAAAATGGACCAGATATTCCATGGTCACTAAATGATTTGAAGATATTTCTTGAAATTAAAAGAGGACTTATATCTTGGTAGAAAAACTAACCTAATAATGTTTTTTTTCAAACACAATTTAAATTTAGGTGATTAGATTATATGGAATTATAGTTAAAGTAGAATAGTGTAATTTTTAGAAATTATACATTGGCATAATATACCTATTTGTACATAGTGAAAGAGTCTTAGAAAGAGTCATAGAAAGAGTTAATCATGTATATCAAGAGAAAAAAATGTGTAACAAATTAACATTATATTTGGAAAATAAAAGATAAGATTTACTCCTATATTAGCTAAAACAAAGATAAGGACATACCCTTGTTGGCATTTTGGTATGTCAAAACCTTAGAGAAAAAAAATGTAGAAATGTGTTCATGTTTGTAGTCTTGTAGGACCATGAAAGAAGATGATGAACAAGAATCAAGATGTCAAAATGAGAGCGACATTGAGATGTTAAAATAAGAGCTAAGACAACAAAATAAGAACTAGGATGCATATGAAGTCTAAAATCAAATTGAAGATATTTCAAGGACTTTTGAGATGCAAAAGTGATAATAGAATGCTTTAGATTTAAAAGTGATCAAGCAAAGTATTCATCTATGAAAAACAAAAAATGTCTATCTTTGAAGATAAATGTCTACAAGAAAACGTCTATAGGTAGATTTCATTCTAGGTAGAAGTCATTTGAAAATTAACAATGTTAATAGAAATAAATCTTCACATCTAGAGGTAGAT
The DNA here is from genome assembly GCA_015680685.1 of Gnetum montanum. Classification (NCBI taxonomy): domain Eukaryota; kingdom Viridiplantae; phylum Streptophyta; class Gnetopsida; order Gnetales; family Gnetaceae; genus Gnetum; species Gnetum montanum. The sequence continues at coordinate 201,302 of MNCI01028124.1, forward strand.
GTCTACAAGTAGATGTCATTCAAGGTAGAAGTCATTTCAGAATTAACAATGTTGAAAGAAAGAGATCTTCACTTCAAATTAGATGTCTTAGGTAGTAGTTATCTAGTTGTTGGATGAATTTCAAGGGATTTCCAGAAGCTTGAAGAGTATAAAACAAATAGGAATTCATTAGACTTAGAGTGCACTATTCACACATTTAGATCATCATTCTATACATCTTTTGTAGATCTTGTATTCTTCATTGTATATCATTTGTATGTTATTTTGTGAGAGCTTAAATGAAGAAACTTGTAAAGTGTAGTTACACTCTCTCCTTTTTTTTTCTTTTATTTATTGTATCCATATGGGATTAATGTGCTTCTTTTCAAAACACATCTTTGTTGAGCTTGTCAAGATCTTGTGAGATTAAATGATTTTGCAACATCAAAATACTCTAGTGTGAAGCTCGATTTTGTAAAGGTTGTGGCATCCTTTACATCACATTTTTTATAATGTTGGGACCTTACAACATTGAGTGGTTTTGTGGTGATGAAAAATTTTGGAGCGAAGCTCAAAGCTTGTACAAGGTGTGGTGCCCTTCAAACCACTTTTTGAAGAAACAAAGTTTGGAGATGTGCATAGATTCTATCCCCCAAGTGTGGACATATCCAAGTTGGAGAAACACATAAAATTTTTGTTTATTTTTTATGGCTAAAACATTTAAATTAGGGAACTTATTAAAACCCCTTTCTAAGTTCTCAATCCTCAAGTGGTATATGAGCTTGGTACTCCTGATTTTAAGTGTAATAACTCAAGAGTAAATGATAGAAGACGGATCATATATCAAGACACCAATTTTCAATGGGATCACCTTTACATTATGGAAGAGTTAGATTCAAAAACTATTTAAGGATGTGAGGTTAATAGTTTTTGTACTCATCTTGGATGAATGTACTCAACTCATCAGCAACATTTTGTGCAAGAAAGATAAGACTAGAAGTAAGCAATCTAAACTTTCAACTTATAATACAATTTCTATGGAATGTTGGATATGTGGTAGAATAGGCCACATGACCTTTGAGTGCTCCAATGCTTACAAGTTACAAGAAAAAGAGTTTCATGAAAAAAGGAGAAGAAGTAACATCTATACAAGTTGGTATGATGAAGAAGAAAGAACTTAAGAAGATAAGGAGGCAAAAAATATCTACACTAGCTGGGACAATGGAGAAAAAAGTGAGGAAGAGGTGGATGACACTACAAAGGATTTTCATATCATCTACATGGCTCTCAAAAATGATAAAAACTACACAACCAAAGATGATAACCAAGTAAGCAAAACCAATGAGAAAAGATATGATCTTTTATGCAATGAACTATTTTCATTCCAAAATATTTGTATAAAGCTAAAAAAAGGCTATGAATGAAAAAGATCAAGATTTATCTCTACTTAATGCAAAATATTTAGACATCTTACAAGTAAACTCAGACCTAAGGATTGAGAACCAAAAGGTAACCTTTTCTTGTGAGTAGATGGAAAAAGAACTTGCAGATACCAAACTAGTGAATGACAGTCTTGTTAAAGGAAAATAATCCCTCCACATCATTATAGGACAAGGAAGAAGTCCACATGATAAAAGTGGGCTAGGATGTTGTTCACAAGAAGAAGCATCTACACAAACATCATCTCAACAAAAATATTCTCCAAAGATTGAAGTGTCAATAGGTACTACATTCCAATTAAGAGTAGCTCTAAGGTTTTATCACTTTAACCATACTAGAAAGGTTAGATATTATTATTGTAATATATTTGGGCATAAGAAATGGAATTTCAATTTAAAATATTATCACATGAACACTTGATCATATCATAAGACTCCTTGGTCTTACCCAAATGCACCTAGAAAGGAAACCTTGAAGGGAAAAAAGGAATGGAGGACAAATCAAAAGGGTAAATAAGAAAAGGTATGGAGAATCAAGTGAAAAGAAGAAAGTGAAAGAACTCTCAAAAATTTTGTGAAATGGAGAAATACATTAGAAATAAATGAACTTCATATGAAAGAAGGAACTTTGAAAGCAAAACCTTAGTTCCAATATCCTTAGACATCTTGATCTTCATCAGCAAGCAAGGTAAGTAACGGTAAGTATAGTTATAATCATTATTCCTTGACTTGATGAGGTTAGACTAAACTAGAGTTTATTTGGAAATCTTTGGAAATCCAAAGAAATTTGTACTTGATCTTATATATTTTTAAACTATAATATACTATAACAACCTATTTTTTCTATTTTAAAAGTTTTTATTAATAAATAATGTTATAGATTCTTAACTAAAATGTATTTTTTTGAAGTGGCTTAAAGCCCTTGATTGTAATTCATGGGCTAAAAGCTTTTTGTTGAACATTTATTATGATCTAAACCTAAATGTTTTTTGTTCTATAGTTTTAATTAAGCTATGATATGGCATTGTTACGTTCTTGTGAAATCATAAAGTCCAACTATTTTTAAAATATTTTTATATGTATGGTAATTGAAGCATTAGAATTGGTACTTTTAATTTAATTCATGTATCTTCTAGGAAAAGCAACATCTAAAAAGGAATTTCCATAGCATATGAATTATTTGTTGTATTTATCATAAGGTACCACTAATGGGAGCCATTTCTCTCAAAACTCTTCAAATTTGATTTTGATATGAACTACAAATTTATGGACATCTAATGAGGACATCACCTAGCCCTTGTGTAATCCTCAATGTATGTGTTCTATTTATATGTGTTTTCTTGTGTTGATTTTTTGGTGATGATTCTAGGATGTTCTGGCATGTTTGGGGGTAATATGGACTTATTTTGATGAGTCTATGAGGCTTTGGGAGCTATAGGAACTTATTTGGAGGTGTCTAGAGGTTCTAAACCTCAAAACGAGTATCTTTATTTTTGGCATAGGAAGGGTAGACATCTACTCTAATAGTTAGACATCTCAGCTACATTTAAGACATCTCATTTAGATAGTAGACATCTCATCTACATTTAAGACATCTCATTTAGATAGTAGACATCTATCTTAGGAGGTAGATGGGTAGAGTAACCCATGAATGAATGTTCTAGTAATGGATGCATTACAAAAATTGAGGACTATAGTTTCTACTATGATTTTTGAATCCTCAATGTCTAATCACATAGTATCTAAGAGAAATTTTTTTAAGGACATAGCTAATGGAAGATCTTGGTCTCCACACTTGATCTTAGTGTTGCAATGTAGGTCTTGTACTTTGATGAAAAAGGAATAATTAAGATTACATCTTTGGAAACAAGAAGTTGAGAATACCACTCTCCTTATAACTGAAGTATTAAGATGAGAAGGATATTTGCACATATGCAAGGGAAGCCTTTACCTTATCAATAGACCATATCTTTTGGATCAGAAGCATAGGAAGGGTCTCAAAAAAAGGCACTCAGGTTGTAACATCTCCTACTCCAACATCCATAGTTGAGAATTAGCAAGTAAGAGGTATATTTATGTTAAGCTTGGTAAAGTATCTAAGGTAAAAGTATGAGCTTTATTTTTTCATGTTATATTTTGGATCTTTACCATAAAGTGACTTTCTTGACAACATATTTTAAGCTTGACATATTTACATCTATTTATGAGCATCTTGTTAAGGATTTATTTGGTTTTTCTTGATCTTTTAAAACATTTAGCATGAGAAGTTGTATCGATTTGCTCTTTCTTGTTGGATGTGCATGTATGTACTCTCCTTGTAATATAATTGCTATGACATATCTTTTTGTTGATGTTTAAAAAGAAAAAGAATATTGGATGATTATAGAATCATGAGATATTATTTATTTGTTATTAATGGCTTATTGGTTCAAAGACAGGCTACTTGCTCTTTAGGGGTCAAACTTTGGACTTTGGAATTTGGTTTTAAATACTTTTGGACATCAATTAAAAGGCCTAGCTTAGGTATAATTGGATTATTTGTACCTCATTAATTTTAACTTTGTTTTTGAATAGATAAATGGAAGCTCTTAATGAAATGTGGTTTTTCATCATAAGCCTATGAATTCAATACTTAAAGATGTGTATTATTTAACTAATATTAATTATGTTTTCTTCCTCAGCTATTGTTTGTATCTCTATGGGATTGTCATATGATGTTATGTAGATATGTTGGAACTTTATTAAGGATTATGGTTGGTTCTTATCATTTTCCCTGCTTCATTTTGCGTGTTATCCAAAAAGGGGAAGAGAGTCAAGTATTTAGTTAGAATTAATATGTCAACCATGGTAACTTTATATATTTTTTGTTGATGGATTATACTTTGCTATATCTATATATACATTTATACCATTTAACTTTCACATAGTTTTGTGCTATATTTCTTTGGAATATACTAACCCATTTTCTTAAGTTTTGAACATCACTAAAAAGGAAGATATTATTAACCTTTTGGTATGTTAAGACCTTAGATAAAATTAAAAACTGTAGAAATTTTTTAATGTTTTTTTACTTGCAAGACCATGAAAGAAGATGATGAACAAGAATAAAGATGTCAAAATAAGAGCTATGTTAAGATGTCAAAATGAGAGCTATGTTGAGATGTTAAAATGAGAGCTAAGATAATGAAATAAGAACTAGGATGCATACAAAGTCTATAAGCTAATTAAAGATGTCCCAAGGACTTTTAGGATGCCAAAGTAACAAGAGAATGCTTTAGAATACAAGTGCAAGAGCAAATTATATATCTATAAATAATAGCAGATGTCTATGTTTGAAGATTGATGCCTATAGGAAGACATCTACAAGTAAACATCTATAGGTAGATGTCATTCCAAAATTGACATATTAATAAAAAGAGGTCTCCACTTTGAATTAGATGTCTTAGAGAGACATTATCTAGTTGTTGAACAAATTTGGAGGGATTTTCAAAATCTTGAAGAGTATAAAACAAATAGGAATTCATAAGAATTAGAGTGCACTATTCACCCAATTAGATCATCATTGTATACATCTTGTATAGCACTTGTGTTCTTCATTGTATATCATTTTTATGTTGTTTTATGAGAACTTAAATGCAAGAAAATTATAAAGTGTAGTTACACCCTCTCTTTATTTTTCTTTCTTATAACCCTATGGAGTTGATGTACTTCTTGTGAGAAGACATCTTTGTTGAGCTTGTCAAGATCCTACGAGATTAAGTGTTTTTTCCATGTCAAAACAATCTAGTACAGAGCTCAATTTTGTAAAGTTTGTGGGATCCTATAGACAACATTTTTAAGCTTGTCAATTTTAAAGCATAAACATTTTTAAGTTTGTGGGATTGAGTGGTTCCATGGCAATGAACACTCTAGATCAAAGCATAAAGCTTCTCCAAGGTGTGGTGTTCTTAAAACAATTTTTTGAAGAAATAAAGTTCAAAGGTGTGCATGAATTATACCCTTTGATTATGGACATATCCAAGTTGGGAAACAATGTAAAATTTGTGTTTGTTTTTGGTGGTTGTAGCATTTAAATTGAGGAAATTATTCAACCCTCCTTCAAAGTTCTCAATCCTCAATCCTTATAATGCTAAATAATTGTATAAGTTGAAAAGTAACACAAAAAACTAGGTAAGGAATCTAGGAGAAGGAAATGATAGTTTTGGAGATAAAATAAAGAATCAAAGTCAATTAACAAGGAGTTGTGTTACCACAAATTCTCTCTAACATATGTACTTGATGGAAACCTCAACTAGAAAATAAAAATTATTGTAGATAAAGAACTAGTAAAGTAGGGAAAGAGGTTGAATTAGAACAATATGGAGATCTAGATTCAATTGAAATCATCATATGTGATGACGACAATGTGATGGGAATATAATGTGCTAGTAAAGAAAAAGAAAAAGGGGATTAAAAGCTCTAATATGGCTAAAAGTGCTTAGAGATTTTAATGCTCATAAAGATAGTTAATAGAAGTAGTCTTTAAAAAAGTTTTCTTTTTGTCTTAAGAGTTACAACTAATTTCTAATAATTTTTTAATTATGAGTGTACTTCTATTTATAACTAGAAATATCTTGTAGATTATGAGGAAATGATACATTGGGGCCCATAGAAGCTTTGATAGGAGTAACAATAAATGTAGCTATAGCAAATGTTGAAGATGTGATTGACACAAAAGAATGATGTTAGATGTTAAAAGATAAAATGATGTTGAACATCAACAACATCAAAGCTTATTTTAAAATTGCCAAGTTAGGATTGATGTGGGAGATAATGTTGAATCTTGAAATTAAAGCTTGGAAGATAAGCAACAAGAAATGATATCACGAGTAACATGGAATGTCAAATCTGAAATATCTTAAAGATGATTTGAAATAACATTCCAATGATATAGGATGTTTAAATTAGGGCCTTTTGAGGAGACTTGAGCTACTAAAGCTATTGAATGTTTCCAAAACTCAAACATATGTAGAAAAAGCAAAAGTAGGCACAATATTGATGGTATATAACTAATGAAATTTGAGCCTATGAAGTAATTTTGTAAGATAAAATCACCTACCTTTTAGGCTAAGGAGAATCTTAATGTTACTACTAAGTGACTGGAGGATGTGATGAAGATCTTAAAATGAATGGATTGTACTCATATATAGCAACTTGATTAGCAACCTATCAATTTAAAGATTCTGCTAATCATTAGTGGATTACTTAGAAGAAAGCAAATTAGCAAGAGTATTATGATATTTATTGAAACAAGTTCTTACTTGGATTTAATAACCATTCTAGATTTTCAATGTGGAGGCTAAAGTAAATGAATTTTATTATCTCTACCAAGGGAATTTAGTCATGTTTGAGTACATTTACAAGTTCTAGAAGTAGAGCATGTATGTCACTTACATATATTATGATGAGAAGACTAGGATCAATAATATTATTTGTGGTCTTCATGCATTTATTAAGGATAACTTGCTCCTCTTTAATAGTCAAATGTATAAGGATGCACATGTTGGTGTGATGGACCTCAAGTATAGTTAGGTGACAAAGGTAGTGTGGTGTGATCATTCTTAAAATAAGATCAAATCTCTTCCTTGAAGTTTATTAGATTCAAGAGGGCCTAGGATCCTAGATTTTAAGGTTCGTAGCAATAATGGTAGTATTCAAGTGGTGAGAGCACAAGTAGATCCATTACTTATCATGCTTGTAGTAAAGATAGATACTTTTAGAACGATTGTCCCAACTATCATAACTATGACTAGTTAGGTCATAGAAGCTTAAAATCTCTAAAGATTTTTGGTAATGGTCATTCTTAATGTTTTTGCAAAAATATTCTCTTATAAATTTGCAAGAATACCTTCACAAATAATATGTTTAAGTATACAATCTATGACCATAAAAAGTCTTTGGAATGATATAATTAACAATAAATCAAAGATCATGTAATAAAGGAGCATGAGCCTCCAATCAAATATGGTCTTAACCTACCATTGATGATCTAGAAATGACATGGAAATCAATAGATAATGATAAAATTAATAATAAAATTCATAAAATGTAAGCGATATGAATAAGATCTAGGTGACGTAAGTACACTTTAAAAAAGTTTAGAATGGATAATAAATAAGAAATAAATTTATGAATTTTTTTTTTTAATTTTTCCTTTCAAATATACAAAATTTCTTTTTTCAATATAGTAGTAAATTTTACCTTCCAAGGAGGAAAAAGAGCTATAATGTATGGGATACAGATTGGAGTTTAAAAATTAGATGAAAAAATTTTAGGTAGAATAGAATACAAATGATGAATTTAAGTGTCTTATGAGTTTGTACAGCGATGTAAGACTTATCAATGTTATTTAGAGGTAATTTGAGATTGAAAAAGGATCATTTATAGCTATTTTTCATAGGTAGCACTAGGATGATGATGCTAACACTAGTATCCATGATGCTAATGATAGCATCAACATGCTTGTATGTGCTTTTGATGATACATGTATCAAAAGTGAGTTGATAGATGAAAAATGATTCTAGGATGGTTGTGGAGCATACAAGTGATGTAGGATAACATGGGATGCCAATGCTTAGGATCTTTCTAAACTCAAAAAGATGATCTTAAATATCAAGAAATTGACCTTGAATTAATGTTATAATCAAATATTTATAGGGATAGGGTTGTCTAAAATGTACATGATTCAAATCTAGAAAATTATATTTTACTTTTGAAAAGTTAAGGTTACATGATAAAGGTGACATGTTGCAGTGACATGATGATGCAACACAAAATTGCATATTTGCACGTGCATGTGTTAAAGATGACATATGACACTAACACTGGCATGTTTATGTCTATGCCACTAAATAATTAGTGATACTTTGAAACATCATTTTGAGCTTCTAGACTCATGATTAACATTAGAATTGATACCTACCATCATGGAACATTGGAATATTTTTGGGACCTAAGATGATATAGAAGAGTGAAATATTAAAGGTATTCCTATTAGTGCTACTAGACATTAGCACTAATGATACCAATAATATCACTAAAACATCAGTAACACTCTTGACCCTTGTTTGCACATCCTAGAATTTTTGCACATGCTAGAATTGATGCTTGCCATCATGAGGATGGTTAGGATGAAGTGTTGAAAGGTTTTTGAGTCTCAAGATATGATCCATAAATTAATTTTTAGGATGTGACCTACAAGTGATGTTGACCTTGATATCAGTATTTTCTAGAAAAAACATGCAGGTTTGAACATTTTGAGACTTTCAAAATTTTCAAAACTAATGTCCATTTACCGAAGGATGATGTGAGCTAGTCATTGGAGGCCTATTAGAGTCAAAAATATTATCACAAGGTGAGTTCTTAGGTCATGAATTGTAGGTGATGCTAACAAAGGACACTGATGCCAATGTTACCTAGGCATAACCCCAACAAAATGACCTGAATTAATTATTATAAAGTAACTAGAAGTGTTGAAACTAATTCTTGTTATCTTATGGATGGTTAGGAGCACAATTGGAAGTCTATAAGAGTATGAGATTCTACTAAAAGTGATGATTTATTAGTATTTATATAGATCAAGATGATTTGATAATATTAAATCCATACTTGCTTGGATTATTGAATTAACAAAAAGATAGATACAACATTATTCTCTCTTGATGGATGCTACTAAGATAACCAAGAAGAATTCAACAAAAAGAAGATAAGTAAGAATCTATCAATGTACTTGCGAAAAAGGGAGAAAAGAAGCAAGATGATGAGGGAATATTAGGATATCACTAATACACCCATCATGAGGATGGTGCTATGACATAAAAGAGAGACATAGATAAATCCTTCATACAAGATGGTCCAAAGAATGCTATTGATAATTTATGATATCTTGTCGTACTCAAAATCTTAATACACCCTCACTATAATAGAATGATATCACTCTATCATCATGAATATATTGTTAAGAAGAAGGAAAATGAATAAGAAAGAGAATTATAGGAAGAATAGAGAATCATATATGAGGAGAGATGAAATATAGAATTTTAAAATTGAAAAGATAATAAAGTAGAGAAGAGAAAAGAGGATCATCTCCAATACACATTGAGATGCTATGTCATAGAAGTTGACATGAATAGACCCATACTCTAATGATATTGATGATTGATTAAGTTCATAAATTTTCTTTCTATCACTCTCAAACTCAACATATCCTTCCAAGAAAAATAATAGTAGATCCAATTAATCCTTACTAGTATGTTGAAAATAATTAGAGGAAAGGACTAGATAGATATGGAGTTAGAAGAAGAAATAGAGGAAATAGAAATCAAGAAATAGATAGAAAAAAGAGAGATAAGAATGTGAAATTGGATAATCAAGAAAAGATACTAGATAATGTTAGAGACATTACAATACACCTATGGTGGAGTGTTATAATAAAAAAAGTGGAATAGGACTAAATTCCTATAGTAGATAGACCATTTCCTTTCTACACTTAAACAATAGAAAAATAAATATATTATTTCACACTCATCACTTAGCATACACTTCCTAAGGTATAGTAAATCCACTCAAACCTTATAGATATACTCAAAAAAATAAGAAAATAATAAGCAGAGAAAAAGAGAGGAAGAGATAGAGTGATAGAGAGATAGAAAGTAAATAGAGAGATGAGAACAAAGATATTAAATAAAAACATGGGAATAGAAAATGAGATAATGCTAATACTTCTATCATGAGGATAGTGTTATATCACATAAGTAGAACATGACTAAATTTCATAAAACAGCATCACCAACCTAATGCTATAGATAACTAATAAAATGATATAATAGAAATGTCTTCATATCCCATTCAATATATGCTCAGTCATACCCTTACTAGAATAGATCAAGTTCACTCAAACCTCATAAGTATATTGAGTAGAAGAATAGAGTAGAATAAGAATAGAAAGAAATGGTGATAAAGGAGACATGGATGTGTTCCATAGGGTTGTTTGTTAGAAAGAAGTTAAGGTCATCGTTCATGAATTAGGAGCCTTGTTACCCATATATATTTTAGATATGTTTCTTTCACCTATAGATTGATAGTCCTCATGGTTCACATTCATGACTCTTGGGCCAATTCAAGAGATATACAATCCCACATTGAGAGTTATATTTGATAGAAAAAGGCTTGTGGAGGTATGGACATGTTCTATGGGCTCAAGAGTAAAACTTTCTAGTGAGTTTTCACTTCATTCCATAACATGTGATGTGTGTTCCTTAGGATGGATCTACAATTTTCTTAGTAAGTCAATCCAACATTGTGTGTAGTGGAATATGGATTATCTTCAAAGCTATTTTTGAAAGCTATTGGAAGATTTGAATTGAACATGTAGCATCCCTAGTGGATACGATGCATTCAAGACCACAAAAAAGCTTGAGGATTGATGGACAAGATCATTCATGCTTCCTATGTAAGTTAGAGCAAGGGATCTTAGGATTCATTAACCAAGATTGCCCCTACCTGGATGAATAGAATGTTTTGATCACTCACAGAGTATGTTAACTAGAAGCATGCATGCCTTAATGCAAATGTTCATTTGGGCCTAAGTGGTGGTCTTAGGATTTTTTATTTAGGGATGGGTCTAGTGTGAACCATCAAGGCCAAATGGAATAGGTTCACTAGGATCATGATGTAGGTATTTGGATTTACCTTTTGAGATCATCACCTTGAAAGATTCATTCTGTGGATTCAAAGACAAAGCTCCCAGGTGAATCAAATGTTCATCTAGGAGATTGCTTTTCCTTTAGAGTAACTTGTTGAGTGAATGAATCTACTCTTTATCAACAGTAAGTTTTCCAAGAGCATTGTAGTTGAATAGATGGTTTAGACATATGGATCTGGGCATCTGAACCATGAATGCATGAAAGCCAAATGCTACAAATCTTCAGTATGAGATAGAAATTTATGTGTGCTTAAAAACCCCTGCATTGGACCATCAATTGGTCCCAAGGGTTTATTCAGCTAATGTTAAGTCCCAAGGATTCATATGCCCAATAGTTGGTCCCAATGGTCTATTAAGCCAATGGTTGGTTCCAAGGATTCATGGGGTCAACAGTTGATCTCGAGGACCCATTTGGCCAATGATTGGTCCCAAGGGTCCATGGGGCCAACCCTTGGTCTTGAAGATCTATTGGACCAACACTTGGACTCGAGGATCCATTCAACCAACTATTGATCTTGAGGATCTATTGAATCACTAGTTGGTCCCAAGGATCTATTCAGCCAACATTTAGTCCTAAGGATCTATTGGGCTAAAACTTGGTTTCAGAGGACCAATTAGCCAACACTTGCAATGATAAAAACATTTAGTGTTGGAGAATCGAAAAATTATATGCAAAATGATTTAACTTGTTGTTCCATAGGTCTCAAAAATGATCTAGAGTACCTTAAATGCATTGGTTGATATTCTAAGGACTTAAAAAAATCTATTATCAAGAATGGAAAAATGCACATAAAAAGTGCAATGAAAATATAGCCAAAACAATTGTAAAATTTCTATTAAATAATGTAAAAATAGTATTAAAAAATATGTTTAGAGGGCATAGATTGATGGGTTTTAAAGGTTCAAAAATACAAAAATGACTTGGAGATCTACTCCAGAAGGTAGGTTGTGTTCTACACTCAAGTGCACCTTTTTGGCCACTTGATCTACACTATGAAGGTTGTGAAAGGTTGCAAAAGTTCATGTTCTATTATTGTTATGTGATATCTTTTCTATGAGTATGCTACAAATTATTTGCAAATGATGATTGCCAAAATATCTAAAAAATAATGCTTAATTTAAAATAAATAGGCTAGCATCCGTTATAGTTTTGGAGCATTACAAGATCTTCCTCGACAAAGTGCAACATGTGAACTTGAAACCTAAGTGCCACACACTATCCCACACACTACCATAATATGTGGGACTGACATGAATAGTGTGTAAAATTAACGCTCAAATCCCACATGCTACCTTACACACTACCATAGTGTGTGAAACTGGAATGTGTATCATATAAAATTAAAGCCCAAATTCTACATGCTATCCTACAAGCTACTCCACAAGCTGCCCCATAAGCTACTCCACAAGCTACCCCACAAGTTGCTCCACAAGCTACCCCACAAGCTACTTCACAAGCTTCCATAGTGTGTGAAGCTAGAATATGTAGCATGTGAGATAAAAAGGCTAATTGTTTATAGCATGTGAAGCATTTTTAACCCTTTTAAGCTAGTATAAATTGGATTTGTAGCTTGTGGAGCATTTTTAGCCTCCACAAGCTAGAGTAAATGAGATTTACATCTTGTAGAGCATTTTTAGCCCTCCACAAGTTGGAGTAAATGGACTCTACAAATGTTTGGCTGAAAATTTCATTTTCTACATTGAAAATGGCTTAATTATGATAAAAGAAGGTCAGGGGATAGGATTTTTGGTGGGAAACAAGCCAATTATTTTTTCCTTTAGATCTCTATTAAATTACAATGGGAATTTTATCTACGGACTTTTATTTGTAGCATGAATTTTCCTTGAGGTGTTTTGTTAGCCCCTCTTTATTGATGTTTCAAGGATTGATCCAAGAGACATCAATAAAGAACATGAAACACTACCCAAGTTCATCACCAATGCTTCCTCTTCATACTTGATTTTATAATTATTGAATCATGCAAAGAAGTGCTCACAAAGGTGAAATAATATCATAATAGGACATCAAGAGTTTGGGATGAGATAATGGCTACATTGGCGATTAGAGAATGGTCACATGAGCTAACAAAAAATTCCAAATTTGGACCTCATGGCTTTGGTATGGTGGTGACATGCTTACTCATTTAGAGAGGTGTCCATGCTTTTTACTAAGAATAGCTAATTAATTAGTGATGTTTGAAGGAATTAGCATTTGGTAATAGGTGTTTTTGACCACTTGGGCCTCTCTCCTATTTTTAAGAGAGAGAGTTGTTAAGTTGTTTGACTTAAGGATACATTGGCCTTTTTTCTTTCATGTCATTTTCTCATTTTATTGGGAGTGAATATTTCATTGGATTTTGTTTCCAAGGCTAAATTTTTTTTCACACTAATGAGATGTGTAACATTCAGTAAACTTGATTGACAAAGCATGTTGAAGGAGGTGTCATACAATCATGATGCATGAATGTCGAACATAGGTCTTCATTGTTACCAAGGTATGAAAAGCTATAATTAGGCTATGGGGTTATGGCTCAAGAGGGGTAATGAATGTGATTTGAGGTAAGCACTATTGACAAAATTGAATAAGCTAATTGAATCTCATACATTGAGATCACATGGTGATCCATCTTTTGCAATGGATCATACCCTTATAATGACTCTGAGCTCATCCTACAAGCATAACTCTAAGAGGATATCCTAATAGGTCAAAGAGTACATGTGTTTATACAAGGTTACATGAGGCAACAAGTGTATAGAGATCATCAATGGTAATAACTGGCAAAACATGTGAATTCTATGTCATGCAATGAAGATTCATACAAGATTTGCAGTATTTTTGAGAGGTTATAAAAAGAGAGAGGCAAGAGGTAGTGTAGGCTCTCTTGTTATAGGCCATGATGAGACGCGATATGCACAAGTTGCGATATCGCGTTGTCCCTTGCGATATCGCGTACACGATATCGCGGTCCGTTGCTAAATCTATAAATAAGAGGTGGCACTCCCCTCATTTCCAATAATAGGCTAGAAGTAGCGAAGCTCTGGCGGATTGATCACCCCAGAGATAGAATATTTTCCATGTGCCCACAGTAGGAGTCCCCCAAGTGAACGGTTCTTTATTCGAGCAGCTTTGTACTTGAACGCAAGTTGTGTACG
>MNCI01028124.1:233108-248533 GCA_015680685.1 Gnetum montanum
AAACTTTGCAACTTAATAAGCCATTTTCCTCTTTTCAATCCAATCTCATTTTGGGATAGAAATCGCTTGACTGCAGGTTCAATTAGCATAATGTGAACTAATGAACTCTCCAAATAATATTTAAAATGTTGAAGTGCCTTGACGACTATGGAAGCTTTCTTCTCTAAGTCTAAGTAATTTAACTCTGAACCTTTCAATTGATACCCAAAGAATCCAATTGGTTCATCTTGACCTTCACTATCTTTTTGAGTAAGAACAGCGGTGATAGAATCATTTGAAGCAAAAAAGTATAACCAAAAATCCTCTTTAAGTCTAGGCTTTACCAAATATGGAGCCTCTTGTATAGCTGTTTTAATTTCTGATAAAGCTCTCTCTGACTCTGGTGTTTTCTCTACTTGGACATCCTTTTTAAGCATATGCATCAAAGGTTTAGTAATTTCAGTAAACCCAAGGATAAACTTTTTCACAAAGTTAATCTTCCCAAAGAATGATCTAGGAGATTTCTTACTAGAGGGGTGCTCAATATTCTGTACTGCTTGAATTTGGGAATTATCTATGGCAATCCCTTCTTGACATATTATATGTCCTAATAGACTTCCAGTTTTAACCCCAAAGATACACTTCTTAGGATTTAATGAAATACCAAACTCACGACATTTGTCGAAAACTTGTTGGAGGTGATCGATATGATCTTCTTTCTTTTTTGAAAATACTGTAATATCATCCAAATAAACCACCACGAATTTGCCTAATAAATCCTTAAATGCTAAATCCATTGCTCTTTGAAAAGTAGCTCCGGCATTTGACAATCCGAATGGCATTCTTTGGTAAGCGAAAGTTCCCCACTTAGTGATAAATGATGTTTTGTATCTATCATTCTTATCTACCACGATTTGATTATAACCTGAGAAACCGTCTAGGAAGGAATATACTTGGCAACCTGAGACTTTAATAAGCATCTCATCAATTCTCGGAAGTGGATACTTATCTTTCTTTGAAGCATCATTTAGATTTCTAAAGTCTACACAGAGTCGTATATCACCATTTTTCTTTCTTACTGGGACAAGATTAGCAAGCCATGTCGAATATCGTACTGGATATATGATTTGTGCTTGCAACAACTTTTTGATTTCAGCTTCCATAGCTGGTTCAAATGATGGATTAAATTTCCTTTGTTTTTGCTTGACTGTTTTGCAACCTTCCATTAAAGGAATCTTATGTGTCATCACATCTTGCCGAAAAGCTTTAAGATCATCATAAGACCAAGCAAAATTGTCCAAATTATCTCGTAGGCATGACAACAAATCTTGCTTGAAATTTGAATCACTTTCCTTTGTAACATTTAACATCTTCGGTGCATTGTTTAATCCAAAATTCACTGCCACAAAAGCTTGACTACTTGGGTTTTGTATGTCCTTTCCAGTAAGTAAATTTTTCTTGAACTCATGTTCTAAATCAATCATCCTCTTTGGAATGAAATTAGCTTTTGAATTTGAAGACGTTTCGGGTATTACTTGACCCTCAAATTCTTGTTTATTTTTCATAAATCTTAGTACTTGATCATCATCTTCAAATACTTGTAAATGCCTTATATTATCTGGTACGGATGGCTGATGTTCTTCTTCAATCATGACATCTTTGTAACCTTCTAATATTTGCATATCCAATGTTGAAGCTGCTTTTGCCAAATAGTCTGCCATAAGATTCTCTGCTCTATTTACATGCTCTATTTGGCAATATTGAAACTGATCTAACATCTTACAAGCAAGTTGCTTATAAGGTCTTAAGAATGAGCTCTTTACAACACAGTTACCTTTTACTTGTTCACAGACTAATCTTGAGTCTCCTTTTATAGTGATTTCTTTGATCTTTTTGTCTAGAGCTATTCTCATACCAATGCATAAAGCTTCATACTCAGCCTTGTTGTTAGTACAAGGAAAAGATAAATGAATTGCCTTGAGAATTTCAGGTGTACCATTCTTGAATATAACTATTCCGACTCCTGCACCTTTTGAATTACATGAACCATCAAAGTATAACTCCCATTTATCTTCTTGCTTTGATTGTTCTTTTTCAGGACTATAACTTTCTTGGAGTGTACAAATTTTGTTTTCAACACCTCCTTTTTCTACTATTTTACTTCTTCCATTTGAAGTAATGTTATCTATCATCATAGGTTCACTATAGATGTATATTTGATTTGGTTCTCCTTTCCAAGGTAACCACATGTGAGAATAATCTGTTGATATGTAACCTGAGAAATTCTTGCTCCAACTTCTACTCAATAAGAGACTATGTGAATCTGGTATATCTGCCACTTGAATAGTTACTTTACTTCTAATGCGGGGTTCAGAAGCAATTTCCAATAGAACATTTGGTAATTGACCCACAATCTTCACTCTACTTTTATCCACTTGAACAATCTTTTTATTTGATTTTTCAGGAATCAAACCAAGTTTCTTACATATAGACAATGGCATTATAGTAGACGTAGCTCCAGAATCAATCAAACAATTGTGTAAGTATTTATCCTTTAATTTCATTGTCAAAAGAAAAGGAGGAGCTTCCTTATCATACGAGGTCTTTAATTTCTCATCATTATTAGACACATAACTTAACTCTGATTCTCTAACTCTCCTTTTACCTTTAATGAACTCTAAAGCCTTTCTTTGCTGATCTCCTATTTGAAGCAACTGATAAAAGCTAATATTGGCCTTGACATGTTTAAGGTCTTCAATCAAATCATACTCTCCATCACCAATAAAGCTTGATCTCTTTATCCATTTATTAAAAGACTGATTTGGAGTGCTTTGCTCTACTTGATTGTCTTTACCTTTATTCTTATCTCTTCTATTTGGCTCAAAAGCTTTTCTCTTAGTAGATGGATCAGTAATAACATTTGGGGGTCTAGAAGTAGTTAGTCTTTCCTTAGATCGAAGACTATATCCATTTTCCTCATTGTTATTACATTCTTCATCTGAAGACATATCTTCTTCAGAACTTGATAGAGAAGAAGTATCACTAGATCCATTGCTAGAAGATTTACTTGCATAATGAACACTAGATAACTCATTATCAGATTCAATATCAAGAAAGTTGGACATAATAAGATCACTTTCATCCTCATCTTCTACTAACTTAGTGTCTTGATGTTTATGCTTTCTATTTTTCCTTTCTTCCTTGATATTAACTCTTGCCAATGCTTTTTCAAGCTTCACTATTTTGTTAGACATATCTCTCATTAATTGTCCTTTTTCAGATCCTACTCTTTCATGTTCTTGCTCTATCTTAACATGAGATGGACCTGGTAAAGCTTTAAATTGAGCAAAATCTTGCATAGGAATCATAACTCTTTCTTCTCTTTTTTGAATTGCAATATTTTCTTCAGGATTCAAGTTCAACTGTTTTTCTAACTGTATAGCTTCACTAAAGTAGTCATTTAGTGTAGTTAAGTTTGGAGTTCTCCTTAACCAAATTGAAATGTTGGGGTTGACAGCCTTAAGGTAAGTTTCCTTAAGCATTTCTTCTGATGGCCTATATTGCCTTTGAAAGAGTCCACAAATTCGTTGAAACTTAATGTTGAAATCTCTAATTGACTCTTTAACTCCTTGCTTAGCTTGTATCAGCCCACAGTATAGTTGTTGTTGATCTAATTGATTACCAAACTGGGCTAAGAAAAGATTCTTCATGTCATCCCAACTTGTAATACTATTACTTGGTAAGTTTGAATACCAAATCTGAGCCATATCCTTTAGATTTGATACAAACAACCTACAAGCTTGATCTTGATGTTGAATATTTGCATGAGCTAAAGCTAACTCAAACATGTGAATATATTCTTCAGCTAAATAAGCTTTTCCAGGAATAAAAGGCTCAGGCAAATATTTGTAAACTACCTTAGGAATATCATTGTAATTTTGAAATCCTAATGGTGTAACTCCTTGCCAAGGATTTGCCATCCTATTCCTTTGAAATGTTGAACTCTTAGACTTTCTAGATCTTCTCTTACGAATTGATAAACCAGAGATAATGGGTGATCTTCTTGATCTTCTAGTTTTCACTCCACTACTTGTTCCCAATTCAGAAACTTTCTTTTGTTCTTCTTCTGATGAAGAATCAGTCTTAGAATCTAGAATATCTTTTGAAACTTTGAAACTTTCCAAACTATGAAATTTCTTGGTCATGAACTGAAAATAGTATCTAATTCTTAAGCCTTACAAATAATTGTTGATGTACTAAAAGTATAAGGCTTATGAACCTAGAGGCTTAATTTTCAGCCCTCCTTCTAGCGCCAAAAGAACTGTTGGCGACCGTTTGGGACGCGACCGCCAACGAGTGTCCTCGAACAGGATTTAGGTGCCTGCTGGTCTCTGGCAACACCAAGGCCCAGATACCTCCAAATAAACTCAGTAGTTAATGTGAGTATGTGTGTGTGCTGTTGCGGCGTGCGGTTGTGAGAAATGTAACGATTGCGTTGTGTGTAAACTACAAATGACTTACTTTAAAGAGATTCAGCCAACTTTGCCAAGTACTGTGAGTTGTTGAAAATTTCCTATTTTGTTCAACTGCCTAGTCTACGCGGTCCTTATAATACCTACTTGTAACAAATAAAATTTTGCAAAAACATTTGAGCACAACTCCGCAATCTACTCCTAATTTTCCCCAGAGAAAGAGATAGTTCCACAAGAAAACTAGAAATAGAGCAAGATTCAATGGAAATAGACAGAAAAGAAAAGAAAGCAGATTTGTGTGGACCTCAAATATTTAAACAAGGTAAAATGACACGAGTAAACACTTCGCAATAAAGCTATTCCAAATTCAATATCTACGAATTGTTCAAACTTCCAAGGCTCAACCAAGCAATATCTTCAAGACAATCCTACTGTGCTACCAAAAATCGCTGCGTAAACTACCACGTACGAGACTCCACTTTGACTAGACAATAGATGCCAACGATTGCATTCAAACAGAACCTTTAAAAGACTTGACAATTTCTGATTGAAATAACACGGAAAATCACTTTAAAGATAAAGAAGCTATTCTGGTCCCATCAAAATACCAAAGATTCTCTGAACCCTCTTGACTACTAAATTGTTCCACGGCGTGACTACAAACAGAGGCTCTCTTCCAACAATCCAATAGCAGTTCCCATACGTTGCACAATAATGAAATTCACTACTAAAATGCTCTCAAGGCTTTTAATCACTAGCGCTTCTATGGCAAAATTTTAACAGAAATTCCTATTGGGCAACAAGAACAATAAGAGCAATCTAAAAATCCCAAAATTACTTGCCAAGAATGATACTATCTAAACCACTAGCTAAGCAATTTAAACAAAACAAAAAATGAAATGCATAACTCACAGGACCATGACAAAGAGGCTGAAATCTTTATTCTAGCAAGCCATCTTGCAAGACATCTTCTTTACAAATCTTCCAAGTGTGATGATGATGCTTCCTTTTTTCCCTTTTGATGTCCCCCCCTCTTTCCTTTTGACCCTTGAAGCCTTTTTATAGGGTCTAAGGTAGTTAGGTAAGTTACAACTTCCAAAAATATCCCCAAAATATCTCAAAAATATCTCACCAAGCTTTTCTCCCAAGTAATTGGACTATCCAATCAGAAAATTACTTGCCCAACAAGCTAGGAGATTACATGCCCAATAAGTTAGGTAAGTTACAAAATATCTTGGGTGGTTGCAACTATCATAGAGATAAAAAAGGCTACAATTTAGTTATAAACATTATAGTTATAAATAAAAGGGATAATAGCCAAATATTGCCTTTATAGGATGTTACACAAATATCCCATAATTGTCCTCTCTTTTTAAATCATAAAAATATTTTATTTTTCTTGTAATGATATAGATAGTGACCATGGACTTGAGGATATGTAAGTATATGTATATTTATATGTATATGTATATTTAACCGAATGCGTTTTTAATTCGTGGCGCTCCCAATGTTCCAGGGCCGATTCCACCTTTATCTCCTCTGCACTCTGCACCTTATTGTTATTGATTTATTCCTGCAGTTCGAATAATAAGCAACGGTTTCAAGAACGACGGAAAAACTGGTTCGTTTCCTCCTCTGCCCGCAACCCATGGGAATAGACACAGATGTGAACAGCCACCGTGAGAGTAGGTTCTGCCGCAGCCAATGGTTTCATTGGAGGGTTTTCTTATTTGCTGTTTCAAAACGCGTGGCATTTCATTGAGGATTTTTTCTATTTTGCTCTGCGTCATTGCCAGCGCCGTCGTCGTTCTTGCTGTCATTGCTATTGAACCGCTGCTGGAAATACTGCGCCAATGACATTGCGGAAGGCCTGAGTGAGGGTTTCAGTTTTGCTTGTCTTCAGAGAGGATCTTGCTGCCGTTCTGCGCTATTCGAGTTGGTGCTCTGTTTTCTACAGATTCACTACCAACGATCTCATCCTTAGATCAATCTTGTTGAGTAAAAAAAAAACGAAGTTTGTGCATGAAGTGTTTGGCAAAATGTATATGAATTTTAGTGACAGTTTTCTACACTGACGGTGCCACATACCCCTGCTCATTGACCCATTGCATTCTCTGTTTCTGTGTTTTTTTTTACACAGTGCCGTTTTGGAGGCTTTCTCTGGCTTCTAATTATTGCAAATTTTGGTTTATACTCTTATTATTATTTTTGGACAGCAATGGTTACAGAGAATGAGAATTTTAATGGTAAAATGCTGGGGCAACCCTTGAACAATCCTGTTTCTGCCTTGGTCTCTTATAATAATGCAGAGTACCTCTTTCAATTTGCAATATTCCACTTCTTCCTTTTTATTGCTGAGAAAACATCTTGCTTACAGAGATAAATATCTTGCTCAACCTTGAAGTTTTAATCAATATATTCTTGAATTACACAGGAGAAATAACCTCACCCTGCACCAAACTGCTGAATTTGNTTCTTCATAAAAGAATCTCAACTATTTAATCTGCTTCATGAAATAGCCAAATGTGCCAACACTTCAGTTTACTCTAATGAACTTGAGCTTGTTGTAAGGTGTTCCATATAAAATTCTTTGATGCTTTTGTGGCCTTGTGTTCAATATTGCAATATTTAAAATTGCTTTTGTGATTGAATTTCTCAAGTCTTTCTTGTAATCTTTGCTAAGAGTACAATGATTTTCCTTCTTCCATAACCTCATCCTTATGCTTACAACCACTTCTTAAAATTATTCATAGATAACTACGAATACCAATAGAGCACCAAAAAACAAAAACAAAAACTCTTAAACAATTTTATCATGCATGCCTATTCCATTCAATGGCCTAAATGTGACAATAGTTTCATTAGTGCAAGGAAATTCATTCCATTTGCGTATGATATTTTAGGCTTAGTAGTTTTAATTTCCTTCATTCTTCCTACAAGTTTTGGTTGAGGTTCCAATGTAGGTGGCTTGGACCCCTTGTTCATGGGTATAGCTAATCTTGGTGAATGCCTCAATGGGTCAACTTGTTTCCAAGGCTTTTGTTATTAGCTAGCTTCAGTGGGCTTAGTTGTTGGTTTGGCAACAATTTGTTTTTGTCATCATTATGATGGCTTCCTATTCATCATTAGGTTATTGACCATAATAGGTAAGCTTTGGTTATCATTTGTCATAGGTTTGCTCGTGGAAGGTGGAGGGATCCAAATGATGATTGGTTTTCTAACATTTTAACAATTAATATAATGTTTTTTATGTTGTGATGTTGATGCCAATGAAGGAAGAATGTGTGTCACAAAAGGTTCTTTAGTGACTAAAGGTGGTGATACTCATATAACAAAGAACTCTCTAGGATTTAGGTTCTGAGGCCAAGTGTTAGCTAAAGGTATCTTTGATGAAAAATGGTTCCCTATAAGAACTAGATCAGTTGGTTACTATAAAAAAGATGATGGTGTAAGAATTATTATTGAATCTTGAATAGTTGGGCTTATTTGACACTAATTCTCCATGGTTAATCATCTTCCAGAGATCATCTTTAAGGGCTATGCAAAAATTAGTGTCATGACTAGACAGTTGGTGATAATGGAAAAACCTATTAAGATTAAAGTATTTTGATAGTTTTGGATGGTCTTTAGTTGCTACTGTTGGATCTCTAGCTATGTTACAAAGATGAGCATGCCTCTTATGAGCCTCCTGAGATAGTTTCTTATGTTGAATTTGGTTGTCTTTAAGCAACTAATCTAGAAGCTTAGAGGGATTTGTAGGCAATTTTGTATATTTAGACATGTTATTATGCTTGAAGTTTGGCCGTTGTTAGATGGAAGTATATGATGTAGATGGCTAGGATGGGTTAGAAGATGTGTTGCATGGAGGTGACTTCTACTTAGGCTCTTTTGTTATTGTAGCCATAGTTTGTGCTTATTTGGTTTTATTCTTATCTCTTCTAGAGTGCTAGTTCTTGTAGGTCACATAGGTCATATTATTACTAGCCTCCGTAGCCTCTTCTATGTTCTTGATTTGTGAAAATACTTAGCTTAGTGATTGAGGTTCTAAATAGTAAAGCTTTAACTTGATGAAGTCATTGACCACTTCCTCAAAGATGGCCAAGAGGTGGATCTCAGAGATGGATTTAGGAATCTCGTTAAGCATTGCATTTCATCTCTAAATGGACCTTTGGACTAGTTCGAGTGTGTCCTACCTCACTTTCATAAGTTGATCTAAGGTCATATCAGGCTTCAAGTTGTATTTGAAGTGGTTGATGAATTGATTTGTCAAGTATTCAAGGAAAGAAATAGAACCTCTAGGTAAGGTTTGATACTAGTATGAAGTATTTTCTTTCAAGAACATAGAAAAAATGTATAGTATCATATGAGGCCATGCTTGCAATAGGAGGCACTTAGAATATAAGTTGTCAAGATGTGTATTAGGGTCTTCTTCACCATTGTTTTTGGTGAAGTTTGGAATAGGCATGCTTGTAGGTAATATGATTTGAGAAATGATAGGACTCATGTGGTCATCTTGGTAGAAGTCCATAACCTTTATCGTTTGAGTTGTATTGGTCTTGAGTTTTTGTAGTTTCTTGGTAAGATCTTGGATTAATTGAAAGGCTTGATCCAAACTTTGTGAAACTCCTAAGAGGTACACTTGTGTTTTTTGGATGACTTGTGGTTATGGAATGAGAAACGGTATAGGATTGATGGTTTTTGTAACTACTGTTACAAGATTATTAAACACGGAGAACAAGGTTTACATTAGAGCCTAAGAAATAAAGGGATTGTTCAAAAAAAAAAGTTATGTGCTACACGTGGAATTTGCATTTTAGGAGAAGGACTAGATGAAACTGTAAAAGATTAGGACATGGAGGGAATTACTAGTGGAGGTTGAGGCATAGTAGCAAAAGGTGTAGTGTTGAATAGTGAGCTGAACAAGGGGGTGAGTTGGACACTTGAACTAATGGAGGTCATAGGAGTTTCATTCATTGCCAAAATGGGAAGCGCAAACTTGAACATTGTTACCTTTAGGAAAGATCATTGGAAAAGGTTCCCTATGAATGTATCTGGTTTGTACAAAGCTTCAAACTCATTCAAATCCTCTATATGGGATGCTAAAATATCCTTTTTACTAATTTCACCATCCTCATCCTCATCCTCACTTACTAACTATGCTAACAAGTGCATATAAGATTTATATTATTGAATGTAATCATACAGTGAAGGGATGTATTCCTTACCATTCTTATAGGTTAAGTCATAATGATGCTTAAAGTCAAACTCCTTGCATTGAATGCACAAACGTGCTTGGATTTTCATACATATAAAGTTATAGTATTGTTTATAATTTTTTACATGCACCAAACTAAGTCCTAATCGCTTAAGAAACTCCCTATGCTCCATTATGGCTAGGTTCTGAGGGTCATATACATGAGAAAATTCTTAGTTCAAGACCATGGAAATGATGTATGAAAAAATTGTAGAGGCAAGAATAAAATATAAAAAATTAGTTAATTGGTAAAGGTGATAGAGGTTTCTATGGTTTTTGACATTTTACATAAGTTGTAGGTTGTAGCATATAAAGCTCACAATGTGTGAAGCTTCAGCATGTAAAACTTCATAGTGTGTGAAGGTCATAGCATGTGGAACTTCATAATGTGTGAAGCTTCAACATGTGAAACTTTACAATGTATAGAGCTTCAACCTGTAAAACTTCATAGTGTGTGAAGTTCACAACATGTCGAACCTCATACTATGTGAAGCTTCAACATGTGAAACTTTATAATGTATAAAGCTTCAGCATGTAAGAGTTGATAGTGTGTGGGACTATAGCTTGTGAAGCTATATAGCCTATGAAGGTTGTAGCCTATAGCTTGTTGAGTTGTAGTTTATGAAGAGGTTATAGCCTATAGCTTGTGAAAATATAGCCTACAAAACTACACCTTGTAAGACTGTAGTGTATGAAAGGCTTACGACCTATGAAACTATAGCTTGTGAAGGGTTGCAGCCTATGAAGCTACATTGTACAAAGGATGCAACCTATGAAGCTATAGCCTATGGACACTATAGCATGTAAAATGAATAGTCCTTAAATATGTTGAAATTGTAGAGTAATAATTATATATTTTTTTCTTAAAATTTTATTCTAATATTTTCTAGCATACAAGAGGAAAATGACCAAAAACTACAAAGTGTACATGGTAAAAATGGAGATAATAGCATGTACTGCAACTATAAAGGCAACACAAGAGGCTATGATAGTGTTGTGCACTATTCTACGTAGTTGGATATCACTCCCACAAGATGGGATACCAGTGCCACATGATGGAAAAAGTTTAGTTTTTATATTGTAAAGTGTAGGGAATGGGAGTAGCATTGCATGCTATGGATGAAAAAATATTAAAAGTAAAAATTATTATAAACAGAATAGGTTAGTAGGCTGTATGATGGGTGATGAGTGGCGAGGTACCCCTACACTCCACCATACGAATACAAGCGTACACGTGCGATCTGGTCGAACTCCGCTGACTAAATGCCTTAACGCCACAAGAAACACTTGGGGTTAATCGTTCGTTGTCTTCCCAGGCTTGCTTGTATGTGTCATGGTGTATGGTTAAGCAAGTATGAGGTATGTGATTTTTTTGGTATTTTCGGCTTATCTCCTATGCTATCAAAGGAAAGGGTTGAGAAACTAAGCTACTCTAACTAAAGATCTAAGTCTAAATTAACTAGCGTTAGCATCCATTCCCACTTGCCGGACACACCTTGAACTATGCAACTGTGGATTACCAAACGCTAATCGTTACTGGGATCACCACATGTAACGCAAGTGCTCGAAGTGGTTGTACTGACGCACCTATTTAGCCTAAGTGTGATAAGCAGCCGATTCCTTGATTAGCCGTACACGTCCGTAGACGCTCGTAATCAAGTCGTACTTGAACGCACTAGGAAAGTAGTAAACAAACAACAACAAAACCATGTACTGCAAGGTTTATCCAATCAAGTTCATCTTTATTGCTGTACACAACTTGGGTTCAGGTTTACAAGTTCCTTGAATAAAGAGCCGTTCACTCTAGGACTCCTACTATGGGCACATGGGAAAAATTCTAACTCTGGAGTGATCTATCTGCCAAAGCTTACCTACTTCTAGCCAGGATTGGGAAATGAAGGGAGTACCGCCTCTTATTTATAGAAATGGCGGCGGGACGCGATATCGCGTACGCGATATCGCGGCACATGCAAATAGCGTCTCATCATACCCCCATGACTGAATGAAAACTCGTCCTCGAGTTCCTTACAATGATATCAGGTAGGTATGGGATTATTAGGGGAAATAAAGTAATGGGATGACATGTGAACGGTCTTTATTACAAGACTTGACAAAACTGGTGTTCATGACAACAAGGGTGAACACCTTATTACAATGACCTCAGGCCACATTTGGTAGCTGAGAGAAAAGAGGAGAGAGAATAGAAGAGTAGAAAAGAGAAGAGTCTTGCTGCTGCCAACGCCTAGATTGCACCTTTCATTGTCCATCCGTAAGCGCATTATCGATCCAGCTCCTTGCATAGCTGCTTCAGTGCTACTCCACTCCAATTGTTTGTTCCAGATCCATTCTGTTGTTGTATGATTGCCATCTGCACACACAACACCATCATATATTAGCAAGGGTAATTGAATCATTAAGTAAAGCATACCTTGCTTCAGTTTAGGTTCATTGGCTAAGTTGTGGTATGGCTGATATGGATCTGGGAAAATGTAGATGATGACTACCGAAGGTGTAGGGGTTAGGAAAAGAAACGAAAAAATTTGGGGCTTAGGATAAAAATTGAAAAATCAGGCCCCGTACCCCCATGACTAATCGCGAACCTCCGGTAGCATTAGAATGGAGAGAGAAAAGGAACAGGAAAGATAGGTAAAAAGGGACAACTATGGCATTAGGGAAATGGATGTCATGATGGAAATGAACAAAAATGTTAATTAATTGCAAAACGTTAAGGAAAAGAAGTTAACTAATGCTCCAAATAGGAATGTCAGTGGGTCCTCCCCAAAGCAGGCTCATGCCCTTAATGCCCTGACAATCCCACATTCAAAGAATTCGTAGGCTCTGGGAATGTCCTGTGGAACAAGAGTTAAAGTCTTAACTGGAAGAATCAACCAAAAAGAAAACAAAGCATTAACCAAAGTACACACTAATGATACAATCGGCAATGAGGTGAACAATGGAGAGGAGGATGGAAAGAAGAGAAGTGGAATGGAATCCCAAGAACAAGGTGGTGTACAGCCCCTTGTGTGGTTTATGATTAATGTAGCTTGGTAAATCTCATTCCAACTCAGGCCTCAAACCAACCACTTCCAGTGACTTCACATCAATGTAGTTGGTTAAATCATCCACTTTGGTAACAAGGATGCATCTTCGAAGAGCCACCACCATTCCGACGAAACCAAGGAGAGAATGGGAAGCGAGAAGGGCCTTAGTTAGAGGGAACACTTTGGTTCCATAACCAATGCTTGCAGCCCAAATTTTATTTCGTCTGAGGGGTGTGCTTTGAATCCTCACTTTTATCTTTTTAGCTTCTTTTTTTTTCTTTTTTTTTGTTTTTCCATTGTTTTTTCTCTTTTTGTTTTGTTTTGTGTTTTTATGCATGGGGACCACACCATGCAAAGACTTCTTTATTTTTATTGTCTCAGCTTCCGATTATTGGGTTACATCGGAACGGTAAGAAAACCCAAGAAGAAAACATCCAAGCACCCAAGTGAATGACCAACACAAGAGCACCAAGTTCCCTTGAAGTCACACCCTTTTCAAATCCTTGAGTCCTTCCTTAGTTTGAGAAATGCCCAGTCACTGGTTCGTTAAAGTTCTTATTGGAAGGGAACTGTACATTTCCAAGCCAAGGGAAACCATAGACTTGATGGATGGATGGATGAAGTGATCTCATTGCCTGCCATATCAAAAGAACATACCTTAGTATCAACAATGTAACTTAAAGGTAAAAACCAAACATTAGCAATTAATGAAAAACAGTTCATCCCATAAGCCTGAACACTTATTGGGTGACGAATTTACATGATGGATGACACACACACACATACACACACAAAATGGAAAAATATAACGATGTTGTAAAACAAAAATTAGAAAAGTTAAAGAAATTGTAAAACAAAAATGTGTAAAACAAAAACGTTGTAAAACAAAAATGTGTAAAACAAAAACTGAAAAAGAACTGAGGGCCCCATATGGTTAGCATAGGTGGCCATCTCCCCCATGACTGAGTTGTGAGGGAGAGATCCGAAGTAGTGAGCGCCTATTTGAATTTCTAAGCAATGCCCAACTTCTCCCAAATGATGATCTTAAGTTCAGGGGTGGAAATTGGCGACGCTCACGTTCCAATGAGTCTATGCCACGGTTGTTGGCATGAGTTTCCTCAGTTCATTCCATGCATATTTGTTTGCCCTTATGAGAATCTGTCAACCATGGGGTGTCTACTACTTCTTGTGTGGTTGCTACATACAGGCATCTTTGTTGTAGAGTTTCCTGGGCACACCTGTGACATGGAGACAATTCCTCCATGTCATCACCCGATGAATCACTGTATGTGATGCATGGAACTTTCGTCTTCTCGATCTTTCCACATATGTTGACCTTAGAGATTTCTAAGGAAAGATCGCGGATCCTAAGGCATGCATCTACTGTGCTTAGCCATGCCCTTCCCATTATAATTGGGAAGTCCCCTTCGTTGTTGTTAACATCGATCACTAGGAAATCCGCTGGGTAGGACCAACCACACACAGTGGTAATAACGTCCTCCACCAAACCCAAGGGAATGGTGATGGACTGGTCTGCCAGCTCTAGTTGGATGTTGCTCTTCTTAAGTTGGGGCAGGTTCCAGGCGTGATACATCTTTCGCGAAATTAAGTTGACTCCGGAACCTGAGTCAAGAAGAGCTCGATGTGGTGCATTTCCAGCGATCTGCAAATGAATAAAGGGACTCCCAAGATCAGTTAGTTTCCTCGGAAGGTGCCCTACCTTGATCCAGTCAGTTACGGTATGTGTTAACATAACCGTATGCGTTACACTCCTTTGGACTGAAGGGTGCTCCGAAGCGTTAGTAGTTAGAGGCCTATACATGTACCTATCCTCTTGTTGTTGTGAGAGTTTTTCTGGGCTCTTAGTTCTGAAAAAGGATCTCTTTTTTGTACAGTTATCGCCAGAACTAGTACCCAGCTGGCTATTTACACTCTAAATATTTACAGCTCTCGCGGCATGACGTTGCTGCGGTTGGGTAGGCAATTCCCCTTGCATTGTCGGAGAAGGAGGTGTTATGGGAACTACTTGAGGAAGAGGTGCAGGTGGAGTTAGAGGATGGACAGGATGTGGGATGTCTCCCGGAGTGGAAGGAGTCCTTCTAAAGTACTCCCGAGCGTAGTAGTGACATTGTGGAGTGTGACTCATAGAGTCACCTGGAGAAACCGGCTGCTACACATAATAACCATAAGGATCAGGTTGCCAATAAGGGTATTGTTGTAATGGCAGTGGCATCCCCCATGACTGTGGGTATTTCCACTACTGATGTTGTCCAATGGGCTGTGGAGGCGTTCCACTTGGATAATACGTCAAGGGTTGGTGGAACTGCCTTGGGTTACCTTGTGGATAAGGTAACCTTCGGGGTGTTTGCCGTTGATTGAGTCTTGGATTTAATGCATACACCCTAGACTCCTGCAGATGTGAGATGATTGGACAACATCCATTAGGATGGTCATAATAGCAGATCTCACATCTACCATCATCATCTGAATCAGAATCTTCAGCCTCATCAGAGTTAGAAATTTTTTCCTTACCCTTGTTATGTGCAGGGTTAAAGTTTCTCCACATGTTTTTGCCTTTATCACTACTTTGCTCACACTTAGACTCTTCTATGATTTTCAAAACTATTTCTATTCATGAGTCTAAAGAATCCCACATTTGGTCTACCTTAGCCGATACCT
>MNCI01028124.1:250577-289904 GCA_015680685.1 Gnetum montanum
AGAATCCTGGAATACGCTACTGGGTTACCAAGCAGCCAATGCTCGTAATTGAGTCGTACTCATGCGTTGCGTCAAGCAGCCGATTCCTTGATTAGCCGTACACATCCGTAGACGCTCGTAATCAAGTCGTACTTGAATGCACTAGGAAAGTAGTAAACAAACAACAGCAAAACCATGTACTGCAAGGTTTATCCAATCATGTTCGTCTTTATTGCCGTACACAACTTGGGTTCAGGTTTACAAGTTGCTCGAATAAAGAGTCGTTCACTCTAGGACTCCTACTGTGGGCACATGGGAAAAATTCTAACTCTGGAATGATCAATCTACCAGAGCTTCGCTACTTCTAGCTAGGATTGGGAAATGAAGGGAGTACCACCTCTTATTTATAGAAATGGCGGCGGGACGCGATATCGCATACGCGATATCGTAGGGAAAAACGCGATATCGCGGCACATGCAAATCGCGTCTCATCAATGGGCTTTAGGAAAATTCAAAATGAATGTAAAAATTGCTATGAATAAAATTTTTTGTTAGGCAACACACTAGGTTTTAGAAAAATCCAACAAGAATTTTCATTAGACCAGATGAGCTTGAAGGATAAAGCAAAAGGTAGGTAAATACATTTTTACAACAAATTTTAGTCAAGAAGCTAGGTGGAGGCCCTCCTTCCAGCATCAAAAACTGCAATAACAAAAAAAAATGGTGCTACAGAACTAAAAGATTCTATGCGGAATAGTTTAACTCATGGATCCACAATTCTCAAAAAGGATCTAGAGTGCCTTAAATGATCTAGCTGATTGTTTAAGGACTTTTAAAAAAATCTATTATCAAGGATAGGGAAATATGCATAAAAATTGCAAATAAAATAAGACCAAAATAAATGCTAGCTTTATATTAAATAATATAAAGATAGTATTAACAAACTAAGTTTAGAGGGTACAAATTGGCAGGTTTTTATAACCCAAAAATATAGTAACAACTTTGAGATCTAGTGTAGAATGCAAGCTATGTTTTGCACTTGATTGTATCTTTTTGTTTGCTTGATCTACACTATAAAGGTTGTGAAAGGTTGCAAAAGCTCCTATTTTATTGTTGCTATGTGATCTCTCATCTATGAGTATGCTACAAATTCCTTACCAATGATTCTTGCTAAAAGATCCAAAAATTGATACTTGATTAATGTTGCAAATTATTTACCAATGATTATTGCTAAAAGATGCAAAAATTAATGCTTGATTCAGTATAAATAGGCTTAAGATCTATTGTGTTGAAATCCATTATAGTTTTAGAATGTTATAAGGTCTTCTTGAAGAAAAGTGTAGTATGTGGGCTTGAAATCCAAGTGTCACATGCTTCCCCAAATGCTACCATATCATGTGGGACTAAGATGTATACAATGTGAAATTAAAGCCCAAATCCCAGATTCTACGTTACACAGTACCATATCATGTGAAATTGGAATGTGTAGTGTATGAAATTAAAGCCCAAATTCCACATGTTATCCTACAAGTTTCTCGACAAGCTGCCCCATAAGCTACCCCACAAATAGCTCCACAAGATACCACATGTGAGATAAAAATGGTAATGTTTTATAGTGTGTGGAGCAATTTTAACCTTTGCAAGCTACCATTAATCAAAATTGCAACTTTTGGAGCATTTTTAGGTCCCAGAAGCTAGAGTAAATGGGATTTATAGCTTGTGGAGAATTTTCATCCCTCACAAGCTAGAGTAAATGGAATCTATAGCTTTTGTGTTGTAAATCTCATTTTTTACATTGAAAATGGCTTAGAATTCTGCTAAAACAAGGCATAAGCTAGGATTTTTGATGGGAAAAGGTAATTATTTCTTCTTTCATATCTCTATCAAATTATATTAAGAATCTTGGCTCTGGGATTTTACTTGCAACATGAATTTTCCTTGATGTATTTCAAAGTTCGACCATCGATTATTTCTAAGGGTCCATTGGGCCATAACTTGTTCTCAAGGATCTGTTGGGCCAAAACTTAGTGCTAGAGGACTAGTAGACTAATACTTGGTCCTAACAATTCATTGGATTAATACTTGATCCCAAGGGTATATTGGACCTACACTTCATCTTGAGGGTTTGTGGGGCCAACACTTGGCCTTGAGGATTCATTAGGCCAATTGTTGTTTTTGAGGGTCCATTGGGCCAAAAGTTGATCTTGAGGATTTGTTGGATGAATATTTGTTTCTAAGGGATATGTGACATCCCATCCTTGGATGTTATGGAAAATTTCAAATATACATTATATTAGACATTATGCATAATAAGAGAATATACTAAATGTGAAATATATGTAATATTTAACATTATGTGTAAAAAAAATAATAGGAAAAATGCAAAAATAAAAAGAAAAGAATGCTTTGTTGATATAGAATAGAGTATTTGAATCATGCTCTAAAAGTATTCTTTGGGATTTTCTTCCTTTGGCATCTATCCCTTAGAGGCAATCCAACACTAGCACCATCATTAGGCTTATTACCTAGCCAAAAGGGATGACCAATCCACTTCCTATCCTGCTTCACCTGGCTCTCGTAACCTGCCTTACCATCTCTACCATGCCATGCCTAGCATGGCCTCTAAGCTTGGGTATAAATACCCAAGGTCAAACCCACAAAGGTTACCTCAAGAGACATGTTCATTATTACAACATGCCCTTTCAAGTCTTAATTACAACTTCCCTTTTAGATCTTTGTTAAGATAACAATAACACTTGTTATGAAAAGTCACCATCTTGATTAGGTAGAAGCATCATTTGGGAATGGGGATGTGGTAATCTACCCTCCTTAGGTTTTTTTCATCCTTTAATGAGTCCACATTCACTATCGTTTTCTAGCTCTAATGTTTTCTTTCATGATCCTATGCTTCAATAATTTGATTTCTCCTTTGAGGTTGTAGTTGTTTCTTGCTTGTTCTAAAAACAAGACACATGTGAGAAAAATATATGGAAAATTAAGTATTACTTTCTTAATATTTATCTTATTTTCTTAAGATAATGACAAAAGGTGGATTAAAGATCTATCAACCACCAATCACCAATTCTAGCTAGGGTGACACAAAGTGCAACTCATATCTCATTATCCAAGTGAAGGTAAGGTAAATTCTTTAATCCTAACTTGCATTACCATATAATTTTTATTTATCTAATCAAAATATAAATTAAATAATGAAGAAAATAATAAGATTAAGAAAATAAAGTAAGGATGAGATACTTCTTGATCTTGATCAATCTTGTGAATTGATGGAAGTAATTATCATTCTACCATATGTGGTATATGATCGGATGGTCTTGTTCGGGATGGCAAAGCTTGATCTTGATTCTTCTCCACTTCTTCTTTAGAAATTAACTCTAGTAACTTGGTAACTTGGAAGAATAAGACATTGAACCAAATATAATATAAAGTCTCAATGAAGAATGTTGTTAATCCATCCTCATTAATCATAGCAAAGTAATTGTTAAACTATGATTCTTGATGAGCATTATCCATCAACATTATTTGTTCCTAAATTTTAGGATCTAATCTATCTATTGAAGATTCATAGTAAGTAGAATATGCACTGGCTAATGGAGTTTCATGTTGAAATGATGAAAACATCTTCTTTAAATCAAGTTCATATTCTAAGGATTCCTTTACACATACATATTGTAAAAATTGATAGACACTACTTCCAACTTTCTTCTATTTGCTTAATCATGTATGGTACTTAACATAATCTAACATCTAAACATGTTGGTTTGACAATTAAATGTATGTTAACCATGCATACACATCTTACTGATGGATGGACTTTTAGAATCATTGCCAAGGCTATGTGATTTTTCTAAAATCTTGATTGTTCTTTCTTTCCCATCACTTGAACTTTTGGAATTTTAAAAATCATATTTTCTAAAATCCATTCAAATATTTGTATTAATTCAAACTTAGCTCCTTTATAAAAGATCAAGTAATCATTCATGTTGTGATTTCTACAATATGCTAATTTGTATGGCTCAAAAGAAGAACCTTCACAAGAACCTTTTTTCTTTTAAATATCTTTGTATCTGATCTTTGCTAATCTAGTTGGAATTGATATAGAAATTCCCATGTGAGACTTCTTGTAGGAATAAAAAATTAGCATTCAAATCTTGTAACTCTACTAAAAGGCATGGGTATAGATATTCATGCCAATCCAAGGCCCATGATGGACATAGTGGCTATTGTTTCTCACTCGTTAAAGATCTTGCAAGCACATTGTATGTTGCAACTTTCATTCTCATTCTTGAATTTTCGTCTAAATCATTTCTCTTTACCAGTATCATATACCATGTTGAAATAATAATTAGTCTCCATGTTATTCTACCATATGTTTTGGTTGTAGGACAAATTGATACAAATCATTAAAGGTTGTTCTATTTCATCAACTAATTATCAACTAATTCTCTGACTAATCATCAACTGAGCTGATACTGATACTATTACTATATTATCTAATTTTAGCAATATATAACTACATCATCTAATTTTATTAATATATATAATTATATCATCTAATTCTTAAATTATGTCATCTAATTATTAACAACCTTTCTACCCCCCTTAAAGACACTAACTCTGGTAGTGTAACTAATGACATGTCATAGGGATCTTAAGGCTATCTACAAAGGTTATTTTCCCAACAAGGCATGATTAGTTATCCTCATGTTGTTGACTTTTAAGGCATAGTTTCATGATATCATCAAATTATTAGATACTTGAATGATAAAGTTGATCTCTCCATTGAGTTTAGAAGGGTGAAAAATGTTGGAGATGACTATTCATATGTTGAAAAAAAAACATCATATGCTCAAGTTATGCTAAAATTAAATTTTTGAGGATGTTGAGGTACTATGTTGGGCAAGAAGTGAAAAATAATTTTTGGCATTCCTTGCAATGGATTTGACTTCACCATTATGTATGAAAGGTTAAAATCTATAGGAAATGACTCTTCGTTTGTTGAAAAAGGCTTTCAAAAACAAAAGTTATGGCTTTTGGAGTTTTAAGACATTTGGTGCAAAAACAAGACTTCCCAAGAGGTCATCCATTCCAGTACTACTTCAAAACAAGCACGCTTAATTACAGAATTTTTATTTTACATGTTGCCAACACATCAAATTCTTTTTTAAATTTTTTTTCCCACATTCCAAATTTTAAAATAATATCTAAACATATGAAAATTGAATTCTCATCAATTGGGGTAAATTTTAAATTTTCCTATCAGTTGACAAAAAAATTGGAAGTGTCAAAAGGATCATTATTGATGATGGTGTCGATGCTTACGATGGGCCATTATGAATGGCATCATCAATGTTCATGGTTTCTCACATGGATCATTATGAATGATGTCGTCAGTGCCTATAGAACCTAGCATGGACAATGATGAATGACATCGTTAATGTTCGCGATGCTCGACATGGACCATTATGGATAGCACTGTCAATGCCTATGATGCCTAGCATGGGCCATTATGAATGGCACCATCGATGCCCATGGTGCCTAGCATGGTTCATTATGAATGGTGTCGTTAGTGGCCATGGTACCCATCATGGATCGTTGTCAATGGCACCCTCAGTATCCATAGTTCCCACAATGGCTTGTTATGGATGGCACCATCGATGCTTGTAGTGGACCATTATGAATGACATTGTCTATGTCTATGAAGCACAAAAACATGTCATTATTGATATTATCATTAGCATTTTTAGTGCATGGTAGTGGCAAGCACCAAGGTGAAGGCAATAGCAAGCAATGGATGGCAGTGGAGTGTGGTGTAGGGTGTGGTGGAACATGGCATAGTAGGGCATAATTAGTGGTGCTAGTGATAGTAGCATTGGACATTATGCTTGTCAACTATGGAAAGGAAATGGCAGTGACCCTGGAGGTGGAGATGAAGGTGAAATGCATGGTTATCATCCATTTTCCATCCAAACTCCTCCCTTAGTGTCACATCGTAGCTACTGTCATGGTAGATGGGATACAGTGTAGTGCAAAACCCTTGCACTGCATGCCTTTCTACTACCTAGTTCCATGCTGATCCTTGGTACTTTCTGCCATCTGACTACCATGTAAGTCTGGTAGAGGCTTCAATGCCATCAGCCATTTACTAGTCATAATGTTGCACAGTTGATAGAAAGGGCCATTCTAACCCGAGCTGCTAAGGTCATAATTTTTTTTTATTATGCTTCTAATTTTAATTTTTGTTGTCTTTTTAATAATTATATTTTTATTTATTATGTTTTATTATTATTATTATTATTATTAAAAATCAAGTTGGGGGCTAGGGTTAAACCCATGACCTGCCTCGTTTTTTTTATCTTTTTATTATTATTTTATTTTCATCTTGCCTCGACAATTAACATGGTGGTTCCATTGATGACAAGGTAGAGGTTTGATGTCAGTAAATGGTAATTCAGGGTTGATTCCTAACATAATAAAATTTTGACATTATTTTTATTTTATTTATTTAATATTATTTTTAAAATAATAATTTAATATTATTTAATGCATGCAAAATAAGAAACTTTAAACATCGATATCTCTCATACCATAAGTTTGATTGAGATAAAATTTGTATTGTTGGAATCATCTCGATGAGCATTATGCATTGGTCATAGTCTTAGGATTCAAAAATGAAGTAGAAATTTTAGGAATTAAAGGATCAAAATAGCATATTTGGTTGAATTGACATTTCTAGGCTGACATATGGTAACTTGAAGTCTTCTAGATTACTTGGATAATGAGTTTTAACAAAAGAAAATTAATTCCGGTAATGGTTACTAACTTTTTGAAAGAAACTTAACAATGACCTTAATCAATTAATATTTAAAGTATTAAGATGGGTAAGAGTTACCTGGATCAGTGTATTCTTGTCTTACCAAAATATTTTGCAATTGATGAATCTTGATGAGATGTAATCAAATGTTCATTAGCGAATGATATCCATGAAAGAATTTTGTTGGTTGGTGATCCATGATTCTTCCTAGTTCATGGCTCTATGGTTTATCATCAAGTTGTAGTTAGTCCATGGTTTTAAATGGCCCTTGGGTTGTGGTTTTCTCTGATACCAATTATGACATCCCATCTTTAGATATCATGGCAAACATCAAATATACACTATATTAGATGTTATGTGTGATAAGACAATATACCAAATGTGAAATATATGTAATCTTCAACATTATGTGTAAAAGAAATAATAGGAAAAATGTAGAAATAAAAAGAAAATAATGATTTATTGATATAGAATAGAGTATTTGAATCATGCTCTAAGAGTATTCCTTGAGGTTTTCTTCCTTTGGCATCTATCCCTTAGAGGCAATCTAGCACTACCACCACAGTTAGTCCTATTACCCAACTAGAAGGGATGGACAATCCTCTTCCTATCTTGCTTCACTCGTTTCTCATGACTTGCCTTACCAGCTCCATCACTCTATGCCTAGCATGACCTCTACACCTGGGTATAAATACCTTAGGTTAAACCTTCAAAGGTTACCTCAAAAGACATGTTTGTTATTACAACATCCACTTTCAATTCTTAATTACAACTACCCTTTCGAGTCTTTGTTAAGATAACAATAACACTTGTTCTAAAAAGATATCATCTTCATTAAGCAAAAACATAATTTGGAAATGGGAATGCAATAGGATAGTTTAACCAATCATTGGTCCTAAGGATCCATTGGGCCAACACTTGATCTTAAGGATCTATTGGACCACTAGTTTGTCCCAAGGGTATGTTCGGCCAACACTTGGTCTCAAGGGTCCATTGAATCAAAATTTGATCTCAGAGGACTAGTAGGCCAACACTTTGTCCCAAGGTTATGTTAGGCTAAAACATGATCTTAAGGATCCACTAGGCCAACATTTGATCCCAACAATTTGTCGGGTCAACACTTGGTTCCAAGGATCCATGAGACCAACATTTGGTCTGAAGGGTCCATGGAGTCAACAGTTGGTTTTGAGGGTTTGTGTAGTCAATGATTGATCTTTAGGATCTTTTAGGGAAATGGTTAATCCTAAGAATTTTTTGGATGAATGGCTAATCCTAAGTATCCATTCTACCAATGGTTGGTCCTAAGGATTTGTTAAGCCAATCCTTGGTCTCAAGGATCTGTCCAGTCAATGGTTGGTCCTAAGGATTCATCAGGCCAATACTTGGTCCTGAGGGTGCATCTAACCAATAGTTGGTCCTCATGATTTATTGGATTAATATATGGTTCTCAAGATCCATTTGGCCAATGGTTAGTCTTGAAGGTCCATTGGACCAACCCTTGGTCCCAAGGATCTATCAGACTAACACTTGTTTATGAGGATCTATTGGGCCAACAGTTGTCCCTATGCGTTTTCTTGGTGAAAACTTGGTATTGATGGTTTGTTGGGTCAAAAATTGATCTTCAAGGACTAGTAGACCAACACTTGGTCTTAACAGCCCATTGGAACAAAACTTGATTCCAAGGATTCATTAGACCAACACTTGGGCCTAAGGATCTATGGAACCAAAACTTAGTCTCAAGGGTTCATTAGAGTAACACTTGGTCCTATGGTTCCATTAGATTAATAGCTTGTTCATGTCAAAGGGATACTTATACAAAATATGATTATAGGAATTGACCACAATATAAAATCATCTATCTTATTTCATAACTTTTATAAAGATTGGAGAGCAACATCAAAAATTTCAAAACACAGCATCAAAGTAATGATCACACACTCGTGAGATGGAATCCACAAGGGCTTTTAAGCATGCATAGTAAAGCAAAAAAGGAACATCACTAGTACCATTCCTTAAAATTTCACACAACCATGAATGCAAAAGTGATAGAATGCATCAACAAGGGAATTGCATAGTTGCAACACACCTAATTTTGAACCAATCGACCCTTGCAATGATGACTATGGCCAACATCTATATTGG
This sequence comes from Gnetum montanum, assembly GCA_015680685.1. Classification (NCBI taxonomy): domain Eukaryota; kingdom Viridiplantae; phylum Streptophyta; class Gnetopsida; order Gnetales; family Gnetaceae; genus Gnetum; species Gnetum montanum. Next base: position 259,531 of record MNCI01028124.1, read on the forward strand.
GAGGAAGCCTAAGGACCTTTCTTGGAAAACTCTAGATTGATCCTATCCTTGATGTATACCTAGGTAGTATACCTATCAAGGCATTGATCCATCATATGTGCAAGTTATAAGTCAAACATAATGTCTCACATCCCACCTAGCGCATGCTCTTCCATGGGTGTTGTATGATGTGATGACCATAAGAAAATCACATGGGTAGATATCCCTCTTTCTTGTCCTAGTGCACCACCACCATCATGGATGCTCTTTTGAGATCTCCCAAGCATTCCTCACCCCTACGATGGCCACATATGTCCTCACAACTTGCTTCCCTTTGTAGCACATCCTAAGAAGGACATATCATAATATCATAACATAGGAATAGAAGCATAATCATGTTGATGATACTATCATAGACTCACCTTTATTCTCCTTGTTACTACTTCTCCTTCCTCAAAATGATAAGATTTAATGAGTTTTCACAACATCTACTATGGTGAAACCATCATCATCACCATAATCCAAACATTTCACTGAATCATTCCATCAGTAGAAGTAAAAAGGGTAGAGACATAGTCAATGTGAGTTGATGACTCATGCTTACTAGAAATTCCTTATTAAATAATAACAATTACAAAAATTTATCCATATCATGATGCATTATCATAAGATTTCTAGATACTCCTTCACTAGGGAAAGAAGCTTGATGAATGCATCAATGTAGCACATGTGCACCCCAAAACATCCAATGGCATCATAGACCTATTATTGCCTCAAAAATCCATGGCCTAGGTTATCATAGTTCCTCTAAGAAGCTATACATGAAGGATGTATGTATGTGTAGCTAGATAGTAGGCTAAGGTCTCATTCATTAACATAATTAACCAAAAGTATCACTCAATCAACTAAGAATGGCCATGCATCATCAACCATAGAATTAAGAAAGAACTCTCAATCTGTCAATCCTTAGTATGTATAGACTTGATAATTTTTCCTTTGTTGAGTCAAATTAAGCCATAGGCTCTACTCCTGGTGGTGCTCCTCTATCAATTCCTCTAAGTTTTAACCTTGCGATGATACTCCTCATAGAATCCAAATACTCTAATTTTTTGGAAGATTCCAACAAAGTCCTAAAAGCAACATCCATTGATCCTTAGTTACCATCATTTATGATTAGGAATAGGATAATATTTGATTGTATTCAAGTCTTCAAAATTGTGTTCTTGATTAATGAAAACATCCTTGGAAAATTCTTTCATAGTAATTTGTATTTCATAAATCCAAGAATTTCACATCCAACAATGAAATACAAATTCCCTCAATAGTCCTGATTAATCATTGCTCCTATCTTAAAGGCAAAAATAATAGCATCAAAATCCTATCATGTTATTTCATGCTAAAGTATTCAAAGCATAGGCTTACTTTGAACAGTCTAATTTTTTCAAAGTAACAATGTCAAAACCACAACCTAGTAAATTAAGGCCATTTTTGCATTATTGATAGAAGAAATGGAGTAGCCAATGCACACTAGATTGGTGGATCAACTACTCCATTCCAAGATTCAACTATGAGGGTTTTAACTACAATAACATAAATAAACATTATTTGCATTGGAATTACTACAACTGCTAGCACCAGACTTTCCCTCTAATGGATTCTCATTATAGGGTTTAAATAGTACACATTTCAATTACCAAACTCAATGAGCCTGGTCTTGTTATTTATTCTCACTATCTTCCCATGTTAGGATTAGGTAATTTTCATGTATGATATCTTTCTTGGATGTGGTAGTTGTCTCTTAGGCTTCCTCTCTAGAATCAAATCCTAATTTTCCATAACTTCTCACAACCATGGTAGGCCTCTATCCTATCATCAAAAGTTGATAGGGTAAATATTTGAATGAAGTGTCATCAGCACAAATACCATGTGATCTATTGAGTTATTAAGATTTACCAAACAAGCAAGCAAGCTTGTATTGGTATTTTATTTGATAAATACATTTCTTCTAAGAGTTAGGATTTACTACATGTGTTACGTCTATAATTATTATAGTTATCCAAGTAGTAAGATATCATAAAAGAAACTATAACTAATTTAATGAGCCATATGTAGTTTCACCATTTGAAGTAATTCATACATAGACATGCATGACTTAATATTTTAGACAAGAATATGACAATTGGTAGGATCAACCAAGTAATATTGTGGGCATTTGCATAGTGGGAACCATTATCCTTCCTTACTTGAAAGACATGAAAGATCCTCCCTACATTAATTATAAATAGTATCACCTATAATCATCATTTCTTGGTTTTGTAATAGGGAATGTGAAGCTACAAAAAATGGCACAACTAGTGTAAAGTCCTTGTTCCAAAATGTTGCTACTATGTAATAGAGATGGTGCCTCTAAACAAAATGTGTTATCATTATCATAACAAAACCTAAAAGGGTATGATATAATTGAGATAAAAAAGGTACATTATAATAATGGACATGTCTCTTGAGGTAAACTTTGGGGCCTCAACCTAAGGCATATAAACCTAGGCTTAGAGGTCATGCTCGGATGGGGTGGTGGAGCCACAAAAAGATGATTCATGCGAACTGGGTGAAGCAAAATAGGAAAAGGACTAGCCATCCCTTCAGGCCAATTGTAGGCCTAGCTATGGTGGTAGTGTTGGATTGCTTCTAAGGGAAAGATGCCAAAGGAGAAAAACCTCAAGACTCTCAGAGCATGATCCAGGTACACCATTCCATATTAATAATGCACTTCTTCATTTTTCCTTCTACATTTTTACTATTATTTCTTTTATCCATAATGTCGAATGTTACATAAATTTGATGTTTGGTATATTTTATTTTTACAAATAATGTCTAATATATCATATATTTGATGTTTTCCATGACATCCGAGAATGGGATGTCACAACTAGCCTTACATTAACCAATAGACATGCAAGTGCTTGAGGAATCATAGATGCATGTAGTATTGCCCAAACCATATAGCATTTCCACAAACTCCTGACATTAAGTTATACCATTAGGTTTCAGCATATTTGATAGAAAAACTAGATCCCAGGGTGCATCCTTCAAAATTCTTCTTCATGTGAATATAGTTTCAGAAAGGAAGTAATGCACATGACAGTATGCAAAACCACCATCAACCATGCACTAAAGAATGAGACACTCATAAATATATGGAAGACTATAAGACCTTTGCCTCTTCACTCCCAAACATATGCACATGAACTTGCATCTACCATCCACATACTAAGTGATCGAATCCATAACTAGGTAGAGGAAGCATGTGTCTAACACTATCTTGTGGGGGAATCAAGTTACTCTACTAGCTCAACCATATGGAATTAATGCAACTATTTACATGGGATTAACCACTATCACATCCTTTCAAAGAGGAGAAGAGGGTCATCACACCTCACAATCCTAGTGTCACAAAGCCTACTCAAGCAGTGGAAGGATCATTTAGCTTTCAAACTAAATAGGGAGAGGTGAATTTATTGATGTTTCACAACATCCTAGTTACACATGTGCTTGTGCAGTTCTCATACAAGGACCACCATAAGCGCAAGAATGTGTTCATCCTTAATCATTCAAAAAACACACTTTGAAGAGGTCATCATTCTGAAAACCCATGAAGTACATGCACCATAAAAAATTTTATATGTGTGTTCCTAGCATGAAGTATGTGTAGGCATAAAGGCCCAGAAGGTTCATCCTTCATAGTGGAATGCACATAGGGTCTCATTGGTGACCAAGAAAAATTTGATGGTGATATAAAGATCACGATGAAGACCAAGAATAATGCAATTTTGTAGATAAAGATCAAGATGAAGATCAAAAATAAGATAAGGGTAAAGAAGAAGATCAAGATAGAGGTTAAGAACTAGATATGTCTTTTTGAATTTCTATTCCTTAATGAGAAAAATTTATTTCACAGTAGAAACTTTTGTTCCTTGACAAGGAAATGGAACTGAAACTCAATTTTTCATTCATGATTTGAACATCACCATCTTGTTTTTTCCTAAATCAAGATGATCAAGCTCTAGTCCAATTTTATCACTGAGGAAACATAACTGAAATAAGCTTTTGCACCACCATCCTTTTCCTCTCCCCACAAGGAATATTTTGCATGTTCTATCATTTAGGTGACCATTTTCCATCATTGTACTTGACCTCAACACATAGAGTTTACACTTCTAATAACATTCTTTTCATACATATAGTAAGCCTCCTTCACTTCAAGTACATGTTCAAGAAACTCCAAAACATGTCTAATAGATCAGATCAAGCTACATTCCAAACCTCTAGACCATGCACTTAGTATGATGCTTTGAAAGTATGCCTTTCAAAATGGCATTTGCATCGAAATAATCATCCAAGTCAACATAAAATGATCAGGAATCATCATCATGGTGAGGGATGCATCCCAGCCACACACCCACTTTGAACTAATGCTCAATACATGGTTCAAAACTAATCTTAATTGAACAAGATGGGTTAGGTGCCATCTCAAGTAACTTGTGGGAATCATCACATTATGAATGCAAAATGAAGCCTAGTCACAGGTATCTCTTGAAAATCATATTCCCTTTAATGGAGAGGACATTTCCATGCTTAATGTAACCATGTGTAATAAACTATTTCCTACAAGAATGCTAATCCTATAACTACAAACTCTAACTCTCTATACAAGATCCTTAGGCCACCTAACAAGAACCTATGCACCAAGAATGAGTAGTAGTACTAGAATTGGACATGGATGACATCATCCACATACATGCCATTGAGGTTAATACCCTTATCCATGCCATGATAATAGTCCCTTAAAGAGACAAAATGCTTGAATATTGCACAAGATCATTTTATAGTCAACATCTTTTTGGGTCATCTCTTGGCATAAATGGTGCTATATTTTTTGATCCACATACTAACCATTCCCTAAATATGTAAGACTAACTTACAAGGTGTTGTAGATAATTTGCAATCACTCAAGATGTTGCCCATTCTTATAGGATCTACTCAAATTCAACACCTTATCCCGTAATCTCTTGACATAAAGGGTGCTGTGGTTACTAGACACAAAGGCTCAACCTTTGCATTATGTCATAGGTACTCATAATTACTATTCTGAAACCACATTCCCATAAATTTCTTTTTGAAACCCCAAAAAACCTTGCATGTCTAAACACTAGAATTACAAGGCACACATGCTCTCTTTTAAACTAAAAATTGGATGCTCTAGTTTGATCCACTTAAGAGCTAGCAATCTACTTATCTAAGCATTGGATGCATGACATCATCACGATTGAGACCCTCATCCATGCCATGTTGATATTTCCTTTACAAGAAGTGAAAGAGTGCTTGAATTTCACACATAACCAACACACCTTAGTTCAAATCAAAAAGCACAAAACCATTGGTTTGAATCTTGCAATAGGAAGCTATAGCATTCGACCTCTATGCATTCATGATTTGGATGCCTAAATCAATTTCCTAAATCATTTTTTTAAGTATTCACCCTTAGAAAAATTATTATTAAGGAAGAGTAGAATCATTCATTCAACAAGTTACTCCAAAGGTAGAATAAGCTCCTAGATGAACATTTGATTTACCCTTGGGCCTTTTCTTTGAATCGATGAAGAGAATCTTTCAAGGTGATGATATCAAAAGGGAAATATGGATACTTTCACGATGATCTCGATGAACCTGTTTCATCTATCCTTAATGGATGACACTAGACCCATCCCTAAATAATGAATCCTAAGACCATCACTTGGGCCTAAATGAAAATTTGCATTGAGGTACTTATGTTTCTAGTTAACATACTTTGCAAGCGGTCTCAACATTCTATTCAAATACATCAGGGCAGTCATAGTGAATGAATCCTAAGAATCCTTACAATAAGCTATGTATAAGCATGAACAATCTTGTCAACTAATCCTTAATCTTTCTTGAGGCCTCAATGCAACTCATCCAATATGGGTGCTACATGTTCAACTCAAATCTCTCGATAGCTTTTAGAACAACTTTCAAGATAACTTGTGTTCCACCACATACCATGTTGAACTGAATCACTAAGAAAATTGTAAACCCATCTTAAGGAACACACATCACATGCTATAGAATGGATCAAAAGCTCACTAGACATTTTCACAACCTAACCCATAGAACACATCTAAACCACCACCAAATTTCATGCTACAACCTTTATTTTCCAACTTGGGACAAGGATTCATTGTAAATGTGAGATATGTAGTCCCTATGCTGCAATGTTGCATACTTCAACTTTTTGAGGCCAAACAATTCTTCAAAAGTTGTTATTTCTTGCTTCCCAAGTAGAAAAGGGTACTAGATGTTCATATTTGATTTTGGAAAGGCAGAAAAATGCCTTCAAAATCACTAAAAATGGCATTTTCATGGGTTTTTGTAGGGGTATAGCCCCAACTACATTGGATCCATTTTCAATAGTCATAGTAAGTACGTTTTCAGTAGTCATAGTAACTATGTTTTCAGTAGTCACAGTAGCCAGCATAGTCACCACTAAGACCTAGTAGAAGTGAAACATTAGGATTGTTGAAATTTTTATTTTTTCAAAAAATAGCCAGTGTAGTCACTCCAAGTCAACAATGGCTAGCGTAGATAGCATTCTTCACTAGGCATAATACTTTCGAATGGATTCCATCACTTCCATAGTTTTCAACTTTCTGCATATTTTCCACCACTTTTTCCATTTTTCATCAACCTGAGCATAGTCCACCATTTCCAACATAGTAGGAACTTACTAGTTATATTAAATGGATGGTTTTGTGGTTATATCCCATTCTAGACTTACAATAAAAGGAAACTACACTGATAGTAGATGACCATTGACCACTACCACTGTAGGCAAACCACTACCAGCGTAGTCACGAAAGCTTGTTTAGTATTTATGGTAAATGGATGGGTTTTGTGGATGTAGTCCTTTCTAAACATACCATAAATAACAACTATGCTAATAGTAGATGACCAACTATAGTTGCAATAGTGACATTGCAAACCCACAATCAATGCCAATTTGTCAACAACTAATGGCAATTCCAAAATGGTAACCCTAAACCTATAAAAATCCAATGTTGATACTATTTCAAGGAGCCCAACCTTTGGTAGGTTCCAGACTCTTGGAATTTTTGGACATTCTTGGAAATTCCATTTTTTGGCATTTTGATCACTTGACATCTTATTCCACAACCATTGGTAGTAATACCATTTCCCATTTGAAGTCATCAAAATCCATTGCAACCATTACAACGTCATCCAATAGTGTTGTTTGGTAGTATAAACTAGGACTACACTGGGCATAGAGACTCCCACGTAGTTTTCATTTCTTCAAATGAGCAACATGAATCCCATTCCCACATTGTAGACTTGGTGGAAATCAACCAAAAGTTGCAGAAAATTAGAGCTAGGAAGAAATCAAATCATGGAGTGGTGCCTTTTCCTATAGACTTCAAGCTTCGGCAATTAGCTTTTTGTGCCCTTGGAAAAAACCTATACATCATGAATCCAAGTATTTTATACTTTTTATAAATTTGGTTGTTTATTTTATGCAAGTTTTGATTTTTGTTTCCATTTTTGCACTTATTTCTATAACTAAAACATGGTTTCCATTTCTATTTTCAATAGGTCATTTTCATTCTCATTTGCATTTACTTTTAAGCTTTCATTTTCATTTTCATTTTTAATTTTATCTATGTTCATTTTTGCATTTCTAAATCCATTTCTATTTTACATTCTATAAGTCACTGGATGATCAACAAGGTCATCTAGAACACCCTGAATGTTGTTCTTCAGAGGCCCTTGGGATTTAGGGTTAAAACTTTTTCATTAATTAGATCTTTTGATTTTTCATTCTAGAAACTGAGATTTCTAGCTCTAATAATATTTTGGTGTAGAAGGGCCTCCACCCAAATTCTTGATCATAAATCCTTTTTAGCTATTTTGTCCAACACCAAGCGTTTATGTAGTAGTAGTAGTAGAGTTAGGTTTTGTTGCAAATTTCCTATCTACTGTAACACCCATTTCATTGGCTTTTGCTGCAAATTTCTCATCTACTACAATATCCATTTCATTGGTTTTTGTTGCAAACTTCCTATCTATTGCAACATCCATTCTATTGGGTTTTACTACAAATTTTCCATCTAATGGAACAACCATATCATTTGGTTTTGTTGCAAATTTCTCATCTATTTCAATAGCCATTCTAGTTGACATCATTTCATCCAACATCATTCCATCCAATGCCATTTTGTCTAACATCATTCCATCTAACGTAATTATATTTAATGTCATTCCTACTGTGACACCTATTTCTATCTACTGTGTTTAGATGCTATTTTCCACTACCTTTCTATTTTTGGTTTACTACGTTAGTAGATTTTCCTACTTACTACATTTTTGCCAAAAATATTAAAAATCCAAAAAGCTCAAATTTCAACATGTCATTTCAACAATCGACCAAGCTTCCTTTCACATTCACTGATAGAAAATCTAACTAACAAGATATGAGGATATATGATCCCAAAGACCCTACTATCATTGAGTGTAGGTAGTCTTTGAGTTTTAGGGGATGAAGTCCTAACTTTTCAGCCATAAATGAAGATCATTACAATTACATTTCTACCAAAATGTAGGTTGGTATGCTAATTCCATGTGTGGAAGTAGAAGCCAATAGGGAGTTTGAGCTTATACATCAAGATAGGAAGGAGTACATCCCTTCCCCATATGACCAAATACCCCTCAATGATACCTATGCTAGCATCCTAGCTCAACTGATTGAGATGGATGAAGAGGATGGAAAGCACAACTTGGAGGAACAATAGAAAGAGGAGGATGAGTTTAGGATAGAATCGAAGCTTGAAAACATCCTAGGTGGGTTGTTCCAACAACCAAACCCCAAGGTCATATTGCCTTCTTCTACCCCCTTTGTTTTCTCCATGGGCTAAGTGCCACCATCCTCTACCCCTTCCTACTTGACAACAGTTAGTTCCACACTAGTCATCATTGAGCACCAAACATAATCAATGCCATAGTCAACCACATTCCATTTCTTCATGTCATTAGACACCCAACGACGATCTGTATGACCTTTGTTGGTGGTTGTCACTACCACCACCAACTCACTAATCATTCAAGTGGAATCCACCATGGGACCAAAAGCAACCTAGGGGTCATACACCCCTTTTGTTCCATTTGTGTCCCAAATATTAGCACAAATGGATTTACCCTTATTTGGCCCACCAACCATCATAACCCAACCTCTTCCTTTGATACTATAGCATATCATGCGGCCACCAACATCACAACTTCCTCCTCAACCATCAACATAAGCACCATAGCCCATGGAGATGTCCCAAGGCTTGGTCAAGCCTTCTAAATGATCCAAGACCTTATCGAAGAGCTAAGAAAACTTAAGACCAATACAACTCAAATGATCAAGGTTTTATATTTCTACCAATATGATCCATTAATTCCTATAGTGCCTCAAATAACCTTGCTCGTAGGCTTGCCTATTTGAAACTTCACCAAATACAATGGTGAAGGTGATTCCAATGCATATGTATTAACCTTCCAGTCTAAGTGCCTCTTTTTGTAGGCTCGGCCACATATGATATTGAGTACTTTTCCCATATCCCACAAAGGAAAGGCCTTAGATTGGTATCAAACCTTGCCTAGAGGTTCCATATCTTTCCTTGAGGACTTGATTAGCCAATTTTTCAACTACTTTAGATACAACTCAAAGTTGGATTCCACATTGGATCAATTAATGATGGTAAGACAGGGGTCACTTGAACCATTCAAAAGGTTCACCCAAAGATGGAACTCAATAGTTAATGAGATTCTAGGGCCTATCTTTGAAACCTAGGTCTTGGCCATCTATAAGATGACAATAAATAACTTTATTAAGTCAAAGATCTACTATGTAAAACCATGGAAATAAGGCAATCCTTCTCATAAATCAAAAACATTAAGGAGGAAACTGAGGTAAGCAACGATTTGGCTTATGTGGCATATAAAAACCAACATGTGAGGAGGGATAGTAGTAAAATCAACGAAGAACACAAAATTGTGCCCACAGTAGCCAAAGAGATAAACCAAGGAGAGTAGAAGTGATCACCATCATGAAACACATCTTTTGACTCATTCCAACCATCCACTTCCTATGCCACAAATAAAACAAGACCAAATATTGGATGGAAGGATAAGCCTAAGTACATAAGGTTTCCTCTAAAGCCCTATGAGCTTCTAGAATAGTTACTTAAAAACAATCATATACAACATAAGTAACTATCTAAGGAGACTCGTAAGAGGCACAATCATCTTTGTGACATAGCTAGAGTCCAACAATAGCTACCAAAGATGATCCAAAGCTACCAAAGTACTTTAGAATAGATAGGTATTGCTATTATCATAAATTGGTTGGCCATGACACCAATTTTTTCATAGCATTAAAGGATGAACCCCAAAATATGATAGACCATGAAGAGTTGGTTTTGAATGAGTTTAACTCTCCAAGAGCTAACAACATCTCCTATACCGTAGTCTCATTCATGGAAACCAAATGATCTAATCCTCCTAGGAAATTGTTTGTCATTAGAGTACCACCACAATCTCAAAATACAAAGCCTACAAGGGAATTTTTCATACGGGTACCACCCCCTCTTGCCTTTAAGAAACCTTTCATCATACATGTCCTCCCTTTAATGGCTTCAAGATCATGATGCAATCAACAGGTTACTAATCATCCAAATCCTAAAGAACCATTCATTACCTGAGTTCCTTCACCTACAATGAGTAAGTATAATATAACCTATGACTAAAACCCACCTATATGGCCCATGACTCAAAGGTTAGCAAGAAAAAATCATTTCAATAGCAACAAAATTACTCTTTTTCCAAACCAATAACTAAGCCCACGAAAGGTGGATGACAACAAAAGGCTTTGAAACAAGTTGCATCAAGATCAACTACCCCCATGGACAAGGGGCCTAAAGCATATGAAGCAAAACCTAGGCCATAAACACTAAGAAGAATGGAGGAGGTTAGGATTACTAAGGTTGAAACTTTACACACTAAGGAGAAGAATTTCCTCACAATAATGGAGTAAGTCAAATGGTCATTAAAGCAAAAGAACATGTTACCAAACTTGTATGACTTGGTCATGACCTCTCTTGCACATAGAAATGCACTAGCTTAGGTGTTAACCTCTATCCCTACGAGTAGATACATTCCTGCCAATAAAGAATCAATTCGCTCTATCATTGAGCAAGCTTCGCTTAGGGAAAATGGAAATCAAATAATGCTCAACTTCCATGATAGTGAAGTAAAGATTGATTCTTGAAGTGGAAAAGTGATATTTTCTCCTCTTCTTATTACCATACATGTTGGCAGATACAAGGCTCATTGTGTTCATGTAGATGATGGAGTGACAACTAACGTGATACCATTTTCCATGGTTAACAAACTAGGCATAATTGGGAATATCCAAGAGACCACTACCTCAGCACTCAAGTCATTTAATGGCTCATGAGTAGTAGTGAGAGGTTCAATCTCCTTGGATTTTGTAGCCAGTGAGCAATTCCCCACATCTACCAACTTCCTAGTAGTCGAAGAGACACTTAGTTTCAACTTGTACTAGGAAGACCATGGTTGGAAAAACTTAGGGAAGTTTCATCTCCTATACATTAGGAGATTCACCTACCATAAAAAGGTGGAAAAATTATGATCCATGGAGACAATGTATTAGTACCATTGTTTAACTATGTCAACATTGATTGAGGTTTGGAGGTGCAGTTTCAAGAGGAGATACCTGAAACTCAAGCTAGGACTAGTACCAAAAGAAAAACCAACAATGAGAACAACTATAATACTAGAAAAAACAACTCTAAGATGCTAAATGATCAATGAGATCACCTATTGATTACCATTTTGAACAAGGAAAAATGTAAAACCAAGATTACATAAGGAAAGCCCACTGATCTATTGAAGATAAAGCAACAAGTTCAAAGTAAATGTCTAGTCGCTTCTTTGGCTAATGGCCATTGGTTCACCTTTGTGACATTATATCATGTTTAATTGCTAGTTCTATCCTTATATGCTCTTTCGATAGCATCCCATACTTTCTAAGAAAGTATGGATCATGGCCTACCAAGGCCTAAGATTGGAAATGTAGCCTACTATGGCCTTAAATTGGCAACATTATGGTTCACCAAGGCCTAAAATTGGCAACATGTGGCTCACTATGACCTTAAACTTGTAATGTGACCTGCTAAGGCCTAAAACTAGCAACAAAATGATCCACCATGGCCTTAAACTGGAAAAAAACCTTATGCCTTTTTCTTTACTTTAGTTTATGACTTTGTTTCATAATTTCTATGAACTTCTATTGCATGACAACCGAGTTTGGTCAATGTAGTCTCTCACTTAACCTAGGGTAGAGCTCCTAATGGCACCAAAAACTTGGTCAAAGGCATCCAATTGTATCAATAATTAATCATCCTTAATGACTACACTACAGAAATTTGAAAGACTATGCTAGGCTAGTGTAGTCCTAGCTAATACCTACTGTAATCCAACATCACATCTTACTTCACTGCAATCCCATGGAACCCATCGAATGTTTTTAGTCTCTAGTCAACCACAAATCAACATACCATCTTTCAAAATGCTAGTCTAAGCTTTTGACAAGCTTGATACATGGTTGATTACAATAGATGATGTCATTTTTTTCTTCTTCCCATGACTTCAATAGGAAAACCCAAGGAATACATTGGGCCAGCCTACTCCTAGGGTTCTAGGGTTACTAGGCACCATACAAACTATTACACACCTTCAACACTACCTTTTAGAGTCTCCACACTTCTCTAGGAGCTCCAATGACCACAAACTAATAGTCAATTAATAAAAAAACTCAAGAAAATCAACAAAACTATGTTTTCACATAGGAATACACTAAGAACTAGGAGGACTATGATGGACAATCATAGTTCTAGTGACTACCCAGTGTAGTCCACTCCAAATCCAAAAACCCATCATGTGTGAAATTCAACTCAACTTTCAACAACCCTGAAGCACCAAACTATGTCAAACCTTATCTTTTCTTGTAAAAAATTGGACTAAAATGAATGGGAAACTAGGACTATGCTAGGAAAAAATAGTCCCTACCCAATGCCCAACACAGTCCCATTGAAGCTATCAAAACACATAAGAAACCATGAAACTTAACTTTGGTAAGATCTAAATTCCTTTCTTAAGATTGTCTAGCCATGAAACCTAGTTTTCTTCATAGTATGAAATCAATCATATGGACTATGCTAATGGGAAGAGGAGGACTACACTAGGCCAACATAGGCCATGTCTAGGCCTACTGTAGTACATTCCAAGTGACCAAAGTCCATTAGAAACCATGAAAATTGACCCCCCAAAAATCAAAAAACTCTATTCAATATTGTCTACTAAAAAATATTGTAGTTATTCACCATTTTAACCACTACAAACTTGGACTATTCTAGGGGATATGAGGACTACATTAGGCTAGCATAGTCCCCTCAAAATATTTTAAAAGATATTAAAAACTAGACAAATTCACATCTAAAAATCCTACAATGCCATTTTGAAGTTTCCTGATCATATAACCTACAATTTTGTCAATATTTTTGACCTTCCAAAATGGGACTACACTAATGGAGATGAGGACTACATTGGACTAATGTAGTACCTCTCCAAGGCCAATGTAGTCCTTCAAAAATAACTAATATTTTTCAAAAATAACTTTAACTACTGTTGACAAAACTATAAAAGCCTTGTCTATGCCCATGTGACTTTAAAACTTTCAGCTCTTATCATTTCTAGTCACTTCCACCTTAACTACATTGAGGTAGGGTGTGAACTACACTAGGCCAATGTAGTCCCTCTCCAAGTGCAGTGTAGTCCATGAGAAAGTAGTCAAATTTGGTTAAGATTGACCTAAATTTGATGCCAATGAGCCCTAAATCCTTCTATAATATTTTTAGACTCCAAAACTAGTAATTTTGTCACTTTTCCTTTATGCCCATCCTACTTACATTAAATGGAGACTAGGACTATGATGGGCCAACATAGTCCCACTCCAAGCTTAGCATAGTGCCTTGAAATTGGAAGAAAACTTTTCAAAAATGACATAATTTTATTGCTAGTCAAACACAGAACCCTCTTGGAAGGCTCTATCAACCATAGGAACTACAGTTAGTGATCCCAAGCTTAGGCTATGCTGATGGGGAGATGGGACTATGCTAGGCCAATGTAGTCACAAACCACACCCAATGTATTCCATACCATGAACTTCATAGTAGGAAAAAAATAGCCCAAAAAAGCACTTTTCTCAACTATAGGACCTTTATGGGATACATTAAGGCTACCAAACCTTATATTTGAGTCAAAATTCATCATTTTCGGACTCTTCCACCATGACTACACTAAGGAGGGATTGGGACTATGCTAGGCTATTGTAGTCCCTCTTGAGCCCTAGTGTAGTCCATACCAAACTATAACAAAGGCACAAAATCCACTTTTGATAATGTCTAGCATACCACTAAAGACTCTCTAGTCATGGAACCCAACTTCTCTCACTATATCTAACCCTTAAAATCTCACTACACTAAGAATGAGTTGGGACTATGTTGGGCAAGCCTAATCCCCCACTAGGTCTAGTGTAGTCCTCATAAACTTGCCCATAAAGTGCATTTCTAGGAGTCATGGGGCCCACTAGAGCCAATTTTGTTAGTAAAACTTTCTTGTTTAATTATTTTAAAAATTCACTACACTAATGGGAGCTTGGGACTATATTGGGCTAGTGCAGTTCCAACCCAAGCCTAGAGTAGTCCAACTAAAACACTCCAAAAACTACCAAAAATAGCTCAAAACTCATTTTTTTGAAGGATTAGGACACTACCAGAGTCAACTTTAGCATTTAAAACTAAATTTCTACAACTTTTGGAATGAAACTACGCTAGATAAGATTGGGACTACACTAGGCTAGCATTGTTCCTACCTAGGCCCAATGCAGTCCATTCCAATATGACCAAGACAACTCTAGAACTATCCAAACCATCTCCTAGAAACACCCAGAACCCTAACAAAGCATGTCCAAACCTTAGAACCTTGAGAAATGAGCCAAAGTTCATTCTTTTTCAACTTTTTCCTATCTAAAATCCTTTACTACCTTGGAAACTACATGGCTAAAGTAGTCCCATGGTATTTGGCCATCCAAGGCAAAAACAGGCATGAAAACTAGCAATTTTTACACTAAAACCCTAGTCGACAATACTAGTGACCTCAGAAGCCCATTAGGATGATAAATCAAGCTCTAAAACTCACTAAAATTCATTTTCCACTCATAACTATGTTGAGGATGTTGAGGACTACATAGACCAGTGTAGTCCTAGATTGGAATGGAAAATGTGACAATAAAAATTGATAGTAAACAACTTAGAAAGGTCTAAAGTTGACCTAGAGTGACCAGTGCCCTGTCCCCATGAATCCTAATTACAAAGTTCACTCTATTTCAACCCTAGGAATCATATAGAATCTATCATTCTTTGTTACTGTACTAGGGCCTATTAGCCCAATGTACTCACCCCTGAAATTGAGATTTTCAACCTTCTAGGAAGTCAAAATGATGCCAAAACTTGTTAATCTTTAATGCCTACTCCTTTTCCTAGCTATTTAGACCACTAGAAGCTCGAAAATGACCTTAACAATCTTGGGAAATGGCCCCTAAATGTTAACTACACTGGAGGAAGGTAAGACTATGTTGGGACAGTGTAGTCACCAATAGGACCCAACATAGTCACAACAAAAGTTCCATTTTTTTGCTTCAAAATAGCCCTAGAATGGCCTCTTCATGTGTTCAAACTCTCTTAGCAATCTTGTAGCCCCTTACTATGGCCCACTAAGGCCTAAAAATGAAAAAATCTAATCTTTTTTGACCAGTAACAACCAAGTTTTAGTATATGTACTTCATTCTCATTAATTTGACCTTGTTTCATGACATTTCAACTTCTTTTTAGCCTTTTCTTGCATTGTCAACCTTTATTGCCATCAATTGATCTCATACAACCTTTACCTAACTTTAGTTTCATCTCACTATCTTTATTATGACCTTTGTTAACATCTGTTTAGCCTTGGATTGGTGTTGGGTGATGGAGCTTGACCTTCCCTAGCCATCACTTAACATCATGTAACCATGGCCTGCTAAGGCCTAAAACTGGCACCATGGTTTGCTAAGGCCTAAAATTTGCAAGATCACAACCTTTGTTGACTATCTTAGCTTTAATTTTCACATTGCACCTTTCTTGGCTCATTTGTACCTTTATTTGACCTTTATTTAACCTTTTTTTAGCCTTTACTCCATTGTGTGTGCCTCTTTTCTACCTCCTTATAGCCTTAGATGACCTTGATTACATTGTATTCGGTCTTATAACAACATTTATTTTCATAATTTTATAGCATTTTTGGCATTATTTACTCATTTTTACCTAGGTTCTACTTAATGTGCTTATGGTTAAAATGCAAGATCAAGGAAGGAGACCTAGTCCTCAAGGTCATTCTCGAGCATGCGAACAAATTCTGAAACAACTAGGAAGGGTCTTTCTTGATCACTAAAGCCTATGACAATGGGGCCTACTGGATAGCAGACATGGATGAGAATGATTTGGCTAATTTAATTAGTCATTCCTATCTAAAGCCATATTACATGTAGTTGACTACAACCAACAAGTGAGCCTACTTTCCATGGCTTGCCAGGGCTTAACACTAGTGCAAACATGGCCTACTGAGGCCTTAAACTGGCACCATGGTCTGGTAAGACCTTAAAATAGCATTGTATCCTAATGGAACCTTAAACTGGCAACACATGTAACCTCTGGTGACTGGGTTTGCTAACTATTCTACATGGCCTTATGTATTTCATTATGACATCATGATTTTTTTGCTTGGTTTTCCTATTCCCTTGGACTTGTGTTTGTAGAATGAAGCCTAGAGTCATTGTAGAGGTGCAACTCATCATGGTAGCAAGTTACCGCATGACCTTGATGTGCAAGGTTTTGTAAGTTTATCCTATGATGCCAAGAGTACTTTTTTTACATCATTTTCATTATCCTTCCCTTGAACCCAACCGTGTAGCTTGATTATAACCTTCCTTACCTTGGATAAAAATGTTGACTAATGTTTGACACTCATGCACTATGGTCATACAACATCCCTTCACCATGCTCCACCATCAAGTCCATTGAATGTAACACACTTCATTAAATGGGAAAACATCTATTCCATCAAGTGTAACACATCTCACTTGATGGGAAAACTAAATCAAAATAGGCTTTGGCAAAGAAACCTAATGAAGGCTTCACCCCAACAAAAAAATAAGGGGTAAGTAAACTACCAACAAGAGAAATGACCAATGAAGCCTCAAAGACTAAACTAGTAGCTACAAACATACAATGGAAGTAGGCTAATGGCCAAAGAAACCTTGATGCTAAGTATTGGATTCTCAAATGCATTCGCTAAGTGACCAACACTTCAAAATATGAAGTGCTAAAAACATTAATAGACTAACATGTTTGTACCATAGCCATGATGTCAACATTGGGATCTATTGTTAACCTTCATAACCATTTCTCCATGACCTCACTACTATTTCACTATCATAACCTTCTCCCATCATCATAGGGACTCTTGGGCATGGTTCAACACTACTAGATCAAGCACAAAAAGGAAGCATTGGTGATGGACTTGCAGTGATGTTTTGTATTCTTTGTTGATGTTTCTTGGGTCAATCCTCTAGACATTAATAAAGAGGGACCAATGAAACGCCATCAAATTTTATATTGCAAAATTTATTTCTCAACTTAGGGCAAGGATTCATTGTAAATGTGAGATATGTAGCCCCTATGCTACAATCTTGCATACTTCAACTTTTTGAGGCCAAAAAATGCTTCAAAAGTTGTTATTTCCTTATTTCCCAAGTAGAAAAGGGTACCACATGGCCATATTTGGGCTTGCGAAGACCAAACATGCCTTCAAAATTACTAGAAATGGCATTTTCATGGGTTTTTGTATGGGTACAACCCCAACTATGATGGAGCCATTTTTAGTAGTCACAGTAACTACATTTTCAATACTCATAGTAACTACACTTTTAGTAGTCACAATAACTACACTTTTAGTAGTCATAGTAGCCAACATAGTCACCACCAAGACCTAGCAAAAGTGCAATGTTGAGATTTTTGAAATTTTCATTTTTCCAACAAACAGGCAATGTAGTCACTCCAAGTCAACAATGTTTAGTGTAGATAGCATTCTTTACTAAACATAACACTTTCATATGGATTCCACCACTTCCAAAATTTCAAAATTTCTACATATTTTTCATCACTTTTGTCATTTTTCATCAACCTTAGCATATTCCACCAATGCCAACATAGTATGAATGTTGTTAGTGTATTTCCAAAGTTTGTTTACTATTTATAGTAAACAAATGAATTTTGTGGCTATAGCCCATTTCGAACTTACCATAAAATGCAACTACACTAACAATAGATGACCATTGATCACTACCAGCATACCTAAAGCACTACCCTCATAGTTACAAAAGCTCATTTACTATTTATAGTAAATGGATGGGTTTTGTGGATGTAGCCCATTTCAAATATATCACAAATAGCAACTACACTGATAGTAGATGACCAACTACATTGGCAGTAGTAACCATTGCAACAATCAATGTCAATTTGTCAACAATCAATGGAAGTCCCAGAATGACAACACTAAACCTATAAAAATCCAATGTTCACACCATTTCAAGGGGCCCAATCTTTGGTATGTTTCTAAATCTTGGCATTTTTGGAGATTCTTGGCAATTCCATTTTTTGGAATTTTGAGCACTTAACATCTTTCTCCACAACCATTGGCAGTAACTCCATTTTTCATTTATAGCCATCAAAACCCATTGTAGTCATTACAACCTCATTCGGTAATGCCATTTAGTAGTAGAAATTGGGACTACATTGGGCAAAAAAACTCCCATGTAGTTTCCATTTCTCTAAACATGCAACACCAATCACATTCCCACATTGCAAAGTTGGTGGAAACTAATGGAAAGTTGTAGAAAATTAGAGCTAGGAAGAAACTGGATCATGAAGTGGTGCCTTCTCTAATGGACATCAAGCTTCAGCAAGTAGTTTCTTATGCCCTTGGCACAAACCTATAAATCGTGAACCCAATTCTTTTATACTTTTTATAAATGTCATTATTCATGTTGTGCAAGTTTTGGTTTCTATTTTTGTTTCTACAATTATTTTTGTAATTGTAATTTTCTTTTCATTTTTATTTTTAGTAGGCAAGATCATCCATAGCACCCTAAATCCTATTTTTTAGAGGCCCTTAGGATTCAAGGTTAAAACTCTTCTGGTGCTCGGATCCTTCAGTTTCCCATTCCAGTAACCGAGATTTTCAGCTCCAACACCATCAATGAGCTATTGGGAGAGCTACCCTTAAATATTATTAGTGAAGAAGATGGAGAATATAAACTAGAGGAAAATAGGCCATATACATTTCTCAATCTCTTGAAGATTAGGAAACACTTACACAAGTGATATATAGTCCTAATCCCTCTTATACCCTATGCCTTCACAACATTGTAACTATATGTACTTATAGCCTAAGAGCCTAGTTTATACTTTACTTATTTTTGTTTTTTTTAACTTGTTTTCCTTTATGATTAATTCTTTATTTTCCTATAGCTTAAATGTTACCTTTTTTTTACATTCTTTTACTTTTTAAACCTTTTTCTTTTTGCTCAAAAAATCCAAAAACATCATAAAAATTTTAAAATTGAAAACTCTATAAAAATATTTAAAACATAAAACAACCAAAAAAATTATGTTTTCTTTTACATATCATATGGCCTTCCATGGCCTTAAAATGGAAAATACCACATGATCCATGATGGTCTAAAACTAACAAACATTGCATAGCCCACCATGGCTTGAAACTGGCAAACACTGCATGGCCTTCTATGGTCTTAAATTAGCAAATACCCAATGGCTTGTCATGGCTTAAAATTTGTAGATAGTGCATGGTCTACCATGGCTTAAAATTGGCAAACAACTCTATAACTCATTTTTTACTTCAATTCACCAGCCGTATGTCTTAGCTACTTCAACATTTATTACATTATGACCAAGTTTAGCCAACATAGCCTCAAAACATAGAATACAATGTAGAGATATAACAGAAACAAAACCATAATGCTAGAAAATTATAAATAAAATTAAAAATTAAAATTTAAAATTGAAAATTAAATTAAAATTAAAACATCTATAACATCATAACCATAGCCACATAATGTGGCAAAAATATCCAAATAATAAAATGTTCAAATAATAAGTTGTTTTGGCTAACACTAGTCATACATCATCATCAACATGAAATCAAAACAAATAAAACTGAAGGGCAACTATTGAAACTAAGTAGAATTAATAGGAGAGGATGGAGGATCATCTCTGCCTTCACCACTAGGAACATTGCCATCATCTGGTACCTATGATATGACAACATCATAACTAATTAGTAACCAATGCACATTAAGAAAAAATAAATAACTTAAAAAAATGAAACCAAAGCTAAAATAAGAAAATTTGAGATGGTTTCAGAGCCATGTGTTCTTCAGGGAAGCTTTGAAGACCAACCTCTAGATAGTGAGGATTTGATCTTCAAACATGTTGGCCTAATCCATGTCCCCAAGATCAATACCCATTAGGAATTGGTTCTATCAATGTTACTTCATATAAGAGGCTCATGTGAGAATGTGGCAATAGTTTCTTAACCTAAGGTAGTAGTGTCTAATAAGTAGGGGATTTGGCCACAACTAAGTTCTTCGCAAACATTTTATAGACTTCATTTGCATTGGTGCCCATCATGAATAGTTCTAGCTTCAATAACTTTGCAGACTCCTCCTGTAGCTATTTAAGGTAGGCATCCCACTTGGCTTTGTACACCCTTTTATGATCCTTTTATGTACAACCCCACTCAAGGATGCAATTGCAGTAATCCTTCCACTCACCAACCTTGTGATTGATGAGATCAATCTGGAGCATTCTTTTTACTATCTACCTAGCAAGGGCAACCTTACCTTGGAACGTGTTCCAATAGCAAGCCCAAGTTATTTCCCTGGTGCATAAGAAGTCTTTGTTGTTCACGTGAGCTTCTATGAAGTCTCTATGGTCCTTAAGGTTTGTCACCTCCTCTGTTAGCTTCTTGTTCTTCTCCCTCAATGCTACAACTTGTTCCCATATGAACTCATTGGAGCATCTACATTTTCATAAGAACTTAGCACGTGAGAGTGCACATCCAGTGGCTCCCTCATATAGCCCATATGGAACATTCTCTAAATTGGAAGGTAAGGAAGGTAATGCATCAAGCTTCATTGGCTTGTCAAGATTCCATCTCAGTTTAGGCACTATAACCAACATAAAATAAAATAAAATCATTTAGTAACAAAAACTACATAATCATGGAAATCAAATAAAAGACCAAAAATATAAAAATAATAAAGGCAAAGTGTGCTAAAATTCTTACCAATCTCAGGATCTATCTGCTAGAATCGGTTGATCATATCTTCAACTACACCTTGCATGAATTCAAGTTTATAGAGGGTTTCCACCCATGGTTGCATGTGGAAGGTAGAAGTGGAATATTCTACCTACGACTCTTGGAATACAAAAAATGTAGTAAGAAATCAACAACCATAGCCAAAGAAAAACACGAATCAATAAAAGATAACATGTACAACACTTAAAATCAAAGATCATAAGTACCTAAGAGGTCCTCTGATATGATAATAGGAGGTTCACTTAGCCATGGATCCTCTAGCATGTGGAGGGTAAGCCCTCATTTTGTAATTCCTCATCCTCGTAATGATTTAATATTTCCTCTTCTTAGAATTGTACTTCCTCCTCCTCCTAATTCCTTCTCTCCTCCTCAACTATCGTTGCCATGACCCTCACTTCCCACTCTTGTTGCTTATTTGCAAGAACATTAATCACAAAAATATAGAATAACTTAGCACATTTTGTCTAAAAGAAAACATGCAACTAGCTTAAAATCATAACTTTAAAATAGATTAATGAAACAAAAAACCAATATTTAACATACCTCTAACATCATGATGCACATCTCTAAGCTTGACATGAACCTCTACTTCTTCACAGGCTTCTCAATCATTGGTGCTATCTCATCCACCAAGGGCCTCTTAAGCTTGGCCCTAGCTATCCCCTTTTCCTTATTGAAACATCACTAATTTTGGCCTAACACTTTGAAAATTACTCAAGCTCTTTCAAGTGTTCAGAGGCAAGATTTGACTACGGCATGGAACTCACGCCTAGCTAACTCAAGCCAGCTTTCTCATGTTCTCAAGCTAGCTTGCCCTTGGTGTGAGCAACTCCAACGGCTCCAAAATCAAGTAAAAAATGGTCCAAATATGAAGGTGCAAGCCATCCTCAAGAGCCATTGATGTCCACTCCAAGTTTTAGCATTCAAGAGTCCAAATTTCAAGCTAGATTACACATATTTTCTCAGAATGTTGTATTGAGGCTTGGCCATACATCTACTCATCTAGGACTTCAACAAGTAGGTAGAATGCTTTTTGAGGTTTTAGATTGTGGGAATATCAATGTCATTTGCTCATGCTGCAAGCAGAAAATAACAAGATTTTCCCCCTACAAACTTCCCCCCTCCAATGCTAGCCTTCCTGGGCTGCATTCATGCTGGCCTTCCTAGCCTAACACTCACACTGGATATCAAGAAAGATCACGCTACAGCTTGCCTTGGGTGCCCTGCAACACATGTACTTGCACATGCCTTGCACATTTCCTGGGCCACTCACACTACTCACACCACTCACACCCCAATCATGCCCTGAACCGATCATGCCCTGTCTGATGCCACAAAAATCAAAAATAGCAAGCCACAAACTATACCGTCCTAAATCGTCAGTGTAAGGCTGGAAGGGAAACAAACACTGAGAGATCGTTGGGCAGCCACAGCTGACCCTACCTTTTCCCGAGGGCAAGCTAGAAAAGTAAACAAAGGTAGAGTGCCTTGGATGGTTTGCACGCAAATCAACCAAGGACTTCCCCAAGCGTAAGCTACGGCTAGCGCTGGGGTTATCGTAAACGGTATGTAAACGGAATGCAAACGGCGATACGAAATGTAAATAAAGCGTACTGAATTATGAATGAAGCATAAACAAAGTTATATTTGTAAAGCATAAACAGAACTAAAAAATGTAAATGGGAGGCAATAATGAAACTGTATTATATTATTTTATAAAAAAAATGTGCACCGGTCAAAGCGTAGTTGCACAAGTGTGAATGGAAAGTCAAACGCCTAGCCCCGAGAAGATATGACACGATGATGCGACGATGAAATGGGATGAACATGAGAAGAACTTGGAAGCCAAAAATCAGATGTGCCGAGTGCCCAAGGATTGCAAGTTTTGTCCTCCTTCAGAATTTCCAATCTCTCCAATCTTTGCCTCTTCCTCTCCCTTCTCTCTTGCTGCTTCTGCTTTGCTTCTCTTGCCTCCCTAGTTTGTGTGAACTAATAGGGTATTTATAGGGTTGGGCTAGGGTTTGGCTAGGGTTTTCTTTGACCAGGTTCCATGTATTTTACAATTTGTGGGTCATTCAAGCCCATAAAAAAAATACAAATTAGAAATACAAGCCCTCAAGCGATAAATTTTTTTAAAAATTTAAAAAGATTAGCTCAAAGTCTGGCCCTCTTGGAAAATTATATTTCTTTTTTTTTTGCTAAATATTTGGCTTGATTTTACATAGGCTTTCATATCCATTTGCCATTTTATAGATTTCTTGAAAAAGAAAATCAAGAAGGATTAACACCGCCTCGCTTATCTAGCATCCAGCGTGACTTGCAGTGTGACCTTCAAAACTTGCAATTTTGGGCTGAAATTTGGAATTTCTAAAGGCTGGGATCCATAGTTATCAATAGTGGACCTTGAGGATGACTTACACCCTTAAAATCAAGTCATTTTAGCTCAGTTTTGGGGCTCTAAAAATTGGTGACGCTGATCCTTACGCTGTGTAGCGTTTGAAAAAGTAACCCCAGCGTCACCAAGTCAAAATGGCACATTTGAGACCCAAATCTTGATTTTATGGAGGTTGGGAGCTGTTGGGGACCTTGGTGAAGGTCATGGGGGATCCTTGTGCTTGATTTTGGCCTGTTTTGACTCAATTTCGGGGCTCCAAACGTTGGTGACGCTGATCCTTACGTTGTGCAGTGTCTGAAAAAGTAACCAAAGTGTACTTAGCCAAAACCAAACATTTTGAACCTCAAAATTTTGATTCTGGATGCTAGAAGTTGGTGCATTCGCTTATGGGCCCCAGGGGGACCTTTCTTGTTGAATCATGGACCATCGAGGGCTGTTTCGAAGGTCTCCAAGTTTGGTCACGCTGTATTCATGTTGGGCAGCAGCATGACTTAGCTTGATTCTTGTCTAAAAGTGCTAGGCCAAAATTAGTGGTGTTTCAAAAAATCCTAGAAACAAATCTTGAATCTCGAAACAACCCAAAATCATGGCCATAGAAATTTTTCCCTAGCTAATGCTATTCAAAAATGTTGGAGAATAACAAGAGGAAACAAATCTACATGTGCAAAGCTCCATCCCATGTTGGAATCCTGGCTTTGTGGAGATGCTAGAGTAGCTCTTCACTCTCCTCCATGAATTATATATTTGCTTGCTTCCTCCTTTTACGTCAGCTTGCCTTTCCTTTTCCCTTCATGGCTTCCATGTAACTCACACTATAGCTCATGCTGACGTTGACGCTGTAGTCCAAATTTCTAGGAACTCATGCTAGCACAAATGATATCCTTGTACCTCAAAACCCCCATTACTATAAACTACCTTGGTAGAATCAAGTGAGCTTTAACAATTGTCAACTACCCATAGAAAAACTAAGTCACAACAAGATAGCTTTCTCAGCCAGCTGATATTTAACATAAGCCAATAGATGAAATGATATGTTAATGCATCATTTTCTTTGTAGCCTCAAGATCCATAAGTCAATAGATATTCTATACTCTACAGCCAGGGATCCTTCTGAGGATGAAAACCTCATGAATAAGGATTCAATGCATGATAGAATATTTAACATAAGTTAATAGCTATCACGATATGTTAATGCATCATTTTCTTTGTGTTTGTCCACTCTTGGGCGGTAGGTAGACTGGTGGGTTGTGATTGATAGTAATTCAATTATTGTATTGTTTGTGGAAAGGAGGACTGTTGAATTATTGGTTTTTGTGGTGGAGCAACATTCAAAGATGAGACTACAGGGTGTGGTACTCTATAGTGAGTAGACTGATGTTGTTAAATTTGTTGGGCTGAAGTAATTAATGGTGCTCCCTAGATTTGCACTTGCGGTATGTAATGGGTGGATGTGGAAGCTAGTCCAAAGTGATACATCCTAGATCCCTCACGTGACCACCGAGTAATATCCTATGGCTCTTGAGCTCACAAGGTTACTTACCAACAATTTTCAATGATTTAAATTTAGTAAAGTGAGCTTTAATATAGAACGACTTGCAGATCACTCCCAAGGAAAATAGCTTTCATGGCTTTCCACCTAGCTATCAAATAATAAAGTGATATATGATATCAATTAAATTAAAGGCCCTGAGGATGAAAAATTCAAGTCATCCACATGGCCTTTAATATCATAGAATAATATTATTTTAGTTCGAGCATGATATAGAAATTATCTTCCTGTCACTAGTTTAATTTAATGATAATTAAACACTCTGTTTGTCTCTTGATGAACCGTTGGTGATATCAATTCACAAAGCCACTCAAAATATGCACAACAAGAATGGTAAATCAATTCTCTCAAGCTTGACACTCACATGGACTATTGCGATTTAGGTTCATGTCATAACCCTTTGGAAAGTTCCAGTTTAGTATCATAGCAGATAGTGCATTGCTAGTTTAAAGTCGTAGTGGACTGTGAAGAGGCAAACCAGTTTATAGTCTTAGTGGACTCTAGATGCTAGTTTTATGTCATGGTGGATAGATGTGGCAATTTAATGTCATGCTAGATAGAGCACTATGGTGTTGGTTTATTGTCATGACTCCAGGACACTTTGTGGTGTCAGTTTCAAGTCATAGCCTCAGGACCATTCTATGGTATCAGTTTTAGGTCGTGATGCCAGGACAAGGATTCAATGAACTCATTCAGATAGGATCTCCTCTGATGTGGGATAGTCATAAATATTCTATATTTTGTTAATGCAATATTTTTATTGTTCATCCTCATGGTTGGGCTTGGGTGCGGAACTCATGGATGGAATCAATGGCTGAGAATTGAGAGGAAAATGAATCAAGTGACACGTGTCCGATGGACAAATATGTGTGAATTGGACATGTGTGGGCAAGCTACGTTCTTGCCCAGGTGCATTGTATCTTACAACGTGTGTTGGCTTACTAAAGCTAGATTACGCTCATGGAAGCACATACAATTTAGAGTGTAAGAGCTTGACAAGCTCACAAGTGATGAAAATTTACAATGGAAATGAATATGCACAACAAGAGAAATTGACTCTAGCTCGCTTGAATCTTCTTCATCTCTAAATTGACTGCTGCAGGATGTCGATCTGAGTGGCTTTGTGGCTATTTGAGGCATTTATGTTCCACCAGAGCTTCCAGCATGAGTTGATTTGTTCTTGGCATGTCCTCAGCGTGGTCATGCTACATTCATGCTACACTTATGCTACACTCATGCTGCCAGCATGACCTCAGCGTGAAGCCAGTGTGAGTGAGCTAAAATGACATATTTTGCACCAAATTTTGATCTTTGAAGCCTATTTCTTGAGGAAAACAATTGCCTGAATGTGGTTGACCATGGGAGCAATCTACAAGTTAAAAAGTGAGCTTGGGAATGACTTTTTTTGAACACCCAACGTTTGCACATTTACGTGGCTATATAGAAAGGGAAACAACATACTGCTCCAAATGCCCATGAAAGAAACACACCAGTTCCTACACCCAAATCCTCATCAAATAGAAACACCAACATAGGTCATGTTCATACATTCGAATGAAAAGACCCCATTCAATATACACCCTTGCCTATGAAGCATTCACAATTCCTTGATCAACTTCAAAAATAGTTATGGGTTTCGTAGTAGTCACAGGGTTTGCCATGAAAGAAACATCCAGTGCCTACACCCAAATCCTCATCAAATAGAAACACCAACATAGTTCATGCTCATGCATTTGAATGAAAAGACCCCACTCAATATACACCCTTTCCTATGAAGACTTCACAATTTCTTAATCAACTTCTAAAGGCCAGATTAACCAAACATAAACAAATGTCTCCTACGGCGTCTCAAAAACATGATCGATTCTGTGAGCTGGCCAAGAACCCAGCTTTAGTGACATCTAATGAACATCCCATTCCAAGAGGCTTTAGGTTTGATAGGTTTTGTGAATATCACCAATGGTGTGGCCATGGAACTAATTATAGTTTCACCTTAAAATAGGATATACAGCGCATGCCATATTAACAAGGGCAGAATGCTTTTTCATGAGATCTTTTCTAAATTTTGCACAAAGATCATTTAGTAATGGATCTTGTTGCTAAATTTAGAATTGGCTCTTGTTTAAAGTACATGTGGGCATTGTAAATTTAGTGAGCTTTAATAAAAGTTAAATTGCAGGCTTGAGAAAAATAGATTACCATCCACTAAATTTTGATATTTTACTCATGCTATAATTTACTCTATAGATGCACTGTATCCAGGCCAACAGGATACACATCCCAAAAGTCTTTTAGAAAGACCAAAGAGAATAAGAAAAACCAAAAAGAAAAAAAAACAACAAAAAGATCAAAGAGCAAAGTGCACAGAAAATGTCTTGATGATCCCGTCGACATCATAGACCAAAGACCATTGGCTCTTCTCATACAAGCCCCAGGCGGGAAGGCAATTGTCTTAGAAAAACACCTTGCTACCTTAGTTTTTATCAGCTGATTAGTATATGCTGTAGTGACTCCCATAGAATATTTTTGGATGTTCACAATATCGTGTGTTTTCATTGTATTAAAAATAGAATTGAGAACACCTTCGTATGAATAATATGTTTATTCATCCCACTAAATGGTAACTCTTATTGCTTATAGAATTCATCCCACTAAATTGACTTTCCAGGGAATATTTTATCTAAAATGTTTGTAAGCTATTTAATACTCATTGTATTCCTTTTCCAAGAAAAACTAAGTCACAACAGGATATACAAGTAAGGGTAAATACTTAAATGGGCTAAATCCTTGTACCTCAAATTTAGTGGGAATTGGTGGAGTTTAAAATATCCTACATTTACTTGGGCTTTGTGATTTAATGAGGTGTCTGAGGCTCCCAGAGTTCTTGCAGCGTGAGTTGGTCAAAGTGTAGAGCGTATACAAAAACAGTGTCGTAAACAAAATGTGAGCTGAATGTAAAATAGAGTAAAAAATATAATGGCTAGTAAAATGAACTATATTGTATTTCTTAGAAAATATGTTCGTCGTTCAAAGCATAGCTGCACGTGTGGATGGCAAGTCAAGCACCAAGCCCTAGGATGTGTTTCTGTAGTGCTTGGATGTTAGGAGTCAAGTGTGCCCGAGCGCCCAAGGATTACTAGTTTGAATTTCCTAAGGCATCAACCTTTAAAATTTCCAACCCAGTTTAGGAGAATGGATAGGGTATTTATAAGGTTTGGCTAGGCTCGAGCATGGAACCCATAGATGGATCAATGGCTAAGAAATAAGAGGAAAATGGATCATGTGACACATGCTTGATGGATAGTTGTGTGTGAGTTGGACGCGCATGGATGGGCTACATTGCTACGTTCTTGACCATATGCACTATATCTTACAACATGTAAAATTTACAATGAAAATGATAGTGTACAACAAGATAATTTGACTCCAGCTCACTTGATCCATGGATCAATTATTGTAGGATGTCGATTTGAGTGGTTTTATGGCCATTTGAGGCATTTCTGTTCCACTAGAGCTTCTAGAGTGAGTTGATTTGGTCTTAACGTGTCCTCAACATGTGTTTGGTGTGCTTTTGTCTAGGCGTGATCAGTACTCATGCTGCACTCATGCTGCCAGTGTGTGTTTGATGTACTCATGCTGCACTCACACTGCTAGCATGTCCTCAGCGTGACCTCAACATGAGTGAATTCAAAATGACATATTTTACACCAAATTTTAATTTTTGAAGCCTGTTTCTTGAGTGCAAAAGTTGCCTATCTATGTTTGATCCTGAGAGTGATCTAAAGGTCAAAAATTGAGCATGGATGTGCCCTGTTTTGAGCCACTTTTGGTAACTCATGTTGCACTCACGTTACTAGTGTGTCCTCAGTGTGAGTGACAGAAACTTGCAATTTTGAACCTGAAACTAGAATTCTGGAGGTTGGGACTAGAGGTTGTCGACAATGAACCTTGAGGATGACTTGCACCTTTGAAATCAAGTCATTTCAACTTAGTTTTGAGACTCCCAAAGTTGGTCACACTGGACTCATGCTACCAGCATGAGTGTGAAAATTTGCACAATTTCCAACGTGAGTTGATAGGCAAGCTAGCGTGAGTGCCCAGGACAAGCTAGCATGAGTTGATAGGTAAGCCAATGTGAGTGTCCAGGATAAGCCAGTGTGAGTAAGCCTGACTTAGTCAAATTTTTTCCTCCCAAAAGCTCAAGAGGCTTGATTTGTTCTCGATTCAATGTGTTAGGCCAAAATTAGTGGTGTTTCATTGGCCCCTCTTTGTTGACATCTGGAGGAATCCACGCAAGAGGCATCGACAAAGAAGTACAAAAAACCATGACCAACCAAGCATCAAGCATTGTCCGTTGGCCCCTGGCTGGACGTCATTGCACCATGCTCAAAAGTACATGGGATTGTGGAAATGTAGTTCAAGATGCAAGGGGATTGTTTATAACCAGGGGGATCAAGAGTTGATTAAGGGTTTTAATTGGTATTGGAATTATGGGAGAGGAATGCTCTCACATGAACAAGTCATATTTTTGATCCTTGTCAGTAGCCAATGTTTAGTAGACTCAGAACCAAGACATAGGAGGTGTGTTCTTTGGAGAAACAAGACTCTTGTGGAGTGTTTACAAGAGCCCATTGTAAATAGCCAAATCCATGTGATGATGTGCAACATGATCATTTGAAACCCGAGTGTAACTGTTTTTCTAAGTGTTGGCAATCGTTTGGGACGCGACTGCCAACGAGTGTCCTCGAA
>MNCI01028124.1:290545-360580 GCA_015680685.1 Gnetum montanum
GGCAACAAGAACAATAAGAGCAATCTAAAAATCCCAAAATTACTTGCCAAGGATGATACTATCTAAACCACTAGCTAAACAATTTAAACAAAACAAAAATAAAACATAACTCATAGGACTATGACAAAGAGGCTGAAATCTTTTCTTTAGCAAGTCATCTTACAAGATATCTTTCACACTTTCTTTGTACAAATGCTTTTCTCCCAAGACTCGAAGTGTGTCTCCAAGTGAGAGCCCAAGTACTAGCTAGTAGCCTTCCCAAAGTGTGATGTATCAAGTGTCTTCTCCCAAGTATGATCTCTCTTTTTTTTTGTGTTCCTTGAAGCCTCTTTTATAGGGTTCAAAGGTAGTTACATCCAAAATATCTTTGCTAACTTTTCTCCCAAGTAACATGCCCAATTAACTTAGGAAGTTAGGAGAAATATTGCAAATATTGATTTTTTAAATAATGAAAATAAAACTAATAGCTCCATATAATTGTTTAAAATTATAGCTCGAATAGCTTTTTATTCTTACTTGTTTAAAATTTTTAAGAATACTATTGAAGCCCTTAGTAATTTTATGAACAAGGTGATGGTATAATATCTACCTTGGTGTAGATGTTGATGGTAGCTAATCTATGTAAATTTATATAAATAATTTATCTGCACTTGCACCCATATAAAAGTAGCTGGAAACAAAAATTTAAATCCAAAAAATTAGGTCTGAATGTGAAGGCACCAGGCCTGGAACTACTAGCAAATATTTCCAAAATATCCCGTCCTACCAAAAATCGTTATCAACCGCCACCGTGGAAGAAGGCTTTACTGCTGCATCCGGCATCATTGTTGTGTGGTGTTTAGTTGCTGAAGAGCAGAGGAGAAGGATTTTTCTTGAAAAATGATGTGCTGAACATAGGGTTTCAGTTGCCTGGAATTTTTTGTTTTGCCCCAAATTTGCTTAGGGCTTCTTGCGTTTTTTTTTTGAATCGTCTTCTAAATGACCACCATTGTTATTGATTGTAGAGCCAGGGGTGAACGTATCGTGGATCTACATCTAGTGAAACCGTAGGAACCTTCATCATGCCATTATAACCGTCACAACCTCTAGAACCGTCGCAGCCTACACAACTAGAACCGCCACAGCCTACAAAACTGGAAATGAAACCAGGGTTTCAACAAAACGTGACTCCTTTCTGTGTATATTATGTGTGGAAGAGGGTTTCAATTTTTTATTATCTCCCTGCATTTATGGAAAAGAGGTTTCGTGCCCCAGGGACTTTGTTATGCCCATCGTGATGGCAGTTTTCGCGGTGCCCATCTACGCTATGATAAATATCGCGCAGTTGGTGATTTTGCACTTTTACTGCTCTAGTAAAAGCATGATTTTTTAGGAACGTGATGATTAGGAATAGACTGAAATTTTATTTGCATCTCCATTGAAACCTGTTGATCATCCGCATTATTTGCATCTCCTTTGCCTTCGCTTGTGTTCAGCAGGTGTATGGTGTCAGGAATAGATGGTCCAACTGTAGTCTCCTTCTCCTCTCACTTTCATTGCTGCACAATCTTTAGGACGACGAAGGCGCTGTTGATATTTATTTTTATTTTCTGATTTTTGCAAGGCAGGAATGGCCACTGAGAATCGGAGTTTCAAATGTTATCTTAGAGCCAAATATAAAATCTAGCTTAACAACAAGGATTTTTAATTTGGGACCTTCCAAAAACAATTTTGTAGAGCACGTTCTTCACCAATTCCTTTCAAGTAAATAATATAATTCCTTGTTTGCTATTGTACTATCTTCCAATCTCCAATAAGGAATAATCTGGCACTTTAATTTTGTATTAAGAAGGCTTCAACATCATTTTATTTAACAGTCATCAACCCATAACTACATACTTCTAAATTTTTAAACATATGATGTTCCAATTTTGGATAAGATAGTTCTACTATTCCATGAAATGGCCAAATGTACCAACACTAAGACAATTGCCTTCCCACCCAGGGCTTGTATGAGAACAACCAATGGTCTTTGGTCTATGATGTCGACAGGGTCATGAAGACCTTTTCCATGCACTTCGTCCTTTGATCTTTTTGTTCTTTTTCATTTTTTTATTTTTTATTTTTTCTTGTTCTCTTTGGTCTT
This sequence comes from Gnetum montanum, assembly GCA_015680685.1. Taxonomy (NCBI): domain Eukaryota; kingdom Viridiplantae; phylum Streptophyta; class Gnetopsida; order Gnetales; family Gnetaceae; genus Gnetum; species Gnetum montanum. Next base: position 292,671 of record MNCI01028124.1, read on the forward strand.
TTTGAAAGAGCTTTCTTTTAGCACTATTCTCATGCTTGAGCGCTTGCATTTTGTATCATGTACCATGTATTGTGTTTTGCATTGCAATTGCTTAGAGAACAAAGACCAAAGAGTTTTTTCTTGTACCAAGAGTTTTGGGACGTGTATTAAGAGGGTGTAATTAAATAGGGTAAGGGGAACATGATGGGGGATAGGGAATGTATCAAGAGTATACTTATATGAACAGATTGATCAATCCAGTTGCGGGCGTTAGGAAGAATGTGATACCTCGTCATCATGATGAAGTGCGTTTGTGTGCGAATTCCTTAGGCATCTCATCCTAAAAACACAACTCCAAGAAGATAAGAAAAACACAAATGAATCAGTTAGCTAAGAACTTTAAACTTGAAAACATCCAAGGAGATGGAGCCACCATGTGCAATTTCAAAGCAGACAGAACAACATCAGCTTCATCTGGCTCCATGAGATAAATTATACAGCAAGTTTTTTGTGGAACAAGTATAACCAATTGCAGCAAGATATCTTTTCAAGTATTGCCTGGTCATCAATGATTTCATTTGTTTATAGTCTTAGCGGACTTTTGCGAGTGAGTTTCACATCATAACCCTTTGTACGGTGCTAGTTTAGCATTGTAGCGGATGGTGCAGTGCTAGTTTATAGTCGTAGTAGACTATGAAGAGGCAAACCAGTTTATAGTCTTAGTGGACTTTGCATGCTATTTTTACATCATGGCAGATAAATGTGGCAGTTTAGTGTCATGTTGGATAGAGCTCTGTGGTGTTAGTTTATTGTTATGACTCTAGGACTGTTTGTGCCAGTTTATAGTCATAGCAGACTGTCTGTGATTACCTTGCTTTTGTAAGGTGTGATGCTACATGCATGGTCATGATATGTGTCTGCAAGATCCTGCAAAAACCAACTAGAAAGAAAACAACATCAAGAAACACCTATCGTAAATAGAGTTAAAATGTATGAATGAAATAAAATCAATGCCAAAAGTGGTAGTTTTAGGCCATTTCAGGCCGTGATTTTTTGTAGTTTTATGTGTTTTAAACAATGTGTAAACTAAGTTGACGAATGTGTAAACAAAGAAAAATGCGTGATCTAAGTGAGCGACCAAAATGTAAACGCATAGGCTAGTGCAATGTAAATGAATGTCAAAATACATGGAAAGTGGAGGCAAGCATCTAGCATATTTTTGGCCAAGGGAAATTCTTGGTCATGTAGTCACTTCCTAACCAAGCATGGATTAAGGAGTGTGCAAGGCTTAGGATCCTCTAGGAGGCTTTTGGTTTCAACCATTCTTTTGGGTGTGTTAGCCTTAGGCATTGCGTTGGTTATCATAGGTGTACCACCAAGAAACTCTTCTTTTAAAACTTGTGCCATGTCTATGTCATGGATAGTCGAAGAGGAAGCGTTATCACCATGGATGATAACTTGACCACCTTCGTATGGAAGGTGGATTTCTTGGTGGATGGGAGAGGAGATGGCCCTTAGTTGGGCTAGCCAAGGCCTACCTAGAATCATGTTGAAACCTAGCATGTCCTCTATGACAGTGCAATCTACACTAGTGGGGAATTACTCTCCTACTACAAAGGCTAAGTTGATTGTACCCCTAACTGTGACACATGATCTATTGAAGGATTTTAGACAAGTGATTTTGGTTGGCCTGATTTTATCTACTAGGCCTAGCTTGTCGATGACGGAGTACAAGACTACATTTGTTGCTACACCATAATCAACATGTACTCTATGGATGGTGCACTGCACCACACATATGCTTATGGATAGTGGAGCTATAGTGACCTCCCCTTGTGTGGGGTTGACTTTGACTGCATCATTGCAAAGGCTAAGGTTGTTGAGCCTAATTATTGTTGTGTAGGGGGTAACATCATTACATGGATGGATGCCTCATTTATAGGGATATCCTCTATAATAGGAATGGAGGCCAAGATTTTGGCCAATGCTTGGCAGTGAGTAGATGAGGTCATGACTAGGTCGTACAAGGTCAATATTGTGTTCTTTTTCTTGGGTGCTTGGTTTACCTAGGTTAATGCAGCTATGAAGTCCTTGTCATTAGTCATTATGTTGGCCTTGATTCCCTCCATGTAGTCTGAGAGACAGATCTCTTGTGAAGGGGACTTGGGTTTGGTTTCCTTGGCCTAATTGGGGGTAGGGGCCCCAGTGTCCAGTTGTTATTTGCTGGTTGTGGCCTTTTCTTCGGCCATGGGGGTTGAGAGATGCTCATTTTTCCTCTTACGTTGCCATTTGATGGACCTACTTAGGTTTCTAGTGGGATCAACCCTTGAAGGAGGGAGCGAGATGTTGCCCACTATTGGGCTTCGAGTAGGTGAGGGATCACCATGTTGTGGAACCCTTATGATAAAGGGTGGCTTAGGAGTTGTTTTAGGAGTTGTTGTATGACTAACTTGTTGTGGCACCTTGATGATAAAAGGTTTCTTAGCAATTTTTGTTGTCATGTCATGCCAATTTAACGTCTTAGCAAATGAGTCATGCTAGTTTAGCATCTTAGCAGATAATTTTTGTGGAACCTTGACCAAAAAGGATGTCGTGGGTGCCTGAGGTGGCACTTTGAGAACTAAGGGAGGCCTCTTGCTTGTGGAGGCTGAGGGAACCCTTTCCTTGTTAGGAGGCATGTGGATCACAAAAGGTTGTTGCACAGGTTTGGGCTTGCCACCTATGCTAATTGAGTTTATGACATAGGAGGCATCGTCTGTGTTGGATTGACTTGCCATGTTGATCACCAATTGGCTTTGTTCTATCATTCTCTGTAGGTCATCTTGCAAAGCACGACAACTGTCTATACTATGGCCAGCCAATTGATGATAATGACACTATTGATCCAATTTAAAATTTTGTGGGACCGGGGGCTCATTTGGTACTGCTAATGTGGGGTTCCTTAGTAGTTCATAGTACCTATCATGTTTTTGGCATGTAATCACCGACACATGTTTGTGTTGGATTTTCCTAGCTTTCAAGAGTTGCTCCAATAGTTGAGAGGGTTGCATCGATAGTGGTGCATACTTTGAACGGTCCTTGTATTGAAAGTTGGGCCTTGGGGTAGCCCGTACCGATGTAGGTGAGTTGGCACCAAAGTTGGGAGTTTTGTTAGCTAGGGATTTGGGTTGCTTAGCTATTGGACCCTAGTTGGTTGCTTTTGTGCTTATAGCCACCATTGCCACTATTGTGTTTTTCTTGCGAGCATGTTGGTTTCTGTAGGCCACATAAGCTGGGTCATTTCTTGATTGCGCTGCCTCTTCTATGTTCTTAATTTGTGCAAATGCTTGACTCAAAGTACGAGCACTCAAATAATAAATTTTTGACCTAACGAAGTCATTCATAGCAGCCTTAAAAATGGTGAGCAAGTATGTCTTTGGTATGGGCTCATGGAGTTCATTCAGAGTTGCACTCCATCTTTGGATAAATTTTTGCATGGGCTCTAATGGTGTCTTTTTAATCTAAATCAAGCTATATAGTATGGCATCAGGTTTTAGATTATATTTGAAGAAGGTAATGAACTGATGTAACAAATCCTCCAGAGAGGATATGGAGTTATGGGGTAAAGCTAGGTACCAGTCTAAGGCTTTTCCTAATAAGGAAATAGCAAATACACATATAATTACATGAGGCTAGGCCTGAAGAAGTAGACAGTCTAGTCGAAATGTTACTAGATGGGCGTTTGGATCTCCCTCTTCATTGTACTTGGCTAGTTGAGGAAATGGGATCTCTTGGGTAGGGTTAGTGGTGGAACTGAAGGGTGGATTGGGTCATCTTGATAGAAGCCTAGCACCTTGATTTCCTCAGTGCTTTTGGTTTTAAGGTGCTTTACCTCTTCAGTTAACAAGTACATCATTTTCTTTGTGTCTGCCCACTCTTGGGTAGTAGGCAGACTAGTTAGTTGAGTAGACTGCGATTGATAGTAATTCAACTGTTGCATTGTTTGTGGAAATGGAGGCTATTGGATTGGCGGTTGTTATGGCAGAGCAACATTCAGAGATGGGATTAGAGGGTGTGGTATGTTATAGATAGTAGGTTGGTATTGCTAGATAGCTGGTGAAACCCATTTCCCAGCCATAGGTTGTGAGGTGATCCCCTGAACGTGTTGTGCTGAAGTAGTCAGAGGTTCCCCATGGGTTTGTACTTGTGGTATGTAATGGGTAGAAGCGGAAGCAAAGTCTTCTTCCTCATCTTTGCTCTAAGGCTCTATCAAAGATGGTTGTGAGGCTTGACTCCTTGCCATGAGAAGCTAAGATATGAGTCGATGATGGGGCTTAGAAAGGGGTATTATGTCAAATGCTGTTGACTATTCTGAATGGGTATCAAACATTGTCGTAGTCCCTAAGAAGAAAGGTAGTACATGCATATGCATTGACTTCTGTGATCTCAACACAGCCACTATCAAGGATGACTTCCCATTACCTAGCATCGATCAACTCATTGACACAACTACTGGGCATGCACTATTATCCTTTATGGATGGATTTTTAGGATATAACAAAATAAGAATCAACCCTAAACATCAACTCAAAACAACCTTTATGACACCTTGGGGCACATTCTTCTATACGATGATGCCATTTGGTCTTAAAAATGTAGGAGCTACATATCAACAAGCAATGACATATATATTTAGTGATTACATGCTCAACTTTCTCAATGATTACGTTGACGATATTGCGGTTAAATCTAAAACCACCGAACAAAATGCAAAAGACTTTATCATATATGTACGTTTAATAACATATAAACTAAAACACACTAAATTTTTCTTTGCATTATATAATACCTGATCCTCTTCTCGATGAAAGCCAAGAATTATGTTGATGATATCATTAAATCTAAAACCACTCGTGATATAGGAAAAACAACATTTATGCATACTCTAAATATTAAATTATGACTTTCAACAATCATTTATTTGTCTAACCAGCGTGACAATTGTTAATGCTCACTTGCTACTCCAAGTAATGGGGGTTTTTCTTGAATAAGTGCAAGGATACCGCTATCTTAGTTTTTCTCAGCCCATTAGTATACGCTCTTCAGAAATGGCTCTTGTTGCTAAATTTAGTGTGTTTCAAAGTCACAATGCGCTTTGACCAACTCATGCTGCAAGACTTCTAGAAGCCTAGGGTGGAAATACACTAAATGCATTTCTCTTCAACATTGCATGTTTTTACTATTAGTGTTACTTTTTTTTCTTGGTTTTGCATTCATGAGTTGCTTTATTACCCTTATCTATTTTTTTATTATTTTTATTTTTTTTGTTATAGGGACATGTCAATGATGGAGCTTACCCACTAAATTTAGTGGGATGTTAATATAAGTTATCCCCATGGCTGGGCTTGGGTGTAGAACTCATGGATGGGCTTTATCTATTAGGCTTGAGAGAGCTATCGGCAATGAGGGAACCTCGGGATAGAATATTCATCATGAGGATGAATATGCTACAACCAGGGATCCTTCTGAGGCTACTCATATTGATGCCCTCCCTGAATTGCCAGGGAATATTGAGTAAGTCCCTAGGAAGTTTTAAAAAGCAATGGTCTTCATACGTTCCTTGGGTTAATATAATTTTTAGCTGAGTTGATCATCAGCCGCCTTACCCGTTTATTTCTTAGCAATGTTCAATATAGTAATTTAGTGGAAGTCAGCACCCCATTAAATTTAATACAAATGTAATAACCTTGTATATTTAAATTAGGTAATAAATCCACCTTATTTAACCATGATATCATCAAAAAAATTTAGTTTAAAGTCGTAGCAAAGTACAAGTGACCACTGAGGATCTTTTGTATTGAGAAATGTTTTTTTTAACCTTTCACTCTATGGTTTCTTTTTATAGCAGCTATCCCCTTTGATGAAGTTACCATTATAATAGGGTATACTGAGGCCATCCTTTTTATGAAATATGGGGAGGTAGAGTAGTCACAAAAATGGTTGTAGAAGAATGCTCCTGAGTTGATCATCAGCCACCTTACCTAGGCAGGTCTGATGGACTTGTTCACAGCTTTGACTCCTAGTATTCCGGCTACTAAGATGATCACAATTGTTGATTCTTTCAATGATGATGCTTCCCATTTTAACACATGGTTTCAAGGAGTCAAGGTATCTTTCGACTTGACCACTAAGTTCCTTTCTGATCTTTTTGGCATGCCCATGGATGGTGCCAGGGTGACCATAGATAAAGAAACTAAAGAAGGCCAGGTCATAAAGGAGCTTGAGAAGTGGTTAGGCATATGACTTGATATTCCTAGTCCAACCTTAGGAATCAAAGACCACATCCCTAGAGTTTTGTGCTAATGACATTAAGCTAGATGAGAAAATGGGAGAGGTTACTATAACCCCTATGTTCATAATTATATTACCCATTTCTCCAAAGAATGCACCTCCTATGTCCTAGTTCCGAGTTTGCTAAACACTGGCTACCGACAAGGACCAAAAATATGGCTTATTCACATGAGAGCATTCCTATCTCACAATTCCAACAACAATTATAACCCTTGATCAACTCCTAGTTTCCCCTTGTCACAACCAATCCCCTTGCATCTTGAACTAAATTTCCCCAATCCCATGTACTTTTGAACAAGGTGTGATGATGTCCAGCCAAGGGCCAATGGTTAATGCTTGGTACTTGGTTGTTCATGGTGTTTTGCACTTCTTTGTCAATGCCTCTTGGGTGGATTCCTCTAGACATAAACAAAGAGGGGACAATGAAACACCACTAATTTCAGCCTAACACTTTGAAAATAACTCAAGCTCTTTCAGAGGTAAAATTTGACTATGGCATGGAACTCACACCCAGCTTGCTCAAGCCATCTTGCTCATGTTGTCAAGCTAGCTTGCCCTTGGCATGAGAAACTCCAATGGCTCCAAAATCAAGTAAAAATGCTCCAAATATTAGGATGCAAGCCATCCTCAAGAGCCACTAATGTCCACTCCAAGTTTCAACATTCAGAAGTCCAAATTTCAAGCCAGATTACATAGATTTTCTCACTCACACTGTGGTCACGTTAGCAGCGTGAGTACAATGTGACCAACTTTGATAGCCTCAAAATTGAGTCAAATGACTTGATTCCAAGGTGCAAGTCATCCTCACAGTTCATTATTGACAAATTCAAGTTCCAGCCTCCAGAATGCTAGATTTCATGTCCAAAATTACAATTTTTTGCAGCTCACCCTGTGGTCACACTACACTCACGCTGGCAGCATGAGTCCAGCGTGAGCTGCCAAAAGTGGCTCAAAAAAAGTCATTCCCAAGCTCAATTTTTGACTTGTAGATCACTCCCAAGGTCAACCACATTCAGGCAATTATTGTCCTCAAGCAACAGGCTTCAAAGTTCAAAATTTGGTCCAAAATATGTAATTTTAGCTCACTGACGCTCAGGTCATGTTGGCAGTGTGAGTGCAGCATGAGTGCAGCATTAATGTAGCGTGAGCACATTGAGGACATCCTAAGACAAAATCAACTCATGCTAGAAGTCCTAGTCAAGCAAAGGCACCTCAAACAGCCACAAAGCCACTCAAATCAACATCCTGCAGTAGTTAATTTAGAGATTGAGAAGATTCAAGCCAGCTAGAGTCAATTTCTCTTATTGTGCATATACATTTCCATTGTAAATTTTCATCACTCGTGAGCTTGTCAAGCTCTTATGCTCTAAATTGTATGTGCTTCCATGAGTGTAAGCTAGCTTGAGTAAGCCAACACACATTGTACGATATAATGCACCTACTCAAAAACATAGCTTGCCCACACAAGTCCAACTCACACACAGCTATCCATCGGACACATGTCACTAGATACGTCCCTGCCCATTGTTAATACAATGAAAACACATGATATCGTGAACATCCAAACAAATTCTATGGGATTCAATGCCCATACAATTGAGTAAGCAATATACCGATGTCTTAGTTTTTCTCAGCCCATTAGTATATGCTCTTCAACAATGGCTCTTGTTGCTAAATTTAGTGTGTTTCAAAGTCACAATGTTCTTTGACCAACTCACGCTACAAGAACTTTGGGAGCCTAGTGAAAAAATGCACTAAACACATTTCTCTTCAAAATTGCATGTTTTTACTGTTAGTGTTACTATTTTTTCTTGGTTTTGCATTCATGAGTTGCTTTATTACCCTTACCTATTTTTTTTTTTTTGTTTTTTTATAAGGACATGTTAATAATGGAGCTGGCCCTAGTGGAGCTAGAACAGATGATGGAGAGGATCTTGGGGACCAGCCCCCTCCATGAACTTATTGTTAATCGGTCTTTAGCTATTAAATGTTTTGGATTTTTGGATGTTTTGATGGAAATGTATGGTTGAAAAATGTAATAATATGAATTTAATTATGACATAACGTGTTGGAATTTTACTACCATATTGACGTATCAATTTTTTTATTTTATATGTTTTCTCTTTTTATTTTCTTTCTCAAGTATTATCGTGAACATATATGTGCAGCTAAATGTAAAATGAGGGAACAAAATGTAAATCAACATTTGTAAAAGAGGAAAGTAATGAGAAGGCATAAATTGAAATTATGACTTATAACTTGCAAAGCTTTGTGATTTCAGCATAGACTGCTAACGCTAGCTCAGGTCTAACCTTTTGTGCTTTTTGTTTCACCGGTTTGACCTTTTTGTCAAGGATGAAGTTGTGTTGGATGATTTGGGGGTCTATTCCTAGCATGTTGGTATATGACCATGCAAATGTTTTTATGTTGCCTTTCGACACTTGAGTGATGTCATTGATAAGTTTTGAGTCCAGTAGGATGTTTAATTTAAATGTTCTAGCTTCACCATTAGATGTAGTAATGGGGACTTCAACAAGAGGGTCTTCAGTGATATTATCAGCCTCTAGATCTAACGTCTTAGTCACATTTTTAGGCCAGTCTGATGTTTCCTGAGTGGAGGCTATTAAATCAATATAAGTGGATGAATCTAGATCCAAGGATTCAGCATGATTGCATTGACTAAGTGGGATACACCTAAAATAGCCACAAAGCCACTCAGATCGACATCTTATAGCAGTCAATTCAAAGATCAAGAGGATTCAAGTGAGCCAGAGTCAATTTCTATTGTTGTGCATATTCATTTCCATTGTAAATTTTCATCACTCATGAGCTTTTCAAGCTCTTACGCTCTAAATTATATGTGCTTCCATGAGCATAAGCTAGCTTGAGTAAGCCAACACACACTATAAGATACAATGCACCTAGTCAAAAACGTAGCTTGCCCACACACATCCAACTCACACATAGTTATCCATCAGACACGTGTCACTTGATCCATTTTCCTCTCAATTCTCAGCCATTGATTCCATCCATGAGTTCTGTACCCGAGCCTAGCCAAACCCTATACATACCCTATCAATTCACATAAAAAGGGTTGGAAATTTTGAAGGTTGAGAGCTTAGGAAGCACTAACCAACAACTTTGGATGCTCATACACATGTAATTCCTAGCATCCAAGCACTTATAAAACACATCATCCCAGGGCTTGGTGCTTGACTTGCCATCCACACATGCAACTACGCTTTGAATGGTGCACATCCTTTCTAAGCAATACAATACAATTCATTTTTTCCAGCCATTATATTGTTTACTCTTTTTACATTCAGTTTACATTTTTCTACAATACAATTTTGTATACGCTCTATTTGCATTTCGTACATCATTAGTTACGATAACCCTGGCGCAAGCCATAGTTTACGCTCAGGGAAGTCCTTGGTTGATTTGTGTGCAGACCATCCATGGCACTCTACCTTCGTTTCCTTTTCTAGCTTACCCTCAGGTGAAAGCATGGTCAGCTATGTCTGCCCGACGATCTTTTGGTTTTTTTTTCCCTTCCAGCCTTACACTGAAGATTTAGGCCACTAGTACACTTACATATTTGAGCCTTCTTAATGTTAGCTAGTACTATGAGAGGTTCAACCCCTATGCTATTAGGGAACAAACAATGCCTACCACTAGTCCCCTTGGTAGTGATAGGCATCGATTCACCCACAAGTTTGGTGGGTCCTAGGCTTGCGTGATTAGAGAAAGGAGCTTCACCCAATGTTTGGTGATTTGGAATGGATCTTGGGTAATCCATCGTCCACCCTTCCTCACCACTAGAAACTCTGCAAACCTCTATAAATAAGCTACCAAAATTGTGAAGTGCACATGGCACTTCATGATGAGGTTGTTACAAAGCTTTTGGATCTCCCACTATATTTCAGAAACTATATGTGCAACGTAGTTGAATCGAGCATCCTTAGTGAGTGCTTGCTTCATGCCCCAAGCTTGCTCCATGTCCAATATTTTTCCCTGCGATAAGAACTTAGGAAATGCCCAGGACTAGAATAAGGAATACACTTCTCTAATCAATGATGACTTAATCTATTTTAGAGAGTATCCATTGCTATCATGATGAGTGTTTAGCCACTCTTCTACTTCCTCCTAGTGGTCCACCTTCCTTCTTACTTTGGTGATAACTAGTATGTCATCATTTGGAACACTAAAGAGGTCATTGAAGACGGATGCATTAACCTTCAAAAAAATAGTCACATTGTGAACATGAATGAAAAACTTCCTAACTCCTTGGCTAAAGGAGTTAATGATGTTCAACATCTCTATAGTGGAAATGATTGGGTTTGGGGCCATGAAGAGATCAAACAGGCCTACATGTATAACCCTTGCATGTATAGCATTGGGTACCTAGTCCAATAGCCAATCCTATGATAATTCCACCTCACCAAACTTGAGGATTAGTGTCTCCTTAGCATGTCCTAAAGTGATAATCATAACTTCAACTGATTGAGTAGCCTCTACAACATAACAAAGGATAGCCCATTAGCCTTAGTATAGGTGCATCATGTAACACAAGTTACAATAGATATAATTAAATTTTAAAAAACCAATAAAAATACTTAAACAATCAGAACAAAATAACTAGAAAATGCTAGCATACGAATAATCCAAAATTAGCAAAATAAAAACACTCACTTCACCTATTTGATACAAGCATCTTACGAGCTCTAGGGGCTAGGTTTACTTCTAAGTCATCAAGGGATGTGTTGGTTTACCAACCATCTATCATTCCATTCCCTAGGAATCTCATATAAGCCTTAGGGTGGTGTCTAATGCTATCTTTAAAGTCACCCTCTAGCTATTTCAATACTGCAAGCCTAATGTTTGGGCTTCTAGTAAACATCTCTAAAGCTATGTGGGTTAGGAGTAGGAGGTTGTCACCTTTGATTAAGTCTTACTCATCCATCCTAAATCTATAGGTAGGTGAAACAATAAAAAAATCATCATAACTTAAGTATATAACAAAAAAAGTAACCATAAGCCAAAAACAACCTTACTTATTCCTCTATTTGATAAATGGTACCTAAAGGATTTTGGAACAATATATGAGCATAGTGGCTAATAATCAAAGTGTTGTCCATGTTATGCTGACTAAATTCAGGCATCTCCCAAATTGTTGACAATTTGCAAGAGTCCATAATGGTAGTGGCATCGTTGCTCTCTTCCTCCTTGCAAGCATAAGTTTCATCCATTATGAACTTGACAATTAAGGTAGAGGACCCACATAGGATAGTCTCTATGCTCACTACTACAACCTTAGATGTCAAATATGACCAAACCATCATACTAAAGTTTTGTAGAAGATAGGGAAGGAAGTCCTTGGCTCCTAGCCTAAACCATAATCCATTGTGATCCCACTCCATATCTAGAACTAGAGATTTAGGCCCAAGGAGATGGATGTAGCATAAAAGCCCACCATCTCTATGATCACAGAATGGACTTTAAGAAAGCCATATAACATCCAACACACAACTATTATGACCATGCAAATTGAAAACTAAAATTAAAAACTAGAATGAAACAAAGTACATAAAAATAATAAGCAAGGTAAAATTCCAACTGCTATTTCAGCTATTTAAGCCTTATAACCATCAAACATAGTAAACAACACTTAACCAAAATTAAAATAGTTCAGATCAAATGATAGTTTAACATTAAAATTACAATAATGACTAATCACAATGGAAAACATAAAATTCACAGTTTAGAGCTAAAAATAAGAAAATGATAGTGTAAGACTAAATTTTCAACTTCCATGTTAAATTATACACTTAGAAAAAAATCCATAATACAACCTAAGTCTGTAAATGGAATTCAACCAAAATTCACACTTTACAACAAAACGAGCATAGGAAAACACTTATAAAAAATATAAAAAAAAACTTTTATTTTGAATCAAACAACTTCCAACCCCTTTCTAACATCATAAACTATCCCCAAGACCATGGGATGTTGATAGAAAAAGTTTTTCACAATTGCAACGTTGCCCATCTTCACAGGGGTAAATGTGTAATAGCCTTATAACCACAATTTCGCATGACCAAACAAAAATGGCCATAACAAATTAATCGCTTAACAAAATTCAATGATTCCATAGCCATTGGAAATGTAAAAAAAAAAATACAACATCATGATAATAAAATATAAAAATTGTTAATCTCCTTTTCTAAAAAAAATTGTCAAAGTGACCTAATCGTAGCTATCACACTAAAACCCACTTTTGCGCAAGTTGACGATAACGGCGAATAATAGCCAAACTATTTATCCAAATTTAGTGATTCAAGATTATTTTGAATTATTGAATCATAACATACAAATCCATAATCATAATTTTACATAGGAAAATTATAGAACTTAGACAAAAAAGGACCTTAGTGTAGAAACCCCACTTGACACAGCCTGACGAAAACAACCAGAGAAACTTTTTCGTAAGGTAGAATCAAGTGGTTAAAAAATAACATTGACCAAAACATGATATAAGGTAATCCTATAATCTTATAAAATTCAAAAATGTAACCATTTATTCAAAGATAAATCCAAAAATAGCATTGCTTTTTTGGGAGAAAAAAGTAAAAACCCATGAAATTCATGGGAAAAGCATTTAAACATTAACATAATCATAATACAAAGTTCAAGTAGCATAAAAAAAAGGAATAGAAATGTCCTAGATCTATTGTGGGTTTTTTACAAAATCCAAAAATAAAAAATATACAAGCCTAGATATGAGAAACGAAACAAAACTCCAAAAACGAAATGCATGGAAATTGGTAAAAATGTTTAATTGGGAAAAATGGTATTGGAACCTTTTCCATTTCTTGGATGAGGTAGATGTGCTATGCTCTAGGTAGTGGCATCTATATCTTCCAATGTAGTATTCCTTGTAGGAGTTGTCTTCTTCACTATGGTGTGAAAACATGTATCAAAATGGGAAATATCCTTGGTCTCTAGAGTGACTATGTTGATAGTAGTACCACTAGGAACTATGCTGAAGTTGAGAAATGAGTAGAAATGGTGGTAACATAGCCTCCAAATTGGGCATAGTAGTGAGAAAGTGTGAAACAACAATGATTCTTTTCCAAGTTTTCACAATTAAAATCCACTTAAACCTAGGCATCAACACTAAAATTCTAGTTTACATGCACAACTCCACTTAACTTAGTGTCAAAATTGGAAACTAGAGACCACGCTAGGTTGTGTAAATATTTTTGTAAACACTTGCTAATTGTGGATGGATCCCACTATGTGCTCCAAACAAAAAGGAAAAAACCATAACTATGCTAAGCTTTTCAGAGTTCCAAACTATACTATGCTAGGATGACACTCATGGAAACCTTGACATCACTAGCACTTTCCATTCTACCCCACAAAACCCTAGTTTGAAGCCCTTACAACCTTGGAATGTGATCAAATGCACTAAATTTTTGACAAAAATTGATGATTTTTAAAGGATACTCTAAGGGAAACTAGGAACTACGTTGGGCCAACATAGTCCTAGCTAATTCCTAATGTAGTCCATGATGGAATGGACTTCTCCTAGTCCATCTAGCCTCTAGTTGCTTCCGAATTAACCATCCAACCTCACTACACCTTGGCTAGAACTCTTGAAAATATTGAAAATTGGTCAAATGAATTTGATTGTGACAAAAATATAGCATTTCCATGACTATGCTGGGGAGAACCAAGGACTACATAGGCCCAATGTAGTCCCTAATGATGCCTAGTGTAGTTTAGTATGACATCTTGTTTTCCTACAACTATAAGCAACCCATCCATGCATTCCATTCAACATTCAATCAACTTTGAATTGACATACCATTTCTCCAAACCTTAGTATTAGCTTCTAGCAAGCATAAGATATGGTCAAATGTAGTAAATGGTGTCACTTTTTCCCTCTTCTCCTCCATGACTATGCTAGGGAAACATAAGAACTATGCTAGGCTAGCATAGTCCCATGGTTTATGGATCATGGGTATCATTCAGACCATCACACACCTCCAACATTCCCTCTTGGAGTCTTTTCACCTCTATAAAATTTTTAGTAATTTCAAACTTTAGATTAATTGATCAAAAAACCTAAATAAAATCCACAAATCCATGTTCCCACATGGGACTATGCTAAGGACTAAGAGGACTACACTAGGCTAGCATAGTCCTAGTAGGTGCCTAGCGTAGTCTACTCAAAATCCAAAAATCCATCATGCATAAGCCCAAATCCACCTCTAGGGACCTCAAAACCCTGTTAGACCTAACATGGAGCAAAATTCATCAATTTTCAACTCAAATGAAATTCTTCATGTGTGACTACATTGAGTCTACTCAAGCACTAGTGTTGGTTAGTGTAGTCTATCTAAATAGCCTTTGACAACTCATCTTCCAGTCCAACTCAACTCTTGAGAACCTTGAAATACCATGGAACTAAGAACTAGGTCAAACATTACCACTTTTCCACTTTACATCGTGAAATCCTTAGCTACACTGGATGGGGAGTTGGAACTACACTAGGCTAGCATAGTCCCTAGCCAAGGCCTAGTGTAGTCCCTTCAAAATTATCAAAAAATACCAAAAACCATGAACATTGACCACAAAAAATCCTAAAACCATAGGTTAATCCTGTATAACCATGAAAACCTACTTTCTTTTCACATTTTAACATCTTTCATCATGAGTATGCTAAAGGAATAGGAGGACTATGTTAGGCCAACATAGTCCCTACCTGAGCCTACTGTAGTCCACCTAAAATTGATAAGACAAACCAAAAACCATGTAAATTGACCTCCCATAACCCTAATATTCCACTTGAGGTTGTCAGACAAACAATTTTTCATTTTTTCACCATCTTTGATCTTCTTAAGTTGAACTATGTTGGAGGGAGATTAGGACTACATTGGGCCAACATAGTTCTTGTGTGAGCCTAGTGTAGTCCTCTAAAAATTGATTAAAAATCCTCAAAAATTACTTAAACCTAATTTCATTAATCTCTAAAAACCTATTTATGTTTGTTTAGCAAAAATCCATAATTTCCATCATTTTCCATCAACTTAGGACTACACTAGGCTATCATAGTCCCTGCTAAAGCCTAGTGTAGTCCCACAAAATATTATGAAAACTTGTCATAAATGATCCAAAACTACTATCAATGAATCCTAAAACCTCATTTGGGCCTTTTTAGCAACAAATCCTAAATTTTTCATCATTTTTAAGCATCCCAAGTTTAACTACCCTAGACTAAGCCAACATAGTTCCTATCAAGGCCTAATGTAGTCCACAAAAAATTTGTTAAAAAATTACAAAATTGACCTAAATTCACCACAGGTAAGCCTTGGAACCTTGTTAGAAACCTCTGTCAACCATGGAAACTCCTATCAACCATCCCAAGCCTATACTACATTGATGGAAAGATGGGGCTATGCTGGGCCAATGTAGACCTAGTCTAAGCCTAATGTAGTCCATATGATGAACTCTAAAACAAACCAAACATAACCAAGAAAACACATTTTTGACTGTAGGACCTTACTAGGATGCATTGAAACCACTAAACACTAAAGATAAGCCAAAATTCACAGCTTTTCACTCCCAAAGCATTGGCTATGTTGAGGAGGAACTAGAACTACATTGGCCTACTATATTCCCTCTCAAATCCTAATGTAGCCCATACCAAACTATCCAAGGTTGATCAAAAGAACACCAAATCCACTTCTGATGAATCCTAGAGCCTCACCAAAGATTATTCTATCATGAAATGCATATTTTCTAGCTAATTTTTACCATGGAAGCTTGGACTACACTGAAGGATATTAGGACTATGCCAGGCCAGTGTAGTACCTCTCCAAGCTTAACATAGTTCACTTAAACTACTGAAAAAACCTACAAAACACAACCCAAAACTCATTTTTGAAAGCCTTAGGACACTTCTGAAATCAATTCTAGTAATAGAACTTAGTTTTCATTAACTTGGAAATGCAAGTATGCTGAAGGAAATTGGGACTACACTGGGCCAACATAGTCACCTTAAATTTGCTAAAAAAATTGTTCAAAATGGCTTAAAGTTCACTTGAAGAACTCCTACAGTTCACCAGAGTTGATTTTGGTAGTAACACTTAATTGTTCTAATTTTTCAAACTCACTACACTGACAAGAAATTGGGACTACACTTGGCTAGCATAGTTCCTACTTAGATCCAGTGTAGTCCACCTAAGGATGGCCAAAATAGCTCTAGAACTATCCAAATCAACTCCCAAAAAGACCTAGAACCATGTTGAAGCATGACCAAACATTGGAACCTTCGGAAACAAGTTAAGATTCATTCTTTCTCCTAATTTTGCTATCTAGAACCATTGACTACACTAGAAACTACATGCCTAGCATAGTCCCAAGGTTTTGGAAAATCCAAGATTCAAATAGGCCTAAAAACTTGCAATTTCGACATCAAAACCCTTGTTAACAACACTAGTATCCCAAAAGCCCATTAGGATGGTTAATCAAGCTTCAAAACTCACCAAAATCTACTTTCCACTCATGATTATGCTAAGGAAGCTAATGAGTACACTGGGCTAGTGTAGTCCCATTTGGGAGGAAAAATGTGGTAATAAAAATCAATAGTAAGAAGCTCAAAATGGTCCAAAATTGACCTAGAATGACCATAACCTTACCTCAATGGCTCCCAATTATAAATTTCATTCTATTTTAGCCCTAGAAACCATATAGACTTAGTCATTCCTTGTGACTATGCTGGGGCCTATTAACCCATCATAGTCACACCTAGAATTGAGATTTTCAACCTTCTGAGAAGTCAAAATGATGTTAAAACTTGCCAATATTCAATACCTACCCTTTTGGCTAGCTGCTTAGACAATAGAAAGCCTAAAAATGACCATACCAAGGCTAGGAAACTACCCCTGAATGTCAACTACGCTAGAACAAGGTAGGACCACACTAGGCCAACATAGTCACAACAAAATATATAACATTTGCTTCAAAACAACACCAGAATGACCTCCTCATGTGTCCAAACTCTTCTATAAACCCTATAGCCCCATTCCATGCCTCTCTAATGCCTAAAATTAGCAAAATGTAATCTTGTTTGACTAATATTAGCCAAGTTCTACCATATGTAGCCTGTTTTGCTTAATTTGACCTTATTTCATTACCTTTTGGCTTTTTTTTTACCCTATTTTGCATTTTTGATCTTCTTGACCTAGTATAGCCTTTGCATAGCCTTATGTTTTCTTTATTTTCTTTATTATGGCCTTATTAGTCTCTTTTTAGCCTTGGATTAGCATTGCATTATGAATTTTCCTTCCCTACCGCCATTTGATACCATGTATCCATGGCCTAACAAGGCCTAAAACTGGTAATACCATGATCTTTGTTGATCATATTAGCTTTATTTCTCATATTGCACCTTATTTCACTCTTTTAGACCTTTTTTTAACCTTTATCTAACCTTTTTTTAGCCTTTAGTTCATTGTGTTTTCCTATTTTTTACCTCTTTATAGCCTTAGATGACTTTATTTGCAATATGTTTGGCATTAGAATAGTATATGTTTGCATAATTTTATAACATTTTAGCATTACTTATTCATCTCTACCTAGGTGCCACTTAATATGATTTTGGTTGACATGCAAGATTAAAATATGAGTACTTGGAACTAGATCAGCTTACCTTTGTGCCTACATGGATCTCATAGCGATGTTGAGCAGTGTATTGACCTTGATTGCCTAGATCTTGAGCCTAAGATTCTTAACAACCACATAGCCTCAATTGAAAAACCTCTAGAGTGTCCTGAAAGCCTAGTTAAAATCCTTGATCTTAAGGCTAGTGACATTATATAAGACTCTTTGATTGATGTTCTTGTCACAACACAGAGTGGTGAGAAGAAAACCCTTAAACTAAGTTCCTTACTAGAACCTCAACAAGCTCAAGACATCACCAAGGTCCTACAAGACAACATCCAGGCCTTTGCCTAGTCATATGAGGATATGCTAGGTCTAGACTCATGCTTAGTCCAACACAACATCATACTTGATCGTAGAATTAGACTAGTTAAGAAGAAAGTGCATACGATTTGACCTAATTTATCCTTGGGAGCTCATGATGAGATCACAAAACTCTACCAATCTAGTTTCATTAGAGATATAGACTATGTGGAGTGGGTATGCAACATATTGGTAGTTCCTAGAAAGAACAAGAGTATCTCTATTTACATCAATTTTTAAGATCTAAATAAGGCAACCATCAATGATGATTTTCTTTTACCTAGTATTGATCAACTCATTAATACTACATGTAGACATGCCTTATTATCCTTTATGGATGGGTTCTCAGGATACAACCAGATTAGGATCAACCTAGAGCACCAACTTAGCATGACCTTCATGATCCCTTGGGGTACCTTTTGCTATATCATGATGCCCTTTGGTCTTAATAATACTTAAGTGACTTATCAGGGTCATAACATATATCTTTAGTGATTACATGATAGGTTTTCTCAATGATTACGTAGACTATATAGCTATTAAGTCCAAAGTGGCTAGTGATCATGCTAATGATCTAGACCTTGTGCTTAAACAATGCCTTAATTTTGAACTTAGACTTAATCCTAAGAAGTGTGTCTTTGGTGTAAAAAGTGGTAAGATGCTTGGCTTTTTAGTATTAGAAGCAGGGATATGTGTTGATCCTGATAAATTTAAGGCCATCTCCATCTTGGAAGTGCCAACTAACCTTAAGGATATTTGAGGACTGCAAGATAGATTACAGTTTATTCNCCTATGAGACCTAATACAACAAGGTAGAGAACTACTGCCTAGCACTAGTCTTTTCATTGAAGAAGTGAAGACACTACCTCTTTTAAGAGCTAGGTTAATGCCATTTGCAAAAACAACATATTTAGAGCCATAATGATCACTATTTATGAGAGTAGCTGTATAGCCCAATTGAAAGCCATAAAAGTAGAGTTTGACCTTTATTATGTCTCTCAATTCTCAACAAAAGGTCAAGCCATAACTATACACCTTACAATTTTTCTTGTTGATGACAAAGAAACTATAGACCCTAAGTTTCCTGTTGAGGATGTTAACATCATCAATAAAGTACCCAAGGGTTATGAAGTGGTCATGCACTTTGATGGAGCTTCAATTTCCCATGGGGCCAATGCCACTACCATCATAATGTCCCCATGTGATGAAATCAAATCCTTTGCCTATCGTTTTGGAATTTCATGTACTAATATCATAGTAAAGTATGAAGGTTTGATTAGGGGGATGATGGTATCATGTGATCTATGAATTAAACATTTGATGATCAAGGATGATTTGCAACTTCTGATTAACCAAGTAACTAAAGTTTATGCATGCAAAGCCAAACATCTACAACCTTGCTATGACATAGGGAAGTAACTATTACAACAATTTACAAATGTTGATATCCAACATATACATTGGAACAAAAATACTATAGCTGATGCCATTGCAATGCTATCCCTCAATGTGATGCTAGATGGGTTTAGTAAGTTACCCACCCTGACCATGGACTATGCTATCCCCATCATGGAAAACACTATGGATAAGCTTGTGTCTATACTGCCCCTATAAAGTAGTGGTATGACAATATTAAGTTTTACCTTATGCATGGAGAATCTTCACAAGGCCTGACTACTACTCAAAAGGATGTTGTACATAAATGATCAAAACAATGTGTCATAGTAGGCAATAACACATTATGTTGATGGTCCTACAATGGTGTATTATTAAAGTGCTTGGGTAGAACTGAAGCCAAAATAGTCCTAAAGCAGGTTCATGGGGGTGTTTGTGGGGAACATATAGGACCTAGAGCCATGACTGGTAAGATCATATGGTTAGGTTATTATTGGTCCTATATGAAAAGTGACTAACTACAGAAGGTCAAAAAGCTATGACACTTTCCAATGGCATGGTAATCTCATACACGTACCACCAACTAAGTTGCACACTACTTAGATCACTTGGTCATTTCAATGATGGAGGTTGGATATCATTAGAACTATAATTCCCAAGTCTCCTGTAGGGCATAGCTTCATCATCACTACAACTAAATACTTTATCAAGTGGGTTAATTATATTCCCCTAAGGAATACTACATCTAAACAAGTTTGTAGATTCATCTTGGACAATATAGTAGCCCATTTTGGTATACCTATGACCATAGTCATAGAAAATGGACCACAATTTAGTAACCAAAAAATGAAAAATTTCTATCATAAGTTAGGCATTAAGCACTTTTTCTCATCACCTTATTACCCTCAAGCTAATGGACAAGCTAAAGTAAACTATAAGGCCATCATCAACTTGCTTAAGAAAATGCTAAACAACAGTAAGTGTAAGTGGCATGAGTGGCTTGTCCATGCACTTTGGGCCTACAGAACCACATGCTGTACTATGATAGGTGTAATACTATATAGTTTTGTTTGTGGTTCTAAAACTACTTTACCTCTTGAATTTTAGGTACCATCACTCCAAGTGGTCCTAACTAACTTCATCAATGACAAACAAAATAAGGAGTTATGGATCCTAAACCTAGACTTGGTGGAGGAGTAGCATGTGTGAATGCTTGCTCACATCAAGCACTACCAAGAGATGAAAAAGCAACAACATCATCATAACCTTGGCAAATTCAAGATCAATGAAGAGGACTTCATCCTTAAGATTGTTTGCAAGCATGCAAAAAAATTCTTAGCCAACTAGGAAGGACCTTTCTTGGTCACTAAATCCTATGGCAATGGCATCTACTAGATAGTAGACATGAATGGAAATGAGTTGGTCAATCCAATCAATCATTCCTGTCTAAAACCATAGTACATTTAGCTAACAAGAATCATGAAGTGATCCTACTTTTCACACCCTTCCAAGGCCTTAAACTCACACCACGACCTACTAGGGCCTTAAACTGGCAACACATGTAACCTTTAATAGCTAGATCTATTGAACTATTCTACATGGTATTATGTATTTCATTGTAATAACATAATTTCTTTGCTTCTTTTTTCTTGTGTTCTTGGAGCTGTGCTTGTACGATGAAGCCTAGAGCCATCATGGAGGTGCGACTCATCATGGTGGCAAGTCACCAACTAGCCTCAATGTGTAAGGTTTGGTGAGTTTGTCTTAATGTTCCAAGAGTGCTTATTTAATTTCATTTCCATTATCATTCCCTTGAGCCTAACCCTATAGCTAGATTATAACCTTCCTTACCTTGGATGACAATGCTAACTGATGTTTGACACTCATGCATTATGGTTGTATGACATCCATTCGTGATGCTTCATCATCAAGTCCATTGAATGTAACACACCTCATTCAATGGGAAACCACCTATTCCATCAAGTGTAACACATCTCACTTGATAAAAAAAATAATCAAAATTTTCTTTGGAAAAGAAACCCAATGAAGGTTTTACCCCATGAAAAAACAAAGGAGAAGTAAATTTCTAAGAAGCCAAATATAAAATGAAGCCTAAAGAACGAATAAATGGATCCAAAAATATATGAGAAGGAGTTTAGTAGCCAAAGAAACCTTAAAGCGAGGTGTTGGTTCCTCAAATTCATTTTCCAAGTGAACCATACCTCAAAGCACAAAGTGTGAAGCCCAAATTAATTAACCAATGTATCTCTACCACATTGAAGCCATGATGTCAATAATTGGGATGCATTGTTAACCTTCATGATAATTTCCCTATGACCTCACTACCATTTCACCATCATAATGTTCTCCCATCATCACAATCACTCTTGGGCATGGTTCAACACTACTAGATCAAGTGCAAAGAAGGAATATTGGTGATGGACCTACAATGGTGTTTTGTTTTCTTTATCGAAATTTCTTATGCTTCTCCTCAAGACATCAATAGTGTGACATCCTGTCCACAGATGTCATGGAAAATGTCAAATATACGATATATTAGACATTATGCATACAAGGAAAATATACCAAATAAAAAATCTAAGTGATATTTGACATTATATATACAAGAAATAATAGGAAATATGTAGAAAAAGAAAGAAAAGAATGCTTTATTGATATGGAATGACGTATCTAGATTGTGCTTTGAGAGTGTTCCTTGGGGTTTTCTTCCTTTTGCATCTATCCCTTAGAGGTAATCTAGCACTGCTGCCATGGTTAGGCCTATAACCTAGCTAGAAGGGATGGCTAGTCCACTTCCTGTCCAACTTCACCCAGCTTCTCGTGACTTGCCTATATTGGCTTTGCCACCCCATGACTTGCTTGTAGTGGCTCTGCTATTCCATGATAGCATGACCTCTAACCTTGGGTATAAATGCCTTAGGCCAAACCCCCAAAGGTTACCTTTACGAGACACATCCATTATTACAACATGTCGTTTCGGGTCTCAATTACAACTACCCTTTGAAGTCTTGTTAAGATAATAATAANCATTATTACAACATGTCATTTCGAGTCTCAATTACAACTACCCTTTGAAGTCTTGTTAAGATAATAATAACACTTGTTATGAAGAGACACCATCTTCATTAGTTAGCAGCATCATTTAGAAATGGGGATGTGATAATCTACCCCCCTTAGGTTTTGTTCATCCTTAAATGAATCCACATTCTCTATCTTTTTCTAGCTCCAATGCTTTCTTTCATGATCCTATGATCCAATAATTTGATTTCTCTTTTGAACCTGAAGTTGTTTCTTTCTTATTCTATAAACAAAATATATGTGAGAAAAATATATGGAAAATTAAATATTTCTTTCTTGATACTTACTTAATTTTCCTAAGATAATGATAAGAAGTGAATTAAAGATCTACCAACTACCAATCATCAATTCTAACTAGGGTTACACAATGTGCAACTTGTATCTGGTTATCAAAGTGAAGATAGGGAAAATTATTTATTCCCAACTTGCATTACCTTAGACATTTTATTAATCTAATTGAAATATAATTAAATAATGAATAAAATAATAAGATTAATCAAATAAAAGTATGAGTGAGATACTTCTTCATCTTAATCAACCGTATGAATTGATGGGAGTAACTGTAATTCTACCATAAGTGGTATATGATCAGATGGTCTTGTTTGGGATGGCAAGGCTTGATCTTGATTCTTCTCAACTTATTCTTTAGAAATCAACTCTAGTAACTTGGTAGCTTGAAAGAATTAGGCATCATACCAAATATAATCCAAAGTCTTAATGAAGAATGTTGTTGACCCATCTTCATTAATCATTACATAGTAATTTATAAATTATGGTTCTTGATGAGTGCTATCCATCAACATTATCTATTTCTAAATTCTAGATTCTAATTTATCTACTAAATATTTAAAGTAAGCAGAATATGCATTGGCTAATAGAATTGCATGCTAAATTGATGGAAACATCTTTTTCAAGTCAAGTTCATCTTCCAAAGATTTCTTTACATATCCATATTTAAAAATTGAAACACTACTTTCAAATTTTGCATTGAAGTCTCCATAAAGAATAAATGGAATTGGATCGGTACAACTTAGGAATAACTTCTTCTTCAAACTTTGATCTATTTTCTTAATCAAGTATGCTCCTTGACAAATTCTAGCATTTGAACATGTTGGTTTGACAATTAACTATGTGTTAACCATGCATACACATCTTCATGATGGATGAACTTTTAGAATCACTATGAAGGCTATGTGATTTTTCCAAAATCTTGACTATTCTTTCTTTCCCACTGCTTGAAGTTTTGGAATTTCAAAAATCATATTTTCTAAACTCCATTTAAATCTTTGTAGCAATTCAAACTTGGCTTCTTTATACAAGATTTCACAATCATCCATGTTGCTAATCTATATGGCTCAAAAGATGAACTTCCACAAGAATCTTGTTTCTTATAAATACCTTTGTATCCCATATTTTTCAAATCTAGCTAGAATTGATATAGAAATTCCCATGTCAAGACTTTTTGTAAGCACAAGACATCAGCATCCAAATCTTGTAATTCTGCTAAAATGTGTGGGTATCAATATTCGTTCCAATTCAAGGCCCATGATGGACATAGCAGATATTGTTTCTCACTCACTAGGATTCTTGTAAGCATGTTGTATGTTCCAACTTTCATTCTCATTCTTGGATTCTTATCTAGATCATTTCTCTTCATGAGTATCATACTTTGTATTGAAATGACATTGTGAGTCTCCATGTTGTTTTGCCCTATGTGTTGATTGCAGGATGGATTAATATACCCTTTCTTAATGATTGAAGAGTGTTCTATTTCTTAAACTAATTCTTCAACTAATACATTGACTGATAATCAACTAATACTAATACAGTAAAAAATTCTCCAACTAATATATCTAATTTTAGTAATATTTAATGATATCATATAATTTTATTAATACACAACTATATTATCTAATTCTTAGCATCCTTTCTATCCCCCTTAAGAACACTAACTCTGGCAGTGTAATTAATGACATGCCATAGTGATCTTTAGACTATCTGCAAGGGTCATGCAATAAATCTTAAAGCCTAAAAAGTTAAATTTATAATATCATTGAATTATAGGGTGCCCAAATGATAAATCTGACCTCACCATTGAGTTCATAAAGGTGAAAAATGTTAGAAATGATTATTCATATGTTAAAAATGGACATTGTATGCTTGAGTTGTGTGAAAATTAAACTTTTGAGAATCTTGAGGTACTATATCGAGCAAAGAGTAAAACTAATTTTTGGGGTTCCTTGGTGATGAGACGCGATTCGTATAGGCCGCAATATCGCGTCCGCCACAATATTGCATCCCCCACGATATCGCGTCTTCCCTACGATATCATGTACACGATATCGCAGTCTGCCGCCATATCTATAAATAAGACATGGATCTCCCTTGTCTGGGAATTAGGAGTTAGAAGTAGTGAAGCTCTGGCAGTTTGATCCCTCTAGAGTTAGATTATTTTTCCATGTTTGCCTGCAGTCTGGTGAATGTAATTGTACGGTGTCTCTATTCGAGTGTGACGTACTTGGACATGCACATGACCGACAATAAAGATCGAGATTACTTCATCATTGCAGCATTTACTTTGTTATTTATTTATTTGTTTATTTATTTAATGTTATTTACTATTTTCTTTCTCTCACCCTTAAACTCCTAGAATGCAAAACGAGTACGACTTGATTATGAGCATTTAAGTGTGACTACTTGATAACCCAGTGGCATATCTAGGATCTACGCTTGGTAGCCCAATGACGTATTTGGGATCTGGGCTTGGTAATCCCAGTGGCGTACCTAGGATCTACGCGTGTTAATCCTAGTGGTAGTCGTGCATGAGGTCCAAGATGTGTACAGTTGATCAAGGAATTGGTTTCTCGTCACACTTAGGCTAGATTAGATTTTCTTACCCTTTTTCTCCTCGCGTAGCTTAGTTAATATTATTTTCCACTGCCTTCAGGAGTAGCGTTAGAATTAGGAACACATCGTACACCTCAGACTAGACTAAACCATACATGAAAAATATAGAATACTAGTCTAGGTGGGAAGATAGTGAACTACAGCCTAAGGATAACTGTCTAGGTGCCACAACTAGTCCATCTGCGGAGTTTGACCAGATCGCGTGTGCTACACTTGTTTCGTATGGTTGAGTGTAGGGGTACCTTGCCACTCATCATTGGCACCGTTGTCAGGGACGGTGTTAGTTATCTAGATTAGTTATATTATACAAGGTCACTATAAAGAACTTAATGATATATCTCTTAAAAAAGAAGTAATTATAAAAAGTCACATAAATTCACACACAACAATGCCTCTCCTACAATATGATAATAATGCCACACTTAGTGAGAAAGTTCATTGGAGAACCAACGAACTATATGATGATGAAGATTGGAGTATACAACCTGAAGTGGGAGTCTCTTATAAAAATGAACAAAAAAAACATCATCGCAACACACGAAAGAATAACTTATTCAATGATGATGAACCCCCACTGGCCATTACAAGCTTAACACAAATACAAGAGGCTATTCAAATCTTAGATAGGCATCATAAAGAGAGCCGACTACCCAAGCTCGATTTAAACAACTTCCCCAAATTTTCAGGAGGCTATGACTTAGATCCGCATCAACATTTATTAGCCTTCTACGATGCCTGCACATGGAACAATATTGATAATTGTTGGCAGCAACTTAAGCTCTTTCCTATGATACTCGTTGACTAAGAAAAAGTATGGTATAGATCGTTAAAATCAAATTCAATATGACGCTGATCAACAATGGTAGAATTTTTTAACGAAAAATATCAAACCTACGCAAGAGTGTCAGCCTTGAGGAAACAAATCTAAGGATGGAAACAACCACAACATGAACCCTTGTACATGGTCTTAGAAAGATATTACGCATTGCTAAACAACTGTCCAAGCCATGGGTTTTCTCAGGAAAGGCTAATGTACCATATTATTGATGGGCTACGTAATGAAACAAGAGAGACCTTAGGAACGTATGCCCAAGGTCAACTATATGAGCTATGAACCCATCAAATCCAAGAGCTTATTAAGTGGGTAGCAAAATAAGAAGGAGAAATAGCTACATGGGAGAGTGTTAAAAAACATCAATGAGACCAAAATTTTAACTTAACAAAGGTCCTTGATCATGACAAGGAGAAATCAACAAATCTCAAGGTGGAAACATCACCTTTGTCAATAAAACAATCGTTAGAAGAAGCCAAGGCAAAGATCAATAAGATGTTGGAATGGATGAATCAAAAGTGTGGGGAATATATCAACATCATTGGAGATAAAGTTTTGACAACCCAAGAAGCAGGAAAAATTAATAGACATTCGGAAAAGAAGAATAAAGGGAATAAGCGCTCAACTACCAATCCTACATATGAATGCAACATATGCCTATACGATCACCCCAAGGGTCAATGCCCAATCTTGTCACATTTACATGAGCATTGGGGAAACACATTACATCTAGAGTTTATACAGAGATACTGTGTTCGATCACAGTGGCAGCAATCCTAGTCATGGGGGACACCACCCTTAGACTGGAGGCACCCTTCATATTTTTCAAATCCAAATGCTTATCATGTTCAACACCCTATTTCTTCAACTGGGCCAACATACTTTGTCTCACCACACTACTATTCTTCACAATACTATCAACCCATGCCTCCAACACAACCACCACCTTATGCACCTTATATTCCTCCTAAATTTCAACATTCTCATCCTTTCCCTCCTTCCACAATGCCACCAACTATTCCTAAGGTGTTTGCACCACCACAACCCATGAACAACACTTGTGCTACTGCAACTAATAGTAGTGAAAATCCTCCTCAACATCAAAAGCATCCTTTCTTTAAACACAGCCATAGAAAGAGACAACACAATTCTGAGACCACTGCATATTCCAACAAAGCACAAGTCCCATACTATGGTGCACCCTTACCTTCGAACCCAACGCCTCATGTAACTTCATCAGGGCTACCAACTCACACTCCAACAACTATATGGCCCAATGAACACAACCATGGAAGGCATCATCCTAATCCTTGCATACCATCTGATGGTCACCAACATCATAGTGGGTCAATTGGTTATCCAGGAACTACATTGTATGAAGTGCCCCACTATGCTTATTATGAAGTGTGTGAAATCCAAGGTGATAAGTATGGACCAGTTCCAATATTTCCAACATGCAAGGATCCTTATTTTTCATTTATTAATCCTTTCTATACTCAATCAATTAGTTATGGAGGATATCCCCCATTTCAATAACAAGCAAGATTAATAAATATTTTTCATTTTCTTTGATTTTTCAACTTGTTTGTTTTCCAGTTTTTCATTTTTCAACTTTTTGTTTTATCTTTTTTGTGTGTTTGTGTGTTTTTCTTTTTCCATTTTTGTAAGTAATCTCATCTACGAATAAAACACTCATGTGTATCATTGGTTGAGGTGTGTTTTATGTTATTAAGTCATGAGTAATCAATTATTTGAAACAGTGAGCCCATTACACCCACTCATCCACTCTATAAATAAGAGGTTTTGTTTGAGGGTACAGTGATATTCTTGAAATTTCTAAAAATTTAAATTAATTTTGTGTTCATTGTACCCAAAATGAAGAAGGATGGACCAAGAGGGAATGATTAGGATGTGACATCAATGGGACTTGTGGATTCTCTATGGTGACATCTGTGGGAGCTATCATGCAATGTGGTTGTACTAAGATCCTTGTAGATCTAAAGAAAAATGGGAGTAAGACTAATCAAAAGGGCACTTGAAAATCAAATGTTGTTCTAGCAGGTCCCACTGGAAAGACATGCATGTATGCCTAAAGGTTGGCGATTTCTCTGGATTCAGTAAAATTCAAAAAAGAAAAGAAAAAGGAAGTGTCATAAAAAAAATCACTCCTCCCTTGTACTAAAACGCCAAGTGATTGTATGCCTTATTGTTATGATACTCTCATAGTTGTTCATCATGGGATAAAATAATGCGATGTCACTATTTAGAGGGATGGACTTGGTCCTAATCTTAGAACGATGGGTTAATGACACCTTAATCATGCTTTACATGTAGGATTCATTGTGCCCTGGGTCAGTCACCTCATGTCCCAATCTCTACGATCCCTTTCTATACTTCACCTCATCTTACTGTTCGTGTAATTGTAGCTCGTGTCCCGTTGAGCATAGAATTTCCATCTCATTTTGGTGATATTTACATGCGTGTGTTTTGTAGAGTTAGTGCATATTACATTTAACCCTTCTAGTGCCCACGAACACTTTAAGTGTGGTTACACAAGGGCATAATAGGTTGAAACCTGCTTTGGGGAGGATCCACTTATGTAATTTTTCATAATCTTCACTAATTCTCTAGCTCAAACACACAATTTCTTACCCTTAGCTTAATTTTTCATAATTTTATTTCCCTATTATTATCCCTCCAAATTTAAACGTTCCAATGTACCATTACATTCCCTTTTCTTCATAACTGCCAAATTTTTAATTGCTAAATTCACATCTTTATCATTACGAGTGTCTCTTGAATTAATGAAATTACCCTAGGATATCTTAATAGTTGACAATGTCCTCAATTTACACCATTAATTTCAAGAAAATCATTAAAAATTTGGTATTTTTCATGTGTCCCACATCACTAGGTACGAAATATCGTGTACGCAATATCGTGTCCCACGTGATATCGTGTACTCAATGTACTGTACATGATATCACGTCCTATTTTCCTATAAATAGGACACCCCTACTGCAACCCTTAGCATCATTTTGCCATTTACGCAAGGGGAATTTTTGAAATTTTTCTCTACGACTTGCGATTACGTGACCTTTGCTTTTTCACTCATATCTCGCTCACTGGTGCTCCGATTTTAATTTTGTTTGAACCTACTTGAACCTAGAGTGTTCAATTTAGTCGTGGGGGTGAGACACTTGCCGAAAAGTGCCTAACTTTTTTTAAATTTATCATCACCCAAAGGACATCAATTAGGGTAATTAACACTAACACTTAGAAAAATTGTGCCAAAAATCATATGACCCTAGGTACACCGAGAGATTAAAATGAAATCCACCTAAGTCATAGGACCCATTATTATAATTTTTGGGCATGATCACATGATAACATAAGATCTTTAATTAAAGACATGTAGTAAGGTATAACTTGAATTTGAAAACAACCTTACTAATGTTTGGCCCGTGTGATTGCAGATGGCCCTGAAACGTGCACAGCAAGGGGGTCCTGTTTAAGGTGGAGCGAAACAACCTCGAAGAGGCAGAAGATAGGTCCCTACTAGACAACATGCAGAATAGGAGGTGTAATCATTTAGCATCCATCAAGAAGAACCTCCTACTAGATGGTCTAGGCAAGTAGAAAGAGGCGCTGCTGCTACGCCTGAACCGGGACAATAACTCATGTTGCCCCTAGAGTGTGTTTAGGTTATCCA
The DNA here is from genome assembly GCA_015680685.1 of Gnetum montanum. Taxonomy (NCBI): domain Eukaryota; kingdom Viridiplantae; phylum Streptophyta; class Gnetopsida; order Gnetales; family Gnetaceae; genus Gnetum; species Gnetum montanum. The sequence goes on from MNCI01028124.1 coordinate 322,958, forward strand.
TGAGAAGTCCACATTCGCTGTTTTGATTGTGGAGCTAAACTTCAAATATTTTGTAGAGTTCACTCCTGAGGCTATTAGGGATCACCTCAAAGGATCTTCCTTATGGCCTGTCCTCTCTGAGTGCAGTGCCTGGTACTTAGGTGAAATGTGCCTGTTCTGGCACAATAAGGAGCAAGGCACCATGGTTAACATTTGTGATCTAACAGTAGACTTTTCAATGTAGGAAATTTTAGAAGTGTTAAACCTTCCAAATTTAGGCCCCCATGTTGCTCGGTTATCTACCCGATTGGACCCTAATGTGTGAAAGGATTTGTTAGAGAAGGCTTATGGCAGAGATAAAGCTTTTGGTAAGCTGACGATGGAAGAGTGGGTTTATTTCAAAATTGGAACCTATCACCTCTTCCCCACAAAAGGTTTGAAAAGAATATCTACATATGTAGAAAGGAGATGTGCAGTGTTGATGGAAAAGGTTAACACTAACCTTCCCCATCTATATTTGACGAAGATCCTAAGGCGATTTGAAGAACGGAAGTTAGGGAAGATGGCATAGCCTTTTCCCTGCCTTATCAGAAAATTGTGCTGACAGGCTAGTATTTGGGAATACACAAATGACGTCCTCCGAAAGGCCCAGAATGCTTCTTATTCTGAGTTATTAAAGGCGCTAGCTCCAAGAAAGTGCACTGGTGAAGAGCTGAGACGATATGAAGAAGAAGAATAGATGACTGGATCACCTGCAACTCAACTTGTAGGACCCAGTCAACCTCCAGTCACAGGTCCCAGCCAACAACAAGAAGTAGGACCTAGCACAAGCTAGGATCAGCTGTTGCCGCCACAAGACTACAGACCGTCGATGAGCCATCTTAGGACCATCGTCGAGATGGTTAGTCGGGGAAGTCATGATGATGCAAACCTCTTCCATGTCATTGATGATGTTGATCAATCTACTATTTCGTTAGATCACACAATGGGTGAATTATCAATTTAAATAGGAGGAGGGGAAAACATATGGTCACAACAGATCTCTGGAAATGCGGCATCTTTTCAAGTGCAGTTAGAGACTGGTGAAGGGGCCACTGTGGTGGTCATGCAACACCAGGATGCTGCGGGAGCTGCTAAAGTGGTCACTAACCATATCAAAGAATCCTTTAACATACCTGTTGTGTCACTGGTAGATCTTTCAGGAGCACGAGATGCTCAAACTCTTGCCGAAACCTCAATGACTCCTGCAGAACATGAGGATGCATTAGATCAATTGCTATAAATAGGGAAAGTTTTGACGTTCTTATTTGACATCCCCTAGGATGTAACGACAATTCAATTAGACCTCATTTCCACAAAGGGAAAGTTGGTCATATCCGAAGTAAGGGCCGAGCATGGTGAAGCTGAAGTGCGGAAACTACAAGAGTAGCTCGTAGCCTTACAAGTAGCACAGTGGGATCCTTTGTAATTTGTTCCCGCAGACTAGCTAGATAACTTTAGAATGGAGCAACTCACAAAGTTAATCGTAGAAAATAAGAAGGTGGTAGAAGAAAAGGAGATGGCCACTTGAGATGCCTCCGCAGCACAAATGCAAACTCATGTGCATCTTAAGGCACTCAAAGCCATAGAAGAAGAGAATAAGCATTTGGTTGTAGATAACCTTCGGTTGACTTCTGTGAAGAAACAAAAGAATGTTCTCGATGAACACTTTCATCATTTATGAGAATAGTTCATTCGGGTCAACCAAGATGTAAGCTATTTAGCCAAAGAAAATCAAACCCCCTCAATGAAGGAGGTACACACTATTCACCAAAAATTAGCCATCGAGATCAGCGCATGGCAGAATGAGGCTAAACGACATGAGAAGCTGAAGGAGCATTTCTATGATCAATTTGGGATGTACAAATAAATCCTGGAGAAGGAGATCCATATGTCCAAGACTTAAATCAACAACATCAATGCTCAGCACACTAATTGGAGGGCCATATTGGACACTTACACCTTTGCCCACTAAGCAGAAATTAAGAATCGGGACCTGCAGATCCAAGACTTGACCGAATACATGAAGTTGGCAAACCTTAGATATGCCAACCTAGCCATGTTAACAGTAGGACACTTGAGGTCAGAGCTCAAGTAGCAGGTATCTTCCACCCAAATCAAATATGAAGCAGAATTTGCAAAGTGCAAGAAACTAGCTGAGAAACTAGATGTCGCAAATTCTGAACTTGCAGTGGTAAAAGAAAGCTACCAGGGATAGAAAGATGTTGCAACTGACTTGGCTTGATGGCTAATAGAGCTTCATGAATACAAAGACAAAGCTAGAGCCTATGAAGAAGAATGATGGGTGTTTGCGGCATGGTATGTCAAAGCTAATTAGATGTTCCTGCAACTACCCTGTCCGTGGGAAGTGCTGACTCTGTCAAATATCGGAACATTAGCATGGATGGCACAAGATCCTCGGACTGAAGAGGAGAAGCTCCAGGCCATTCTTCAGCATGGGAAAACTTCAAAGCTTGGAGCATGTGACAAAGGGAAAGCACCCATGGAGGAGCCACCACCACCAGAAACTACATGAGTTCCATTTTTTGTAGTGTAGTATTTTTTTTGTGTTGTGTCTTCCCACACTATGACATCGTTTCCTTTTTTTTCCAGTTAATAATTCCATACCTATCCACTGTGTAATCAATGAAGCTTTTTCTCCTTGTAACTCGAGGATGATTTTTTATTCAGTCGTTAGGGTATGATGAGATGTGATTTGCATAGGCCGTGATATTGCGTACACGATATCACGTCCGCCGTGATATCACATGCACCGCGATATCACGTACGTGATATCATGTCTTCACTACGATATCACGTACACGATATCGCAGTCCGCCACCATATCTATAAATAAGATGCGGCTCTCCCTTGTTTGGAAATTAGGAGTTAGAAGTAGCGAAGCTCTGGCAGTTTGATCCCTCTAGAGTTAGATTATTTTTCCGTGTCTGCCCGCAGTGTGGTGAATGTAATTGTACGGTGTCTCTATTCAAGTATGGCGTACTTGGACATGCACATGATTGACAATAAAGATCAAGATTACTTCATCATTGCAGCATTCACTTTGTTATTTATTTATTTGTTTATTTATTCAATGTTATTTAATATTTTCTCTCTCTCACCCTTAAACTCCTAGAACGCAGAATGAGTATGACTTGATTATGAGCATTTAAGTGTGACTAGTTGGTAACCCAGTGGCATATCTAGGATCTACACTTTGTAACCCAGTGGCGTATTTGGGATCTGCACTTGGTAATCCTAGTGGCGTACCTAGGATCTATGCTTGGTAATCCTAGTGGTAGTCGTGCACAAGGTCCAAGATGTGTATGGTTGATCAAGGAATCGGTTGCTCATCGCACTTAGGCTAGATTAGATTTTCTTACCCTTTTCCTCCTAGCTTAGCTTAGTTAATATTATTTTCCACTACCTTCAGGAGTAGCGTTAGAATTAGGAACACATCATACACCTCACATTGGACTAAACCATATGTGAAAAATATACAATACTAGTCTAGGTGGGAAGACAGTGAACTACGGCCTAAGGATAACTATCTAGGTGCCACAACTAGTCCATCTGCGGAGTTCGACCGGATCGCGTGTGCTACACTCGTTTCGTATGGTTGAGTGTAGGGGTACCTTGCCACTCATCACTTGGGATGGATCTAACTCCATAATTGAGCTTAAAAGGTTAAAATATATAGGAAATGACTCTTCATTTTCCAAAAAAGGATTTCAAAAGAAAAAGTTATGGCTTCTAAAGTCTACGTACTTTGGTGCAAGAAACGAGACTTCCCAAGAGGTCACCCATCCCAATTCTACTCCAAAGAGAGCACACTTGATTTTGGAACTTTTATCTCTGTTGTTTCCACTACACAAAATTCTAATTTTGAAAACTATTTTCATCAGTTCCTAATTTAAACTAATATTTTAATGGCAAAAAATTGAATTTTCTATTAATTAACAATAATTTCAAATTTTTCTATCAGTTGATAAACAACTGAAAATCTTCCATCATATAATAGATAATTTGTGGTTATTGGTTGCATTGGAGGTGGTCATTGGCAATACTAGTGGCAATGATGGGCAGTAGTGGAGGTAGTGATCAGTGACACTAGAAGTAGCGATGGATGACACCAGAGGCAATGGTTGGCAGCACTGGAGGTAGTGATGGACAACACTAGAGGTAGTGATGGGCAACACTGGTGGAAGTGATTGGTAGTGCTGAAGGTGTCCATGGGTGTTAGGGGTGCTAGCTCATTATCATTAACTATTGGGACTAGCTGCAACATTACGTGATGGGTCCTACCACCACTAGCTAGTGGTAGGCCATGACATTGCATGCCCCATCCAAAAGGATTTTTTCTTGACAATAAGTAATGATAGGTAGAAAACAATGACCATAGGGTTTGGTGTGATGATAGGAGGTGCAGCTGGCTAGTAGCACATGATAGGCACAGATTTGGGCAGCAGGGCGCAACAAGGCAAGAAGGTAGTGTGTAAGGAGTGATGATGGTAGCGGTAGCCCATGATGGCATACGACGATGGTAGGGAATCACAAAAGTAGATGCAATAGATTAGTGGACCTCAACAAGGGCTTCATGATCCTTTTCAGGGTAGTGTTGGTAGAGTGGTGACTGTAGCATGACCACACACAGCAGCAGAGACTTTGGTGTCACTAGCCATGATGCTATGGGTTTGGTCCTATCAACCCTTACCATGCGATGCCACAATATGCCTTATTGTAATTGGCAACAAGGGTCAATCCCAACCCTAGCTACTAGGGAAAATTTTTTTTGTTTTTTTTTTAAATATGTTTTTTTGAATTAGGGGTGGCGGGTTGGGGTTTGAACCCACAATATATATATTATAAAACTGAGGAAGGGGACTTAGGATTGAACCCATGACCTCTCATTCAACATTATTTTTTTTATTTTTAAATAATAATAATAATAATTTAATATTATTTTAATGCACATATAATGAGAAATTTTAAACATCAATATCTCCCAAATTGTAAGTCTAATTGAGATGAAATTTGTATCGTTGGAATCATCTCAACAAGTACTATGCATTGGAAATAGTTTTAGGTAAACTAGCCTATTTTGTTGAACTGACATTTCTAGGCTGACATATGGTAACTTGGGATCTTATAGATTACTTGGATAGTGAATTTCAACAAAACAAGATCAATTTAGGTCCTGATTACTAACTTTCTTGAAAGAAATTTAATAATGATCCTAATCAATTAATAATTATAGTATTAAGATGGGTAAGAGTTACCGTAATCAATGTATCATTTTCTTACCAAAATCTCTTGTAATTGATGAAGCTTGATGAGGTATGATCAAATCTTCATCGATTAATGATATTCATGAAAGAAATTTTATTGGTTGCTGAGATCTAGATGCCTAATCCATTGTTTGTGAAGTCAATGGAAAGGTATCTTCTGACTTGCATCACAAATATATGGTCCATCCAGTGATGATCAATGGCTTTTCATGTGTTGTAGCTTCAAGGTTCATCATCAATTTCATGTTGTAGTCAGCCCATGATTCTAAATGGTTCTTGGATCATGGTTTTCTTTGATACCAATTGTGACATCCCATCCATGGATGTCATGAAAAAGGTCAAATATATGATATATTATACATTATTCATACAAAGAAAATATACCAAATGCAAAATATAAGTGATATTCAACATTATGTATATAAGAAATAATAGGAAAAATGTAGAAAGAGAAACAAAAGAATTCTTTATTGATATGGAATAGCATATCTCAATTTTGCATTCAGTGTTCCTTGGGATTTTCTTCCTTTTTCACCTATCCCTTAGAGGCAATATAGCACTACCACCACGATTAGGCCTATAACTAAGCTAGAATGGATGGCCAGTCCACTTCCTATCCCACTTCACCTGACTTCTTGTGACTTGCCTATATTGGCTACGTCACCCCATGACTTGCTTGTACCAGCTTCACCATTCCATGTTGGTATGACCTCTAACCCTAGGTATAAATTCTTTAGGCTAAACCCCCAAAGGTTACCTCTAAGAGACACATCCGTTATTACAACATGCCCTCTTAAGTCTCAATTACAACTACACTTTCGAGTCTTCTTAAGATAACAATAACACTTGTTATGAAGAGACACCATCTTCATTAGTTAGTAGAATCATTTGGGAATGGGGATGTGACAAACAAAGAGGAGCCAATGAAACACCATAAAATTTCATGTTGCAACCTTCATTTCCAAACTTGGGATAATAACTAATTGTAAATGTGAGATATTTGGTCCATGAGCTATAATCCTGCATACTTCAGATTTCTAAAGCTAAAAAATGCTCCAAAATTTGTTATTTCCTTGCTTCCCAAGTAGAAATAGGTATCCCATGTCCATATTTAGACTGGGAAAGGCTAAAAATGCCTTGGAAATGGCTAAATTTGGCATTTCCATGGGATTTGATAGAGGTATAGCCCTAACTACTTTGGAGGCACTTATAGTAGACAAAATAGCTATAATAGTCATAATTGCTACAATAGTTACAATAACGAACGTAGTCACCACCAAGACCTAGTAAAAGTGCAATGTTGGGATTGTTGGAATTTCCATTTTCCCAACAACAACCAATGTAGTCGTCTTAAATCAACAACAGCCAACGTAGATAGCATTCTCCACTAGGCACAACACTTTCCAATGGATTCCACCATTTCTGCAGTTTCTAACTTTTTGCACATTTTCCACCACTTTTGACATTTTCCATCAACCCTAGCATAGTCCACCAATGCTAGTGTGGTAAGAATGATGCTAGCATAGTTATAAAATTCTGTTTAATATTTATAGTAAACAAATGAGTTTTGTGGTTGTAGCATATTTTAGACATACTATAAATGGCAACTACGCTAAAAGTATGTGATTGTTCACCAAGGCCAGCATAGTAAAAATGGTGTCAACATAGTCACAAAAGTTCATTTACTATTTATAGTAAATGGATGGGTTTTTTGGTTTTAGTCCATTCCACACTTACCAGAAATAGTAACTATGCTAGGAGAAGATGATCATTGCAACCTGCACAGTGATACCAATGTTTTAGCAATCATGGCAATTGTGTATAGGTCCAAAAATAGCAACCCTACCCTATAAAAACAAAACTTTAATACAATTTTTAGGCTACAAATGTTTTTTTTACATTTCTAAACTTTGGAACTTTAAAACCTTCACAACAACAATTTTTTTCATTTTCATAGTCATCAAAGTCCATTACAACCATTGCAACCTTACCTCCACTATTTGGTGGTAGAAATTGGCACTGTGTTGGGCACAAAGACTCCCATGTAGTAGTTGTGACATCCCATCCTTGAATGTCATGGAAAACATCAAATATATGTTATTTTTGACATTATGCATAAGAAGATAGTGTATCAAATGTCAAATATATGTAACATTCGACATTATGTGTAAAGAAAATAATAGAAAAAGTGCAAAAAGAAAAAGAAAAAAAATGCTTTATTAATATGGAATAGTGGATCTAGATTATGCTTTGAGAGTGTTCCTTGGGATTTTCTTCCCTTGTCATCTATCCCATTAGAGGTAATCCAACACTACCACCATGGTTAGGCTTATAACTGGCTAGAAGGAATGGCCAATTCACTTTCTATCCCACTTCACCCAAATACTATGACATGCCTATACCAGCTCCACCACTCCATGCTTATCATGAACTCTAAGGCCAAGTATAAATGCCTTACATCAAACCCCAAAAGGATACCTTAAGACACACATCCATTATTCCAATATGCACTTTCAAGTCTTAATTACAACTTCCCTTTCAGGTCTTGTTATGATAATAATAACACTTATTATGAAGAGGTACCATATTCATTAGGTAGGAGCATCATTTGGGAATGGGGATATGATAACAACCATTGCACTAAAAGTGAAAATCCATTTCCATAACCCCATTGTAGACCATGATGGAAACCAATGGAACATTGCTGAAAATCAGAGTTGGGAAGAAATCATATCATGGAGTTGTAGTAGGACGTAGCCTACCCTCTCCAATGGACTTTGAGCTTTCACAAGCAACTTCTTTTGTTTTTGATACAAAACTTGAACTTCATGAACCTTTATTCTTTATTTTTAAAAAATATTATTATTCATGTTGTACAAGGTTTAGTTTACATTTGTACTTGTTTTCATTTTAGATCTATAACTATACTTCCATTTTTGTTTCCATTTTTAAATCCATTTACATTTTCATTTTCCATTTCCATTTACATCTACATCTTCATTTTCATTTTCATTTCTAATTTCATCTATAATTACATCTACATTTTCACAGCCATTTCCATTTTCATTCCATAAGTCCCTAGGTGATTGGCAAGATTATCTAAGGTACCTTGAGTTTCATTTTCTAGAGGTCCTTGGGATTTGGGGTTAAAACTATTCTAGCATTTGGATCTTTCAGTTTTCCCATTCTAGCAACTAAAATTTCTAGCATGAACACCAAGAGAACTCTCCATCATCATCCTAGAGGAGGAGGAGCTAGGTATGCATATGCCTTAGTGCTATTTCTTATAGTTTATGAATTTATATTTAGTTTTTGTTCTAACTATTCATTTACCGTTATGCTTGTTATAGTTCCTGAGCCCTAGGTAGAAGCCTCTACCCCTATGTTTTAGATGAAACCATGGGTAAATGTTCCAAACAAGGTGAAATTTTTGGAAGTGGCTAAGGATGTCATCGATCAATTATAACAAGTTACTCCCAAGATCAATAAGAACTTTATTTTATTTTTCCTTAATTTCTTTATGTTGTTTATTTTAGAGGTATATTTGGTTATAATCTTTTTTGTTATGGCTATTTTTGTTATACATTGTGCTTATGGATATATTATTTATAGTGCCTACTGTTGGATGGGACCCTAGTCGTGACATGGACATTAACTCCTTGCCTCAACTCCCTCCTAAGATTGAAAAAGTACCACAAAAGTTATATGAAACTATCATTGATCTTGCAATATCACATGCAAAAACATTATGGGAATTTCAAAGGTCTAACAAATCCTTATGGTAGCAAGTTGTATTCTTAAAGGAGGAGAACAAGGGGTAAGCCTAGATGATCATTGATCTTTAGGATCATAAGGCCTTTGTGAAAGCCTAGATGGCTAACAAGAAAAACTTATGAACTAAGAAGATCATGTGGGCCTACTACTAGAACATCATCCATGACAGTGTTATCCTTGCCACGGAGATGGTGAAGCAACAAATATAGATGGATCTTGTCTCACTAAAAGCCATGGATTGGAAATATTATTATGCCTAGGTCTTAAAGTTTGGCCATGAACAAAAAGACTACAAAATAAAATATAAGGTTGGTCATGAGGCATATGTAAAGTGGCTTAAGGAGGAGGCTATTGAATAGTGCAAGATGGAGCTATTCATAAAGGGGATTCATTGAATCCCCTTTATGAATAGCTCCATCTTGAATCCCCTTTATGAATAGCTCCATCTTGCACTATGAATCCCCTTTATGAATAGCTCCATCTTGCACTATTCAATAGCCTCCTCCTTAAGCCACTTTACATATGCCTCACGACCAACCTTATATTTTATTTTGTAGTCTTTTTGTTCATGGCCAAACTTTAAGACCTAGGCATAATAATCTTTCCAATCCATGGCTTTTTGTGAGACAAGATCCATCTATATTTGTTGCTTCACCATCTCCGTGGCAAGGATAACACTGTCATGGATGATGTTCTAGTAGTAGGCCCACATGATCTTCTTAGTTCATAAGTGGTTGAATCTCTTACTCCTTAGGTCTCTATAGCTATAGGTGAGGTTTTTATTGCCATAGTATCATGGAAACTACCCACATGAATAGATGTCAATGAGAGCAACATCCTCATAGGAATTACTCTTGGAGATGTAGATTGGGCCCACATGACAAAGGACAAAATTCCCCATCACTTGGAGGATGGTTTTCAACATCTTCCCTTGGAATTTATCAAGCTAGATTTCCCATAGGTTTGATTATTTTCATTTGTTTTTAATATTATTTTAGTTTTGCTTAAGTTATTAACTTGTTTCTATTATGCATTGATTACTAATTGGCCTTATGTTGTTATGTTACAAGCATCAAGTGATGTCAATGACCATAGTAGTGAGGATGGAAATGATCCTCCATCTTCTCAAGATGCCCTTTAGCATCACTAGCTACCTACTTTTAGTTTTTCTTGTTGATGATAAAAATTTTTGCTAATGTTGTTGCCTAGTGTTAGGCAAGGTTTTGGTCATGGAAAGTTTCATGTTTATTTTTTATTATTTGAACATTTTTTCCACATAGTGTGCCTATGGCTACTTATATTATAAATGCTTTAAATTTTAATTTCAGTTTTGGCTATATTGCCTTTGACATCATTTTATTCATGTTATTGTTACAAGGTCTCAATGTTGTGAATGTTATTCATGGATACATTTGCTAACTTAGATATAATGCTATAATGCAATAAAAAGGTTAATATGGCTAGGTAATAAGGTTTTAAATTTAAAAAAATAAGGTACAACTTGATTTTCTAGTTTTAGGCCATGTTGGGCCATGCAGTTCTTGCTAGTTTTAGGCCATGGTAGGTCAGGAAATGTTTGCTAGTTTAAGGCCTTAGCAGGCCATGTGGTCTTGCCAGTTTTAGGCCATGGTAGGCTCCATGTTCTACTAAAGGGAACATATTTTTTTCTATTTTATGTTTTAAAGTTTTAAAGGATTTAATAAATAAAAATTCAAACAAAGGTAAACTCCTAGCCTACATGCAAATTAAAGCTAAAGCAAACAAAAGGACATAAACAAGCAACATGTAAACTAGGCTAGTAGGCTATAGGTACATATGGTTACATGGCTACAAGTGCATAGATTAGGAGGATCAAGAGTGTACATCACTTTTGCAAATGATTCCTAATCTTTGAGAGATTAGGAAATATATATGGCCTATTTTGCACAAGATTGTATTTCCCATCCCCTTCATTGATGATGTTAAAGGGGAGCTCTCCCCATAGCATGTCACCTAGTCCATCATTATTGTTTTTTGCCTTCCTCACTTCGTCATATTTCCCAAGTCTATGACTGGGAGTTTCTTCCTAAAACTCCACTTCTGATCCTTGCTCTATGTGTAAATCATTAACTACTACCGGAACCACACTATAAGCATGGATGATAATTTCACCTTCCTCATAAGACAAGTGAATTTCTTGATGGATGAGTGAAGATGCAACTTGTAATTGAGCTAGCCAAGGCCTTCCTAGGATAAGGTTGAATCCTGGTGTTTCCTCCATCACCAAGAAATTATTAGTTGTAGGGAATTACTCCCTTGCTACAAAGTCTAAGGAGATAGACCCCTTGACAACAACCCGTGATCCATTAAAAGAATTTGAGAGTTTATGTTGATGTATGTTGTATATGCTCTATTAGGCCCAGGCATACAACTATGGTATAAGGAATGATGTTTCTTGCAACTCCATTTTCTACATGCACTCTGTGCACTTTGTATTGTCCTACCCAAATTGTTATAAAGAGGGGGGCATTGGTTACCTCACTATTTTGGGGATTGTTTTTGATTTCACTGTCATGAAACACTAGTGATGTTAACTTTATCCTTTTAGATAAAGATGGAACCATCACTGCATGGATGGATTCTTTATTAGTGATAATTTCCTAGTTAATGGGGATGGAAATCAACATCTTAATTAACAATTCTCTATGCATAGTAGAAATCATGACTAGGTCATACAGGCTGAGAGTTGTAATTTTTATTTCTGTTTGACCTATTCCATTACATTTAGGAAGTCTTTGTTGTTGGCCATGGGCTTGTCACCCCTATTGTTTATAACTTCCTTGATGCATCCCAAAATGCAAACTTCATGTTTTGGTTGTTGTAGCAGCTTCTGTTATTTTCCATTCCCTTAGAGATTAGGGTCCTCTCATGGTTTGCTAATTGAAGTAGCCTAGGTTAAAGAGGTCATGGATACAGATGATATAGGAGTGATCTTTAGTGAGTTCACTTCCTTTCATTTCTTCTTTTGCTTATCATTTTTGTTGTTGGTCTTTTGCACATGCTTCTTCCTTTGCTTGTTTGAAGCCTTCTGGTTATCATTGATTTTTTAGGAGAAAGAAGTCATTGTGTTAGTTACCATGGGAGGTCGTTGTTCAATTATGCAGGTGGACTTAGTTGTAGTAGGAGGGGGAGGTACTTTAGTTACAAAAGTTTCCTTGGGGAACATTGTTGATGGTACCCTTACAACAAAGGGGGGAGTTGAACTAGTAGAAGTTGAAGGGCTTCTTTCCTTACAAGGAGGTACCCAAATCACTAATGGTTCCCTTGCTAGCCTTTGATTGTTGTAAATATGAAATGCCGCTATGGTGTATGGGCTATTATTGGTGTTACATAGGTCTTTATATATGTGAATCAACTAGTTTTGAAACCTAACTAGGTTGGAATCATCAAGTACTAGCTCATCCCTATCTATCATCTTTTGAGAGCTATCCTTATGCAAGGAAAAAATTAGTGTCATGATGTGGAAATTGATGATAGTTGCAAAAGCAGTTGAGCTTAAAATACTCAGGCACCGAAGGGTCATCTTTCATTACTCAAGTGGGATCTTTGGCTATCTCAAATAGCCTCTTATGCCTCTTTTGGGCATTTTTGATCATTTGTTTATATTGTATCCTCCCACTCTTCAATAGTTGGTCTAAGAGTTCTAATGCCTTCAAGAATAGCCTAGTGTATTTTGTTTGGTCTTTTCTATTAATGTTAGGCCTCAAAGTAGTTGATGCAGAGGTCTAATATGTTGAGGGTTTATTATTATTATTGTTAGTAGGGGCCTTGGGTTGGTTAGTTCTTGGCCCTTGGTTGGTTGTTTTGTTTTCTTTGGTTATGCTTGTCATTGCAACATTGTTTTGCCTTCCCCTATCTTTATCCTTTCATACATGTTAATTCTTATATGCCACATAGGAAACGTCATGGCTAGCCTCCACGACATCCTCTATGTTTTTTATTTTGGAAAAGGCCTAACTTAGTGACCATGGGTCTAGGTAGTATAACTTCAAATTGATGAAATCATTAACTATCCCCTTGAAGATAGCTAAAAGGTGGATTTTAGCTATTAATTCTAGTATCTCATTTAGCAAAGCATTTCATTGTTAGATGAAGTTTTGCATTGGTTTGAGGGGTTCTTGCTTGACGTTTATCAATTGGTCAAGGGTGGTATCAGGTTTCAAGTTGTACTTGAAGTGGTTAACAAATTATGAAATCAAGTCTTCTAATGAGGATATAGATCCTCTCGGTAGGGCACATTACCAATCAAGAACCTTTCCCATAAGAGACATAGGAAAAATTATCATTATAGTGTGCATCCAGGCTTGCAATAACAAGCACTCAGATTGGACGGTTAGGAGATGGAAGTTGGGATCATCCTCATTGTAGTATTTGATGAATTTTAATATGGGGACACCCAAGGGAAGAGTTAATTGTGGAATTGAAAGACTAATGGGATCATCCTATAGAAGTTGATGATCTAAAAATGTAGAGGCCTTGAGCCTATTTAACTCTTCTATTTGATCCCAGATCATTTCAAAAGCTTGATCTACTACTTAGGATGCCCCCATGGGTTGTAAGGTATGCATGAGAGACTATGATGTATGGTGGAAGGCATGTGGCATCAAGGGGAGAGGTTGGTTCATCATTGTAGCAGGTGGACTAAACAAAGAAAAAGAGATTTATGTTGGTATCTAGGGCACAAAGGGGATGAATGGGGTATGTAACCCATGGGTTACTTAAGATCTGACAATGGGCCCCATCTCAATGAAAAAGGGGTTAGTGGTAATCACAAACACCAAGGAAGGTTGCACAAATCATGACTATGTGGAAAAATGCATGGAGAATTGAAAGGTTATAGACTACAACACCAATTTTGTTTAGTGCATTATGATAACTAGCATGGATCCAGATGTGATAGGATAGGAAGGGGTCGAGGACTGGGGCATTTTTCCACAAAAGAGGAGAGGGGGCTTGAGGTAAGCACTATGGCCTTAGGGATAAATTGTATAAATATCCCTCTTATGAAGTTTTCATGTTTGGTCTCCACCACAAAACCACCCTATTCTTCTTGTTGCTCGTCCAAGCCAACCTTCCTATCTTCCTCATCCATCTCAATTAATTAAGATAGGATGTGTGCATAGCTTTCAGTAAGGGGCATCTTGTTATATGGGGAAGAAATATACTTCTTTCCATCTTGATGTATGAGTTCGTGCTCCCTCTTAGCTTCTTCCTCCATCTTTGGGATAAGCATGTCAACTTGAATCTTATCACAAACGAAGTTATAATGATCTTCATTTATTACTAAAAATTCAGGGCTACATCTCCTAAGCTTGAGTGATTACCTACACTCAGCTATTGTAGAGTCCTTGGGGTCATAGACCTTACGGCCTATTGGCTAGAAGCTATCTTGATGAAGTTAAAGGGAAACACGGTCGGCTGGCTAAATGACATGTTGAAAATGTTGAAGTTTGGCTAAACAAAAATGTTTAATTAATAAAAAGAATAAAAATTCTTACAAAAGAAATTTTTAAAACACCAAAAGGGGTATGGCTATCAAAGGTTGTAGGCTGTAAAGTATACGCAGTAGTCAAAGTGGGTATACCCCTTTACTTGAAAAAAAAGCAAAAAAATTAGTGTTAAATCCCCACCATGCTGGGCTTGCTAGCAATACCAACACTGGAGGTGAGGAAAGGGGTGGGGGATGGGTCAGAATGGGGGTAAGATGAAAAATCTTACACATCCTCTTCTAGTGTTGGGGGTTTACCTTTTAGCTAGTAGTATGACTTTAATCCAAAAATTAAAGTGAAATCTTAATTTTTCAAAGGTCCTAGTGTTTAGCAAGTTGCCAATGCTAGACTTTCTGGAAAAAATTCATAGTAAAAAGGGGGTGGGAGATGAGGCTTTGGATGATCAAACACCCACACTGGCTTTGGAATTACTAGTAGCTACCATAAAAATCCCCAAAATTACAAATCACCTACAACCTCAAAGCTAGGTTTTGGTGATAGGGGTTATGGGCTGTAGCATGGTTTGGAGCAAAAAGAGGTGTTAATAGAATTTTAAAAAATTATTTTAAAGATTTAAATGTTTTTGGATTATAGGCAGTGTTGGAAAATAGGTAATAGGTTTGGATGAAGATTTTGAGTGGAGGCCCTCTTTCTAGCAACAAAAAACTATAGCACCTAAGAAAATTTGGTTGCTTGAAAACTAAAAATTCCAAGCAAAATAGCTTTAACCTTGGATCCCAAGGGCCTCTACAAAAAATAGGATATGAGGTACCTTGGATAGTTTGACAGATCACCTAGAGACTTAGAGAGTGTCAAATAGGTGTAGTAAAATGTAATTGCAACACAGATTTGAAAATATATGCACAAAATAAATCGAATCTAAATATTTTGCATTATAATCAGAACTATAAAATTTACTTTAATAGAGATAAATGGGATTTAGAAAGTGTACAAGTGTGTTGAGGAAGCAACAAAAATGAAGGTTCACCATACCAGGGGTTTGAAATCCTTTGAAACTGGTGGCATTAGCTACCACAATTAGCTCCATGATCTAGATGCTCCACCACTCTGAAAATTGTAGAACCTTGTTGCACTGCTTGATAAATCTGAAGTGTTGGTGATGTAGAGGGTAAGATGTGTGGGGGGTTTTGCGGAACAATGAAGATCCATGATGGGAGTCTTAAAGCTGAAGTTGCTCAATGTTATTTCCAAACCACACATAATCTCAATGGGATAAAAATGGCTACAATGGTTATGGGCTCCATGTTAAATTTTTCTCTCAAAAGCTTTGTGCCTAAAATGAATTTTCAAATATCTTGAATGACAAAAGAGTGAAACTTTTCTATGGTGTTGTGGCTTGGATTTTATAGGGTTTTGGCCATAAACTTGGATACAAATTTCTACCTAATTTCTAACAGATTGCTACCATGTACAGTTATTGCAAGTGTCCAAATCTAGAAAGGTTACTATGTATGGTAAGTTCTGATACCCCCATGACATCAAAACCATTCCATTTACCAAAACTAGTAAACAAGAATTTTTTTCACACTGACTTCTTCCACCCATGATGGGTCTTCCAATTGCAACATTGAAGTGCAGGATGAACATTGGAGCTAAAGCATTGAGGAGTTCTTGGGCCATGTTGGAGAAATGCTAGGGGTTGAAGTAGCAATACTTGGGGTAAGAGTTACATCCCCAATCCTAGGAATAGATGAGGTTACACATCCCACAAGTGTTTCCAACCTAGCAAAAGTTATACCTCCCATAAAACCCATAAAAATGTAAATTTTGGTAATCCAAAAGGCATTTTAAACCCCTCTAAGCCCATATATGGGCATGATATGACTTTTTTTCACTTAGGGATTGAGGCTTTGACCACTTATGAGGTATTTTTCAGCTCCAAAAGATAAAGTATGTGAGATTGCATCTCATGGATTACAATATTCATATTTTACAATGAAATTTTGGCCTCAAGTTTCATGGGGTGAGGGTTACAATGCAAAAAGGTTACAACATGTGTTTTCTTGGTGGTGTTTTAGTTGAAGTTGTTTATTTATCTTGTTTTTAAACCATAAAATGGACAAGTAAAGTGAGTTGAGTATGAGTTTCTAATGTTCATGCTAAAACCAATAGCACTAAATTATTTGGCTAGGTGGAGATGAGTTTCCTAGAGATTGTTAGTATTAAACCCTGACTAGGATGCATGAGTGTGGCTTTTGGTATAAGCTCCATGCTATAAGAAAAGATGATTCATTATACATTAGTCCTTTATTTAATGCTTCCAAAATATTAGAGTTTAGTTTTAGGTGGCACCTCTAGCATTTTCACTTTGGTTTAAGACTAATAAATAAATTCTATGTGCATAGTAGTTTGGCACTTGATTTGGCATTGATTTTAAAACTTTGGTTTAGAAATTTCTTATCATAATAATTAACACATTTGAAACTAAGTGCAATACATGCTAGCATTCTTATTTACAAGTTTATGAATTAGAGTGAATAATTTGGATTGGTTATCTTTTTTTTAATGCTTAGATCTATGTATCATGTGTATCTTATGATGATTAAATTTTTTGTATTCAATGACATGTATTGCAGGCTAGTATGCATTCATCTAGCCACCATAAAACATGTCCTCAAATAAACCAAAAAGGTTCCAAGGTTTCTCACTTAGTTTATATAAATTATCCTATCTTATTTTTAACACACTAAGGTTAGGTTGTGTGACATCCTATTCTTGGATGTCATGGAAAACATCAAATATATGTTATATTAGACATTAGGTGTAAGAAGATAACATAGAAAAAGCCAAATATGTGTAACATTTGACATTAAGCGTAAGAAAAATAATATGAAAAATGTAGAAGGAAAGTCAAAAGAATGTTTTATTGATGTGAAAGAGTGTATCTTGATCATGCTCTGGGTATTCCTTGGGATTTTCTTCGTTCATCATCTATCCCTTAGAGGTAATCTAGCATTGCCATCATGATTAGGCTTACAACTAGCTAGAAGAGATTGTCAGCCCTCTTCCTATCCCACTTCACCCAACACCTATTACTCACCTTTACTAGCTTTGTAACTCCATGCTGATACAACCTCAAATACCTAGGTATAAATATCTTATGTCAAGCCTCCAAAGATTAGCTTGAACAACATGTCTATTATCACAACACACCCTTTTGAGTCTTAATGACAACTTCTCTTTTGGGTCTCATTACACTAATCTCAAGATTAGTCATGAAGAGATACTATCTTCATTATGCAACATCACCATGTGGAAATTAGAATGTTAAAATCTACTCCCCTTAGGTTTTTTTCATCCTTGAACGAGTTCATGTTCACTATATTTTTTTAGCTCCAATTCTTCTTTTATGATCCCATGCCCCAATAATTTAATTTCTCATTTGAACTTGAAGTTTTATCTTGTTTATTTTGCAAAAAAAATATATGTGTGAAGAATATATATAAGTATTAAATATTATTTATCAATACTTATCTCATTTTCTAAGATAATGACAAGAGGTGAATTAAAGATCTACCAACCACCAATCACTAGTCCTAACCAAGCTTACATAAAGTGCTACTTGTATCTAGTTACCCAAGTAAAGGTAGGGAAAATCCTTATGTTCAACTTTCACCACCCTAGATATTTTACTTATTAAATTAAATGATAAAGAAAATAATAATATTATAAAATAAAATTAAGATGAAGATACTCCTTGATCTTGAGAAACCTTGGGGATAAATGGAAGCAATTGTAGTTTTGCCATAAGTGCTATATGATTAGATGGTCTTATTCGAGATGGAAGGACTTGATCTTGCTTTTTCTCAACTTCTTCTTTATAAATTAACTCTAGTAAGTTGGTGATGAGTGGCTAGGTACCCCTACACTCAACCATATGAAACGAGCGTCGCACGCACGATCCAGTCGAACTCCGCAGATGGACAAGTTGTGGCACCTAGATAGTTAGCCTTAGGTCGCAGTTCGTTGTCTTCCCATCTAGACTTGTTTTGCATATGTCACGTATGGTTTAGTCTAGATGAGGTGTATGATGTGTTCCTAATCTATGCTACTCCTGAAGGCAATGGAAAATAATATTTAACTAAATCTAAGCTAAGAGGAAAAGGGTAAGAAATCTAATCTAGCCTAAGTGCGATGAGCAACCGATTCCTTGATCAACCGTACACATCTTGGACTTCGTGCACGACTGCCACTAGGAATACCAAGCATAGGCCTAGGTACGCCACTGGGATTACCAAGCGTAGACCCCAAATACGCCACTGGGTTACCAAGCGTAGATCCCCCTAGCTACACCATTGGGCTACCAAGCAGTCACACTTAAATGCTCATAATCATGTCGTACTCATTCCACTTCTAGGAGTTTAAGGGTGAGAAACTAATCACGATGAGCAATTGATTCCTTAACTAGCCATACACACCCGTAGATGCTCGTAGTTAAGTCGTACTCACATCGCGCTATGAAAGCAATAAATAACATTAAATAAATAACAAATAAATAAACTAAGTGAATGTTGCAATGATGAAGTAATCTCGATCTTTATTGCCAGTCATGTGCATGTCCAAGTACGGCACACTTGAATAAAGATACCATTCAATCACATTCACCAAACTGCAGGCAGACACGGGAAAAATTCTAACTCTGGAGGGATCAAACTGCCAGAGCTTCGCTACACTAAAACTGGGATGGAAATGAGGGAGAGCTGACTCTTATTTATAGAGTGGATGAGTGAGTGTAGTGGGCTCACTATTTCAAATAATTGATCACTCATGACTTAATAACATAAAACACATCTCAACCAAAGATCCACATGTGTTTATTCGTAGATGAGATTACTTACAAAAACATGAAAATACAAACACACAAAAAGATAAAACAAAAAAGTTAAAAAATGAAAAACTGGAAAACAAAAAGTTGTAAAATTAAAGAAAATTAAAAACATTTATTAATCCTGCTTGTTACTGAAATGGGGGATATCCCCCATAACTAAACGGTTGAGTATGGCAAGGATTAATAAATGAAGAATGAGGATCCTTGCATATTGGAATTATTGACACCGGTCCAAACTTATCCCCTTGGATTTTACGCACTTTGTAATAAACACAGTGGGGCACTTCATACGATGTAGTTCCCGGATAACGAGTTGACCCACTATGATGGTTAGGACCGTTAGATGGTATGCAAGGATTGGGCTGATGCCTCCCATGGTTGTGTTCATTGGGCCTTGTGGTTGTTGGAGTGTTAGTTGGTGGCCCTGATGAAGGTACATGAGGCGCTGGGTTCGAAGGTAAGGATGCACCACATTGTTGGACTTGTGCTGGGTTGGAAGATGCAGTGGCCTCAGAGTTATGTTGTCCCTTCCTACGGCCGTGTTTAAAGAAAGGACGTCTTTGATGTTGAGGAGGCTCTTCACCGTAGTTAGTAGCAGCAGCACAAGTGTTGTTCATGGGTTGCGGTGGTACAAACACCTGAGGAACAGTTGGTGGCATTGTGGAAGGAGGGAAAGGATAAGAATGTTGAAAGTTAGGAGGAGGATAAGGTGCACAAGGTGGTGGTTGTGTTGGAGGTATGGGTTGATGGTATTGTGAAGAATGGTATTGTGGTGAGATAAAGTGTGGTGGCCCAGTTGAAGAAACAGGATGTTGAACGTTATAAGCATTTGGATTCGGAAAATGTGAAGGGTGCCTCCAGTCTAAGGGTGGATTCCCCCACGACTGGGATTGTTGCCACTGTGGTCTGACACAGTATCTCTGTACGAACTCTGGATGTAATGTATTTCCCCAATGCTCATGTAGATGTAACAAGACTGGGCATTGGCCTTTGGGGTGATCGTACAGGCATATGTTGCATTCATACGTAGGATTGGCAGTTGAGCGCTTATTCCCTTCATTCTTTTTTTCCGAATGTCTACTATTTTGTCCTGCTTCTTGGGTTGTCAAAACTCTATCTCCAATGTTGTTGATATATTCTCCACACTTTTGATTCATCCATTCCAACATCTTATTGATCTTTGCCTCAGCTTCTTCTAACAATTGTTGTATTGGCAAAGATGATGTTTCCACCTTGGAATTTGTTGATCTCTCCTTGTTATGATCATGGACCTTTGTTGAGTTAATATTTTGGTCCCGTTGATGTTTTTCAACACTCTCCCATGTAGCTATTTCTCCTTCTTCTTTTGCTACCCGCTTAATAAGCTCTTGGATTTGATGGGTTCGTAGGTTGTATAGTTGACCTCGGGCATACGTTCCTAAGGTCTCTCTGGTTTCATTACGTAGCCCATCAATGATATGGTACATTAGCCTTTCCTCGGAAAACCCATGGCCTGGACAGTTGTTTAACATTGAATAATATCGTTCTAAGGCCATGTCCAAGGGTTCATGTTTTGCTTGTTTCCATCCTTGGATTTGTTTCCTCAAGGCTGACACTCTAGCGTAGGTTTGATATCTATCATTAAAAACTTCTACCATTGTTGACCAGCGTCGTATTGAATTTGGTTTTAACGATCTATACCATACTTTTGCTTGGTCAACGAGTGTCATAGGAAAGAGCTTAAGTTTTTGCCACCCATTATCAATGTTGTTCCATGTGCAGGCATCGTAGAAGGCTTGTAAATGTTGATATGGATCTAAGTCATAGCCTCCTGAAAATGCAGGAAAGTTGTTTAAATTGAGCCTGGGTAGTCGGCTCTCTTTACGATGCCTACGTGAGATTCGAACAGCCTCTTGTATTAGCGTTAAGCTCTTCGTGGCCAGTAGGGGTTCATCATCACTAAGTAGGTTGTGATTTTGTAAGCTGGGATGATGTTGCCTTTGTTTATGTTGGCGTTCTTGATTTTCTTTGTGAGCTCGATTTTTAGTTCTACGCCGATCCCTTGAAAGATAGTCATTCGTGTCACAATCTGATGTTGAAGGAGTAGAGGAAGAGAAGGAACTGTAAAATTTGTTATGACTTTTGTAAGTCTTCCAATCATCCCCAAGTAAGTTCTTGTTAGTTATTGAGAAGGTCCTAAGCCTTTTGGGCCTTCTCGTTCTATGGGATGTCTCACCCTCACTAGAGATGTCAGAGTTGGATGACGAGAGTCTTTGAGTATCGTTGGGATGTTCATAAACATAGGAGACTCCTGCATAAGGTTGTGCACTCCAATATTCACTATCATATACTTCATCGGTTCTCCAATGAACTTCCTCACTAAGTGTGACATTATTGTCATCTTGTAGGAGAGGCATTGTTTAGAGTGGTGTGTAAATTTGAATGTGAATTTTTATGATTATTTCTTCTTTCTAAGAGATATATCGTTAAGTTCTTTACAGCGACCTTGTATGATATAACTAATCTAGATAACTAGCACCATCCTTGGCAACGTCACCAATGATGAGTGGCAAGGTACCCCTGCCCTCAACCATATGAAACGAGCGTCGCACGGGCGATCCGGTCGAACTCCGCAGATGGACTAGTTGTGGCACCTAGATAGTTAGCCTTAGGTCGCAGTTCGCTGTCTTCCCATCTAGACTAGTTTTGCATATGTCACGTATGGTTTAGTCTAGATGAGGTGTATGATGTGTTCCTAATCTATGCTACTCCTGAAGGCAATGGAAAATAATATTTAACTAAATCTAAGCTAAGAGGAAAAGGGTAAGAAATCTAATCTAGCCTAAGTGCGACAAGCAACCGATTCCTTAACTAGCTGTACACACCCGTAGATGCTGGTAGTTAAGTCGTACTCACACCGCGCTATGAAAGCAATAAATAACATTAAATAAATAACAAATAAATAAACTAAGTGAATGATGCAATGATGAAGTAATCTCGATCTTTATTGCCGGTCATGTGCATGTCCAAGTACGGCACACTCGAATAAAGACACCGTACAATCACATTCACCACACTGCGGGCAGACACGGGAAAAATTCTAACTCTGGAGGGATCAAACTGCCAGAGCTTCGCTATACTAAAACTGGGATGGAAATGAGGGAGAGCCACCTTTTATTTATAGAAATTGCGGCTGACTGCGATATCGCATACGCGATATCGCAGCCCATGATACATCGTGACCCATGATACAACGTGGGTGCCTTATCATGGGTGCCTTAACACGGCCGTCGGCACTATGAGCAATTCAGGTCTCATCAGTTGGTAACTTTAAGGAATTAAACATTATATCAAATATAAGCTAGATTCTTAATGAAGAATATTTTTGACCCATTTTCCTTAATCATGGTAGAGTAATTACTAAATTGTGATTCCTGATGAGTACAATCCATTAACATCATGTATTCTTAAATTTTGGAATCTGATTTATCTATTGAAGATTTGAAATAAGCAGAATATGCACTAGCCAATGGAATTGCAAGTTGAATTGATGGGAACATGTTCTTTAAATCGAGTTCATCTTCCAAGGATTCCTTTACACCTCCATATTTTAAGAATTATTTAACACTACTTTCAACTTTTACATTAAATTCTCCAGAAAGGATAAATGAAACTAGATTGATATTAGTATGGCTTAGGAATAACTTATTCTTCAAACTTTTTTATTATTTGCCTAATCAAGAATGTCCCTTGGCATAGTCTAACATCTAAACATTTTGATTTAGCAATTAATTGTGTGTTAACTACATATACAAATCTTCCTGATAAATGGATTTTTAGTATCAATGTCAAGGCTATATGGCTTTTCTGGAACCTTGATCATTCTTTCTTTCCCATGCTTTGAAGTTCTGGGATTTCAAAAATCATATATTCTAAACTCCATTCAAATCTTTGTATTAATTCAAACTTGACTTCTTTATAAAAGGTTGCACAACCATCCATGTTGTGATTTCTGTAATAGCTTAATATGTTTCACTCAAACAAAGAACTTCCACAAGAACCCTTTTGCTTATAAATACCTTTGTATCCCATATTTTCTAAGTTTGGTTGAAATTGGTATAGGAATTCCCATGGAAAGACTTCTAGTAGGCATAAGACATCAATATTCAAGTCTTGTAACTTTGCTAAGATGTATGGATATCGATACTCATGCTAGTCCAAGGTCCATGGTGGACAAAGCAGATGTTGTCTCTCATTGGCTAGGGATCTTGCAAGCATGTTATATGCTGCAACTTTCATTCTTATTCCTGGATCCCATCTTAGAATACTAGTCTTTATGGTATCATAGAATTTTTCAAAACAAGATTATGACTCTCCATGTTGTTTATGATTTGGTTACAAGATGAATTGATATACATTTTCTTGATCATCCTAATTCACCAACTAATTAACTAATTTTAGATTAGTAACATTTGGCTACATTATCTAGATTCTTAATGACCTTTCTAGCCCATTAAGACATTGATTTCGACAGTCTAACTAATGATACACTTAGGATTTGAAAGCTTGGTTAAAACTATCCTTAAATTATTAGATATCTAGATGATAAACTGACCTCACCATTGAGGTTAGATAGTTGGAAAGTATTTGAAATAACTATTCATGTGTTAAAAATGATCATCATATGCCTAAGTTATGCTAAAATGTATCTTCAAGGTTCTTAAGGCACTACGTTGGGCAAGGAGTGAGAACTAATTTTTGGAACTTCACTATTACATTGAAGACCCTTATGGCTTGTCGAGTCCAAAACCTTAAAGCATGAAAAAAGAGACTTCCCGAAAGGTCACCTATCCTAGTACTACTCCACAGCGAGCATATTTAATTACCAAATTCTTATTTCAATTTTCTGTTTGACAATTTTCTCGCATTCTATAATTTAAATTTTACCGCCTTTTTTTCTTTTTCTCACCATGTTGAATATTTCTATTAATTTGCCGAAAAAAATGTTTCATTAATTGACGGAAAAACTTTTGTCTCGCCAAAGCAGCAGACGGCGCAGCGCAAATGGTAGGTGACGCGGAGGCAGAAGGCGCAGCAGCGGCGAGCGAAATACTAATTATGTGACTCTGTAATGTCTCTATAGCTTATGTAAAATTTGTGATTTGGATTGTGGTTGTTTATGGTATTCTGGAGAAATAAATGCATTGCCTAAATGGACCCACTGATTTCTGTATTTTCTAGCTTTGTAAACATCTTACAATAAGAGAGTGAGAATAAAGATGTGATGTCACTCCAGCACCAACTAAAACTAATGTTTAGCTTTAATGGATTTCCCCCATACTAAAACCTCCAACTCTCAACTTCCAAGAATGCAGCATTGCTGCTACGGGCCAGGGATTTAATGGAATGGAAATGCCTTTCAGACATGGCATTACTGATCATTGCAGATTTTTCAAAGTCATAATTATTTGTGTTAGATGATATATATATATATATATTAGATTTGCATGTTCTATGACCTTTGACTTTAACCACATTTTTTTTTGTTTTTTCTGTCATAGTTAAAAAGAAATTTCAAATGTTTCTGTTACAACAAAAGTTAAAATAAGTATACGCACATCATGGTATTGAAGATTATGACTGGGTTCAAGGTGACGTGGTGGTCAATTATAATAGAATCATCATTCTTGTGAAGAGTGAAAATAAGACTAGCATAAATTCGATGTTTTACATTGAATTATGTTGTACCATCTATTGTTGTTGTTGTGAAAAGTATGTTTTTAAATATATATATACACACACTTAGCTTTTATAACCTAACCAACAAAATTAACAATGTGGCTAAGCCAACGAGCCGTAAGAGTTGGTTTGATTCTAAATCTTAGAATTTTGATTGTAGGTTTTTTTAATAATAATTTTTTATTTAACTAATTAATTTATTATTTTCTTAAGGTACATATAACACAAAAGTTTGAATAGTGCTATTTCCCAAACTGATACCATTGGAATTGTCTTGACAAGTACTATGCATTGGACATGGTTTCAAGATTTAAAATCTAAGTTGGATTTTTATAATTTTAAAAAGACTAAAATAGCTTATTTGGCCAGCTAACACTACTAGACTAACATATGGGCAAGTTGAGAACTTCTATGATGACTTGCTTTCAATTGAATGATATATTGATCCTTACATAAGGATATGACAAATATATCTTAGAATTTTGCAATTAATGTAGGCCTATCTTCTCACATTAAGGTTATACCCTAGTGAGTACTAAGGAGAAATTAACAAAGTAAAACATCATACTACTAAGAATTAGTTTTCCTATGGGTCCTATGGTAATAACCCTTATTAGTTGAGTGGGGATGAGCCAATCTTATTACTAGGTTAACCTCCTTAAACTTACCAATATCTTTACAAGTGTTAAGTAAGGATAGGTAACCCCAAGTTACAAGGGCTAGGTATTTAGGAATAATAAGTTTAAAATTGGACAAGATTGACTTAGGCTATGGTCACTAACCTTCTAGAAAAAACTTTACAATGATCTTAATTAATTAACATTCTAATAATATTGCAACATGGGTAAGAGTTACTTGGACCAATGTATCCTTGTCTTACCAATGCTTCCTACAATTGATGTACCTTGGTGAGGCATACTCAAATCTCCTAATCGCTAATATCCATGAAAGTCTCCAAGGAAAGGAACCTTGTTGGTTGGTGAGGTCCATCTTGAATATGATGGATATTTGTGGTTCTCTTGTGGATGTGGTTCAAGCTTCTGTTGTCTATGAAAACTTTCTTGAAGGATAACTTCTAGCTTGCATGAATCATCTCAAACATAAGACACATCTGGTGGTGACTTGTGGCTCTCCCTACATCTTGGCTCCATGGTTCATCCTTAGGTTGTAGTTGGCCCATGGTTCTGATTGGCCCTTGGATCATGGTTTGCTCCAATGCCAAATGTGACATCCCATTCCCAGATGTCATGGAAAACATCAAATATATGTTATATTAGATATTAGGCATAAGAAGATAACATTGAAAATGTTAAATATGTGTAACATTTGATATTAAGCATAAGTAAAATGTAGAAGGAAAGAGGAAATAATGTTTTATTGATGAGGAATAGTGTATTTGGATCATGCTTTGGGTGTTCTTTGGGATTTTTTTAAGAGGTAATCTAGCACTACCATCATAGTTAGGCCTACAGTTGGTCATAAGAAATGGCCAATCCTCTTCCTATCCTACTTTACCTGGCACCCTTTAATCATCTTTATTGAATTTGTAACTCCATGCCGACATGACCTCTAATGCTTGGGGTATAAATACCTTAGCTCAAACCCCCAAAAATCACCTTGAGAGACATGTTCATTATTACAACATGTCCTTTTAGGTCTTAATTACAACTTTTCTTTTGAGTCTTATTACACTAATCTCAAGATTAGTCATAAAGAAACACCATCTTCATTATGTAGCAACACCATTTGGAAATAGGGATGTTACATCTTAAGGAGATTTCTTAATATTTGTTGTTGATTTTCTATATTACATGCATGTTTATTTTCTAGGTTTAAACTATTATCTATTTATTGTATTTTGATATTTTATGAACATGTATCATGTATTTTTTTAATGCATTAGGTTTTAGATTATGGATATTTTTGTGTATTACCAAACATGTATCGATATTGCTTGATATTTCTAGCTATGCAATAATTTTTAAATTTACATGACATTGTCTATTTTTAGCTTTCGGTCCTCTTTTGTATATTTGTTATTTAATCATATTTTAAATTTTTCTTATCATCTTCCCTTCTTGATCATGATATCACTATGTTCATTTTATTTCTTTATTACTATATTAGTTCATTTCAATTTTTAGTTTCTCTTGCCATGACAATTTATTTCTTAGGGGTTTTATATCTAACACAATGCTCTCTAACCTATGACTAGGAAGAAGGATGTTATACTCACTTTTTTTAGTTTCTCTATTACAATATGCAAGCTTTTGAGGGGTTTACTAACTTTACTATCTTTTTTATGGAAGGAAATTTACTATTTCTATTAATACTATTAAAAATCTTCTTGTCATTCTTACTAGGATTTCTTTCAAAAGCTCCAAAAATGCAACTGGTCTTGAGGATGCTAAGGGAAAGAGTAAAAGCACTAAATTTTTATGTGGTAAAGATTTTTAGTGGAACAACAGTATTAAATCCATGGATATTTTTGTCATATTTCATTTGATAGCCCATATTTTAGCCATTCATTTCTTTCCTAAGAGGGACAACTATGATGATATTTCTATTACTTTGTCTTCTGTGATATTTCACATGGGAAAAAAGAATAACATTAATGATCTTCAATAAATAGTTTAATGAATGATAAAGTGTCCAGGTAATGAAAATCAAAGCCATTAAAAACTTAGTGAAGGTAATATCTATTCATATGAAGAATGGAGAATGAAATCCATGTTAAGAGAAAGATAAATAAAATAACCATATAATTATTCATTTTGTACAAGATCACCATAAATAATGATAAGCTTCTAACTAAAGAGTTAAACAAGAAAAGTAGAATTCTTAAATAGAGATATATTAATGAAGACTATTACATCATCATCATCATCATCATCCTAGCCTTATCTTGACAAAAGAGATTAACTATGGGAATTCTTTTTCACTAGTCACCTCTATGATGAGCTAAATCTTTGTTTATTTGTAATTTCTTTATTATATCAAAATAAATCATGAAGAATGCAATAATGATAATAAAACCCATTGGATATTAATGAATCCATTTTACATATGAATAAATGAGAGGTCTAAATAGTGAAACATTCATGATTCATTCTTATAAAAGATGATTTTGCAATATAAACTTATGGGAATATGATTACAATTTTGATAATGATCTTGATGGAAAAAATATTTCTTATGCTAATAATCAATTTGATAATATCATTATTCTCATAACTTTTGATGAGTGGCAAGGTACCTCTATGCCCAACCATACAAATCACAAAGCATTCATGCATGATTTGGTCAAATTTTGTGGATTTCATTGTTTTTAGTGCACTAGCCCTTTAGGAAGTGAATCTAGCCTTAAGGTTAATCATTGTTTTTCCAATTACACTTGTGACATTCATTGGTATGGTTAAGTGTAACTGAGGCATTTGATTTTGATCATTTTTTATGTTTTATAGATTGGTGTTCAAATATGGATAAAAGTAATTTGATTAACTAATCAAAATTAACTAATTTACTAGCATTTAACTAATCCTAACATAAGTATTTGTTCCCACTTTCCATACATGTCTTGAACCCACGTATCCACTACTAGGTGACCAAGCACTATGCTACTAGGTGTACCAAGTAATAATGTTGCTGGGATTACCAACTGAATATGTGTTAAGCTTGAAGTAGTCATACTCATGTATTTAATTAGTCTAGCTAAATAACCTCATTAACTTAATTACTAGAAAATATTTGTAAAATAATTGAGAACAATTAAAAACATTGAATGCATAGATAAAATAGCTAATCTATCCAAAGTGCTACAAGGTTTATTAGAAAGCTCATCTTTATTACTGCACACACTATTGTGCTTAGGTACAACAATGCTTGAATAAAGATCTGTACACTCAATGACTCCTGTTGTGGGAACTTAGGGAAAAAATTTTAAATTTTAAATGAAAAAAGTGTAAGAGCTTCATTACTATTGAAATATAGATTTCCCTAAATGTAGTTGGTAGGCACATATTTATAGGTGATAGATAAACACTATGTCTATGGGGCCTCATCGATGTAGGGTGAGATGCATTGATGAGGCCTTGTTGATGCAGCCAACCAATGATGACTCATCATACCACCACAATTGAATGAAAACTCATCCTTGAGTTCTTTTACAAAATTGGGAAGATATGGGATTATTAATTGACTTTTCTTCAGCAAAACAACTAATTGACTTTGACAAAAAATGGAGTGCCCAGGTGTACGGATTAACACATTACAAACATGATGGTGTTTAGGACACAAAATTGAACACCAATATAAAAATCTTCAAAATTTGGACAACACATTCCTTGATGGTGTGAAGCTTGTTGAAGAAGATCAAATGATCCTAAGCAGTGGTGGTTCTTACAGCTCCGAGGGACCCTCATTGGCTTCATGCACTAGTGGTGGTTGAGGTGGTTGTAGTTTTCTTGCTACTACTACAACTTTAGGTGGGAGGTGGAAATCATCCAATAGTGCTTTCATTTTCTCCTCCTTACTCCTAGGATCATGCACTATCCACATAGCTTCCCCAATGTGGGATGGAATGGGCACATCCCAAGGACACGAGATTGCTGGAAACAACTCCTTAACATAGATGAAATAGGTAGCGACTATTTGCATTCAATGTTAAACACTCTCACCGTGTTTTTCAGCTCCTGGTAGTCATTCATTTATCTAGCTAGGTCCTCAATGATGGATTGTTGATCTGTGAATCATCCTTTAAGAATTTCAAGTTCAATGTTAGTAATCTCAAGCTTTTTCTTGGTGTCCTTGTGGTGTTTGAACTCAACCTTGTATAGCAGATATGAGCTAGCCACGTTTTTTTCCAATTCTGACCAGAACCATATAACTATCAACATTGCCAAGTTTTCATAATAGAGATTGGCCAACTCCATTTATTCTATCATTTCCTTGATCTACAACTCCTTCAAGTAGATCTTTGCTTTGTTGTAAACGTCAATCCCATGAAGGATGGACTACCACATCTCTCTTCCTTATTGGAGTTGCTGGAGGGATTCATTCACTTTTGTCTTTGCCATCTAGATTGTTTTTCATTAATTTCCTTTTGCAAACCAACTTGGTCCCTGTAGTGATTTTTCACTCTTTCAAATTTGAGAGCTTCATTCTTCCAAGAGATGATCTTGATGATAGAATTTTGTCACAAGGTGTGTATACTTCCATTGATAGATTATGGTTCTTTGTGGCCAATTTCCTTAGTTTAGTATTTACCTTAGCAAGCTGCTCCTAGTGTTGATGAATGAACTCTTACATTTGATCTCTCTAAGCATTAAGATTTCATAGGCAATGATTTTGCATGGTTAATTCTTCATTCTCTTAGAGAATTTAATCCAAGTCCTTTTTGATTGAGTGTGTTTTAGCTTCTACCATGGACTATTTTATGATGGCCATTACTACTTCCTCCTCAACCTTTTAAAATTGTTCTTGAAGCTATTTGATAGCTTCATCTCTTATCATTTCCAGGTTGAGGATTGCTTGTTCTGCAAGTTAGGCATGAAGTCCAACAACATCTATGACCAAGCATTGATTTTTCTCTTGAGCCATTTCTAGTTACCCCTCCAAAATGATGCATCTTCCCCTTGCATGCAATAGCTCTGATTGGATTGCAGTGATGTTCGCTAGGAGATCAAAGATATATGAAGTCAGTTACTTAGTTCCTACCAATCATTCTAGCAATTATTCATACTAAGTTATGTTCAATTTCTCTTTGACAATTTCTATTGATGTCTACATGTCTTGGAGTGTAGATATAGCTGGTACAAATGCCATGGGTGCATTAAGTGCTTTAGCTACATGGTCAGCTACCACTTCTACCACTATCTCTTGCCCTTGGTGCTACATCACCAAGAAAATTGCCTCTTCTCCTTCCTCCAACCTCATTGAGAAAGTGGCAACATTCCTAGAGATTTTTGGGAATAGATGGTGTGTTGCTAGTGACATTGTTACCTCTCAAGCATTGGGATCTAACCTTGAAGGCAGCTACATTCTTTGGGCAGAGAAAATGAACCACCCCTCTCCATTTGACTAATTGTTCATGCCATCTCATTAAGGTGACTCATCACTGGCCAATACATAGATGGATCCATCCCACTCATTCCTACTTATTTCTCTTGTTCACTTAAGAATTATTATTGAATTTGATGTAGATGCTCAAGGACTATGTGAGCCTCTAGTGTTGTCTGCTGAGTGGGTGGTGGTGGTGGTAGTTCCTCTTCTTGAGTGGTTGTTGACATCTTATCCTTCATGATTTTTTTCCATGAGGCCAAGGGAGCATGCCTGAGAGTATCATTAGAATTGTGAACAATGCCTTTCCTTTTGCAAAGTTTCCTAATAAGGCATGGAAAGGGCAAGGTCTTCCTTTCACATTCATTTTCCTTGAAGTGCTTCTTGATCTCCAAATAAATCAAATGTGGAATGTTAACAGAAAATTTCCTACGTAGAGTGGTGCATGCCTAGGTGGAGAAAGTAATCACCTTGATTGGCCTCACCGTTGAATTGAGGTGATAGGTTTAAATCTTGAAATAAACCCACTCCACCGATGTGAGCACACCATACTCCTTATGGTCCATCCCATAGCATCACTAGGTCCATTTCCTTTTTTCCTCAAGATCACCTTTTGTTGATATTTCTATCAACTGTGTTCCACTATCTAGCAACCCTAGTGCCTATGCAATAGCCTCTACTAAGTAGGACACTTGAATGTCCTTGATTTTTATAATAGACCATGACCTTTGACTATTCCATAAGAGATAGGTCTCTCCCATGTACCATTCCCCACTGGATGTGATGACTAGCCACATGGGAGAGGTTTGCAATTGTGTCTTGACATCCTCTTGAGCTTTTTCCAAAAATGGCTTGAATTTTATCTCTTGAAGAATTGATCTTTAGATTTCTTGGGACTTGGTGATGTCTAGGTAGGCTTGAGTCAGAGTGACCTCAAGCCTTGGCACAGGTCTAGACTCTTCTCCTTGTTGGGATTATTTGTAGAATCTATTAAAAAAATTCCACTTTGGATTCCTCACAAAGAGGTCCTGTTGCATGGGTCACCTCTTGTTGTTCTTAGCCCTATTCCCACTAGCCCTTTCCAACTCTATGTCGGTTCTCTTTTGGTTGTGAGGGTTCTCCTTCTTGCAACTGCTTTTGTTTAGGTGTCATCTGTAATCACAATAAGACCATATATTAGTAATCATTGTATAACCTTAAAAAAATTGGGATACCTTAACTTCTGAGGGTAGTTACACTTGGCTAAGTTGTGATTATGGCTAATTTAATTAACTTAATTGTTAATTTTATTTATGAATCACCATTGATAAATTATTCTGGAGGCTGTTGGAAGGGTTAATTGTTAAAAGAGTTGATATTTTTATGTTTTTAAGGTTACTAATCTTTGGGGGGAGTTAAAAAAATTCAAAAATTTCATCAAAAACCTTAAGGTTTGCAGCCCTCACAATAAAGATCTTACCTTCGGTAAGTGAAGGATCAAAAAATAGAGTGAGTTGGACAAATGGTTTCAAATTTATGGGCTCTGTAAGGTTTTGGGCTCTAAAAAATTGCAAACATTCCCTATGTGTTATGAGAAAATTGTAAAAAATTTCAAAGTATCTAGTATTATATATAGTATTTTCACACTGTGTCAATGAGGCCTCGTCGATGTAGCTATTAACCATTGTTAACTTTCATGACTTTGGTCAAACTTTCAAAATACAAGAAAATTTTCAATGAAATTGGGGTCAAATGAAAGCTTAGAAGACCAAGAATAGTATGAAATCATGAGAAGAGGGAGTTGAAGTTCATAAATTTGAAAAAATGGAGAAAAAATGATTTAATGTATGAATGCAATGAAAGATTAAGGAATGCTGATTGGTTTACACAATGAAAAATATGAAATATAAGATTGTAGCAAAGTCAAAGATAAGTAACCTTAACTAAAAATATGAAAAATATGAAATATAAGATTGTAGCAAAGCCAAAAGCTATGCAAGTGGGTCCTCCCCATAGTAGGCTCATGCCATTTTTGTCCTTGCATAACCTCAACTAAGGGGCTCATGGGCCCTATAGTTGATTTAATGATCATGACAAGTTAAGGACCAACCTGAAAAAATCCACTTAAGAATCCCAACACATCAGACTAAGACATAGAGCATAACATAGAACTTGGTAGTGAGGTGAAATATGGTAGCATGGATGGATGATAGAGAATGTGGAAGGGAGTTCCAAATTGAGGTC
Organism: Gnetum montanum; assembly: GCA_015680685.1. NCBI lineage: Eukaryota > Viridiplantae > Streptophyta > Gnetopsida > Gnetales > Gnetaceae > Gnetum > Gnetum montanum. The sequence goes on from MNCI01028124.1 coordinate 356,413, forward strand.
ATAAGAAGTCCCTTATGAAATTTTTGGTTAGAATGATCTGGGAAGTTCCATCCTTGGTCTAGACTAAAACCATCCACTTTCAGTGACTTTGCATCACCACTCTAAGATTCATTCAACCACTCAAGACATAAGAGTGCTTCCACAAAATAACCACCATTTCATAATGAGGAGAGAGGAGTAGGAAGTGAGAGAGAGAGAGAGAGAGAGCACCTTAGTTAGAGAGAAGATTTAGGCATAGGTGTGTGTCTTTCAAGTTCCATAACTAGTGCTTGTAGCCATTTTATTTGTCTAATGGGTGTGTTTTGAATTCCGATAGTTTTTTTCCTTTTTGAAGTGAGAACCACACCATGCAAGGACTTATTTGTGTTGAAGGTTTGTGCTTTGAATTTCTATCATTTTTTGAATGATTTCACCACACCATGTAATGAATTTATTTGTCTCGTTATCATTGGGTGGTATGGAATGGTAAGAAGTACATGAAAAGCACTCAAGCACTCAAGCATGAAGAAGAGTATAAAGAGTATTGAGTCCCCTTGAAGTTACACACTTTACAAACCTTTGGATCCTTCCTAATTCTAGAACTACTCAGTTTACCAATCAATTAAAAGTTTCTTTTAATGGAAGGGACTTAAAATTCCCAGAACAAGGAAAACCATAGAGTTCATTGGATGTGTGGATGATGTGGACTAACTACCTATTCCATGAAAAATAAACCATGTCAAAGTCATCAGACATCAAAATTCAAAAATAGAAACCATACATCAATAATCACACATGAAGCACAAACAATCATTAGTAAATGGCAACAACATTGTGTATTATGACAATAAAGCAGATTTATTAGCAAAAATGAGAAAATACCACACTTAAAAAAAAGGAAACAAAATAAAGTAAAATATATAAGAAAGTGTAAAATAATCAAGAAAGTTAAAAGGTACTAAAAATGGTAGAAAATTATAAAAATTCAAAAATAAAAAATTTGTAAAATTAAAATTCTAAAAAATGAAAAGGTAGAAAAACTGAGAGGCCATGGTAATGGTTAACATGGGTGGCCATCTCTCCCATGACTGAGTTGGAGGGAGGAGATTCAAAAAATAGAACATGGTTGTCCATTTGTTAAGGTGATATTTACACTAGCCTATCTTGGTTCTAGGAAAGGTTTGACTTTTTGGGTATTGGCCAATTGCTTTGTATTTGGGCTATCAGGTTTGTAAATTATCATGGCCCCAGAGGGAAAGGTTTGATCAATGACATAGGATCCCTCCCACAATGTTTGGAATTTTTTCTTTTTGGGTACATGTGTGGGGTTCCAGTAAAGAACCTTATCTTCGAATTGAAGTTTTACTTTCTTGATTCTAAGGCCATGACACTACTTGCTGAATGCCTTGTTTACCTCATTAAGGATAGGACCACTAAGCAATTTTCATCTAGCACATTCAGATTGATCAATCTTTCCTTCTGTGCTAAACTTAGGTCAAGGTTTAAATCACAAACTGTTGAGAGTGTACAAAGCTCAGATTGAATTGGAAGCATTGGAAGTTTCCTATACACTAACTCATAGGGAGAATATCTAATAGGAAGTTTCCAAGTTAAATGATAAGCCCAAAGAGCATCATTAAGTTTTGTACTCTAGTTTTTCCTATATTTGTTAATGGTTCACGTTGGTATTTTTGTAATCTCCTAGTTGGTTACCTTTGCTTGATCGTTGGCTTGGCAGTGGTAAGGTGTTGTTAATTTATGTTCTATCCCCAAGTGTTGCATTAATTTTCTAAATGTGGCACTTGTGAAATGAGTTCCATTATCAGAAATTAGTGAACGTGGCACCCCAAACCTATTCACAATATTTTTTTGTATAAATTTGGTAGCATTGGATGATGTACAATCAATAACGACTATTGCTTGTGCCCATTTTATGCAGTAGTCAACTGGTACTATAATATATGCATTCCTGTTAGACATGGGTGTGATTGAGTCCATGAAGTCAATGCCCCATACGTCAAAAGGTTCCAATGGTTGAATCTACTGTTGAGGACCTTCCATGCAAGTGGTCATCCTCTTGTCACATTGACAATGTTTACAAGACTTGATGAACTGGTGGACATCCCTAAAGATTGTGGGTCAATAGTATCTTTCCATTAGGATTTTTATGATTCTACATCTCCCTACATAGTGGCCTCTACAAGGCCCTTCAGGAGCATCGTAAAGAATGTGTAGTTGATCTTCATCAAGGACATACCAATAGATTAGGCCATCGGCACACACTTTGTAAAGTTGTTCATTGATTTCTATGAAGTATTTGATCTAATGAAGAAATTGTAAATTTTTTCTAAAATCTAAGTCTTATGGCAACTCTTGAGTGAGAAGATATGTGAGGATGTCATTATACCATATTTCTTTCTTAGGTTTTTGTTCATTTATTGCTCTAGTAAAGAGAAGTTCATTTGGAAACTGATTAGAGAGTAGGCTCTCCACCTCTTTGTTATTCCATATTAAGTGAGAGAGGTGGTAAGTGATCACATTCTTGATCCCTTTTTGATCTACCATAGTAATATTGAATTCCTACAAGATCATAAGCCACCATATAACACAAGGGCTCACCATCAACTTGTTGATAAGGAAGTGAATTGCATTATGGTCCATATGTACAAATACCTTATAACCTAGCACATAATGTTTAAAATTTTCTAGCACTTACACCACCATCATTAATTCTTTCTCCATGGTGCTGTAATTCAATTGTGCCTCCATGATGCTTCTACTTGCACANATATGTTGAAGGCATAGACAAAAGTGAACAAATTCATTCCCAAATCTCTAATGAAGATGATGATACTTGTTGGGGAGAGTTGAAAATCCCTGATCACTTTAAGTAGGAGCCTTTAAAACTAAAAAATTTACTGATCAGCATAGAGTATTCATTTTTGAAGAATGGTGAACTAGTCATCATTAATGCCAAACTTGCTTCTAAAAAAAAGAAAAGTTGTTGAAAGTGGCGAATAAATGGTCAATAGCCTTTTCTTGGTCAATCCAAAGCTGATAGGAATCGATCCAAAAATATGCCAACATCACATCTACACTAACCTAGCCATGAAGCCTAGAAGGCAATTGTAGAGGCGGTTGAATCCAAAATTAAAATAAATCATCAAGGAGAAGATAGAATAACTCCTCAAGGTAGGGTTCATCTATCCAATTGTAGATGGTGAGTGGGTTAGCCTACTCATCATAGTTCCAAAGAAGGATGGAAAATGGTGGATTTGCATTGACTTTAGGCTATTAAATATGGTAACATTTAAGGATCATTTTCCTTTTCCATTTGTAGATCAAGTGTTAGATACCATATCCAAGAATTTTTATTATAGTTTCTTGGATGGNTAGATGTGATGTTGGCATATTTTTGGATCGATTCCTATCAGCTTTGGATTGACCAAGAAAAGGCTATTGACCATTTATTCGCCACTTTCAACAACTTTTCTTTTTTTTAGAAGCAAGTTTGGCATTAATGATGACTAGTTCACCATTCTTCAAAAATGAATACTCTATGCTGATCAGTAAATTTTTTAGTTTTAAAGGCTCCTACTTAAAGTGATCAGGGATTTTCAACTCTCCCCAACAAGTATCATCATCTTCATTAGAGATTTGGGAATGAATTTGTTCACTTTTGTCTATGCCTTCAACATATGCATATGTTAGACTCTCATTTGGCTCCATGCATATTGTGCTACTATCTAAATTAGCTATTAACCACTAGGTGCCCTCTTGCTTTATGGCTATTGCATATAGACACCATTGAATATTAATTTCTTGTGCATATTGATTGCATGCCTTAATATATGTGCTCTTGATGGACCAAATATTTTGCACACAATTATATCCATTATCACTATACACGATGCATGGAATATGCTTCTTCTTAATTTTTCCTAGCTCATTTTCCTTGGATATTTCTAAGGATACGTTCCTTAGTCCCATTCATGCATCAACTGTGCTTAACCAAGACCTTTCCATAATGATGGGGAAGTCACTTTTGCAATTGTCCACCTTGATTACTAAAAAATTAGTAGGATAGGACCACCCATAGACTATGGTCACAATGTCCTCTACTAATCCCAAAGGGATAGTAATCAACTAATTTACTAATTCTAAATGGATGTTGCTCTTCTTAAGAGGT